>JAYESA010000009.1:190920770-191463270 GCA_036927795.1 Iris macrosiphon | reverse complement strand
AGACCCGGAGCAACCCTCCGTTGAATTTGCTCGGTTTGCCGACCCCCTTCGGTTGAACAATCAACACTGGTAAATTAACATACATTTAATATAAATAATATAGTAAAATTTAAAGAAAATGAAATATTGAGATTACAAACCGAGTAAGGACAAAATCTCGTCGTAAAAAATACAATAAATATCCACACAACTGAGTCTAAAAATCTCATCCTAAAGAATACAAGAAATAATGTGTGAATGCCTCAAAAATAAAGAATATTCATAAATGACCAAATATCATAGGTCTGAAACACAAACAATGAATACACGGTCCTAACTAGGACTACTACGGATCTGCAGGAGGATGACTACTGGCGCGCATCATGGATAAGAACAGATCATACTGCTCCCGTAAAATCAACACCGATGTCGATGGATAAGGCAGTAACGTCGGTGGAGTCTGTGTCGATGAAGGCGCAATAGGAGGATGTATCTGCTCTAACTCTGCTAGTCGATGGTTGTATGAATCCATGGTAGATAACATACTCGTACTGCTATGAACCATTGAATCCTGTATCATCATCAGCCTCTCGCCCATGGACAGCTGTGATGCCTGCAGCTCCGTCATAATGCGCTCTGTCGACGCTCTAAGATCAGCTGCCATATCCTGAAGCTACATGATGCTGCGCTCGAGCATATCAAATTATGCGATGAGCGTCGCATCGTCCGCCTGCGGCTGGGCAGGGGCTGATCCTCCATCTTTCACAGCAACTCGTCACGGAGAGACGCAATCTGGTGGTCAATGGTCTCCTAGACTCGAGCCGATGACTGTGAGGACTGTGGGGAATTCATACTTACCGGGGAGGCCCTAGATGACTGTGTCGCAACCAGGGTGCCATAGGATCCTGTACCGTAGTATGTACCCTCTGGAGACCACTAGCGGCGATCACCCATAGCTCGTCCACCGACGGAGCTGGAGAGGGATGCGAAGAAGTACCAGTCTCTCCCGGTGTAGGTACACTAGCAGTCGCCCGCTCACACAGCCTAGGATACTCATCCTAGAAAAGTTTGGATACTCGATAATTTCCTAAGTTATATTAAAATTAACACAAAGTAAATTAATACTTACATAGGTCTACGAGGCCATCTCATCAATGAGATTCCAGCCCTTTCGATGGGTGGCCAAGATGACGGTCACCATGTTTGCATCCTCACCCCTCTGTACCTATTAAAAACATATTATTTAGTACTAAAATTAAATATTTTTTCTACTTCTATTTTATCGTACTTGCATTAAAATAATATATCTGAAATAAAAAATATACCAAACGACAAAAATATTTCGTCATCGAAATGGAGCCACCACACCACTTTGTTGCCTTTCGCCTAGCCGCCTTGGCCTTCTCAGACCTTTCCTTGTACCTTGGATCGTCGAATCTAGCCCTTATCGCAGTCCATTGCTCAGGCGTGATCCAACCTTGGATCGGTTTTCTAACGCGATCACGAGTCTTCTGATCATCCAGAGCATCACGGATAAGCTTGGCGGCAATGGCAGGAAACATCTGCTCGATCAACTCGGCCTGGTGCGAAGGATAGAAATACGTTTGCTACAATAAGTAATTTATTAAGATATATAATATACATAAATTAGAGGATTGATATAATATACTTTTACCTTGAAGTACGCAAACTAGAACACCTTCCTCTCCTTCGGAGCTTCAGAGTAGTTGATCCAAGGGCCACCATAGTTGTTCCTCAGAAAGAGGCCCAGGCGTCTCTGTACCGACGAGGGACAATATCTATACAAAGATAATTATTTTTATTGAAAAATTCAATAGATGATGAATAAATAAATACATGATATATATGATGCTAAACTATCTAATTTACTTACTTTGTATCGTCGACCCAAATCTCTGTCCTTGTCTCCTCCGGAGGTGCACATGGAGGATCTAGCTGATGCTGGGACGACGTCGGCTCGACCTCCTCCACATGCTCATCTGTCTCCATGGTTCCGTCAGCAGGAGGAATGCTGGACGAGGGAGTACGATCAAGCCTGGAACTACTCGTCCCAGGAGTGATGCCACGTAACATCGTCGCAGTCGGCGATGTGACAGGTCGATATACTGGAGTACTAGACGATGAGGATCAAGAACCAACAGTAGGCAGTACCGGAGGAGCACTCCGTCTACCTCGGGACCTGCCGAACCCTCCGCATCTTCGTGTCATACCTGATAACAACATATAATGAATAAAAAATACACAAATATATAGTACATTCTACAGTCAAAATGTTATGCATATCTCACAGCATTCATAGAATTGTACAGTAAATAACTAGTGGTGTCATAAGTCTAAATGGATAAAATATTCTATAGGCAAAATATAATACATATCTTTATCAAAATAGTACATTATACAGTCAAAATATAGTACATTCTATAGGCAAAATATTTTATTTTTAATTATCTTTAGAAAATTTATCTTGTTCGCCGTCCTCGTCCTCCTCTTCCTCTTCCTCCTCATCTTCACTTTTATCTACTTCGTCTTTGTCTTTGTCTTCCTCTTTGGATAATTCTACATCTTTTACATTATTACTCGTGTAAGGAGTAATTTTCTTTGAGTCCACATCTATAATATTTGTTACAAGAGGTAGCTCGTCCTCCTGATAAGCTATTTCGTCAACGTCAAAGGTATTTTTAGCTTTAGTCTTGCATACTGTCCACCAATTCGACCTCGTTGTCCCCCGTCTAGGATAATTTGTGAAGTACATGAGCTGAGCCTGACTTGATAGGACAAATGCTTCGTATCCTTGATAACTACGCTTTTAGTTTATATCCACAAGGTCATGCTTGTCAATTTTTCAACCTTGATCTTGAATTAGATCGAACCATTCACACTTGAATAGCAAGATCTTAGCAGGTTCTGTGCCATAATTATATGTTAACTCCATATTCTCTCGTAAGATGCCAAATAAATCATTTCCTGGATCGACGTCTTTGTAGTTCGAAGATTTGATACACAAATAACTATTTTTTGTGGAATTAAGATCCAGAAAGCTGCCTTTGATCGGAGCATTTGTTGACTTGAACTAAACCCATTCACACAGAAACTTGTCCATATTTTGACGGCAGTAATTGTTCCCTTGGCTAGAGTTCTAATAGATTCAGTCTCGGGTGTTATTAGACGATCGACCTAAATACCAAAGTAGCGATAGTAAGTTATTTATTGTGCAAGTGCAGACAGAAAAAGTAATTACCAAGATCCTTACATATGCGCTTAAGCAAGAAGGAAAATGGCTTCTCTTTTCTTGTTCTACTTCTTCGTCTGTTATTTAGGGTCTAACCGACCTCAACTCATCATTATATGTGCTAACAAAAAATGAAGCAACCGCTGATTAGTAGCATAATAGTAGCTTATACTATTACATTGAGATGACGTAAATATGGACGTATTAATTACTTACCCCTCTAGCTTCTCTACTTCATCCTCGTCACAATTGAGTAATATATACAACTGAGCAACCCTTAGCTCATCATCATTCAAATATCTCTTCTTTATTTTCTTCGAAGGCTTTCAGGACGCACTGAATACTTTGAGTATTGCATCATTAGATTCCTGATATCCGTCATCATTTCTCGGAGCACTAGTTCTATTAGTAGCAACATGAGGTTTGAAATACGTCGAACAAAAGTTTGAATCTCCTCGAGAATATAAGCTTCACAAATAGAGCCCTCAACTCGTGCCATGTTTTTCACCTTTCTCTTTAGGTGATTCAAATGCTGCTCGAAGGGGTATATCCATCGATAACTAACAGGACCACCAACACGTGCCTCATAGAAAAAATGAATTGGCAAATGCTCCATAGAGTCGAAGAATCCAGGAGGAAACACCTTCTCGAGCTTGCATAGTGTTACCGCAATATTATTTTCTTGCTTTTTTAGACGATCGACGAGCAACTTATTAGAACAAAGATCTCTGAAGAATATGTTGAGCTCTGTCAATGGATACCAAACGACCTGTGGTAAGAATTTCTAAAATACAATCGGAATTAACCTCTCCATGAATACGTGACAATCGTGTCTCTTCATACCCGCTAATTTGTTCTCCTTGAGGTCAACGCATCTTCTCAAGTTTGACACGAACCCGTCTGAAAATTTTAGATCCTGAATCTACTTATAAAGTCTCCCTTTATCCTCCTTCTCCAGTGAGAAAACTGACTTAGGCTGCTTTAACTTTCTATTCCCCTCCTCTATCAAATACAATACAGGACGTCTACATATTTCTTCTAAGTCCAACCTGGCCTTCAGATTGTCTTTCGTCTTCCCTTTTACCTCTATTATAGTATTAATTATGTTATCAAACAAATTCTTCTTGATATACATGACATCAAGGTTATGTCTGATCAGATTGGTGCTCCAATATGGCAGATCCTAAAATATACTCCTTTTCGTTCAGTTATGGATGCGATTAAATCCGTCATACTTGTACCCCTTAGCAGGCTCTTCGATAGCACTTGGTAAATCTTTTACCTCTTCCTATATCGTGTATCCAGGCCACCTTGGCAGTGGATTGGCCTTCTCCATAATGCCCGCACGAAAAGCATTCATGTTCCTCCGGTACGGATGATCCTTCGGCAGAAATTGTCGATGACAATCGAAGAAGCACGGTTTGCCTCCGTGTTTCAAAAAGAAAGCCTTAGTACGGTCTATGCAATACAGACATGAGAGACGACCATGAGTGCTCTATCCCGAAAATATTCCATAGGCCAGAAAGTCGTTGATGGTCCACATAAGTGCTGCCCTCATCTGAAAATTATGCTTTCTAGAAACATCGTACGTGTTGGCACCTACTTCCCACAGCTGATTCAACTCTTCTATCAAAGGCTGTAAATATACATCGATGTTCCTCTTCGAATTGTTTGGACCCGAGATAATAATGGTTAGGAACATATATAGAGTCTTCATGCACATCCAAGGCGGTAGATTGTAAGGAGTGATAATCACAGGCTAACACGAATACTTGGAGCCCGAAAGTCCGAATGGGGTAAAACCGTCGGAGGAGAGTCCCAACCTGAAATTATGCAGATCCGAAGCAAAATTTGGATACTCTCGATCAAAGTGCTTCTATGGTTCTCCATCGGATGGATGATCCAATACTCCTTTGATCTGTTTTCGCCTGTGCCAACTCATATTTTTTGTAGTCTCCTTCACCATAAACAACCTCTACAACCGCGGCTTCAAAGTCATGTAGTGCATCGAATTGGTAGGCTTCTTTGCACCGACAGACTTTTCTCCTTCAGTAGCCTTGTAGCGATCAGCACCACAGAATCTACACGCATCTTCATCCTTGTCATCTTTGTAGTACAATATCCACCTGTTGCGACATGCATCGATTTTCTTATATCCCATCCAGAGCAATCTCACCATCCTCTTAGATCGGTAGAAGTCTTTAGGTACTTTGCATCCTCTGATAAGATCTCTATAATCAAATCCATCAGTCAGTTATAACATTCTTGTGACATATTAAAATCAGACTTGATGCTCAACAATCTTGTAACCACCTCCAACAGTGAATGATCTTCACAACCAGGATATAATGGAGTCCTTGTATTCTCCAGCAACTCCATGAACTTTGCAGCATCGGTATTCGGTGCCTCCTCAGCTGCATCATAATTTTTTGAATCAAAACTAGGCCCCGCCGCATCAAAAACCATGTTCACCTACCCGTCGTCGAAAGCAGCATAGTCGTGGACATCTATATACAGCTCCACATAAGGCTCCGACTCCGATGCTAAAGACACAAGTTCTCTGTGCGCGGTCTACTGATAGTAATTCGGTGTGAAACCCTTCGAGTACAAATGATATGTGACTTCCACTTCTGGATGATATTTCAAGTTGCGACACTTAATTTTGGTACCGTCCATGTATTGAGGGAATGCCTTGGCGAACTGCAGGAACTGCTGTACACCCTCAATGAATTTATCCCACACACCGTATATGTCATCAGGATGACGGTTGTACATCCACGAACAATGATGCAAATAGTAATTCATATCCATTTCTAGATACTTCTACAAAAATGAATAGACATCGTTCAAGTATATACTCATCGTTAAATACAGTACATGCACTGATACTCCTAGTCCCTGCATATATACTCATCGTTAAATACATTATGATTATTTGGAGGAAGGGAAGAACTTCTCTAACTTTGTTCACAATGCCCTCTGTGATAGTCTGTGTCTTATAAATCAAATTACTACGAAGACTTAAGTCATTTTTGTTGTCAAATTTTACACCCTTTATGAAATATTACTACCTTAACTAACACAAGACTCTAGACATTATACCTGTGTATATGAACTCACACATCAGGTTTTGCGTACATTACACCTGTGTGAAATATTACTACCCTTTGTGAAATATTACTACCTAAACTACTACTTAATTCTCTAGTTCCCCAACTGATACTTCAACTAGTCCTAGTACCTCAATTGCTCACACAGGCTTTGCGTACATTGCACCTGTGCATATGAACTCACACATCAGGTTTTTAACTCCCATAATATTTGACAGTGCACAAGAGTGCATTGCCACTCCTCCCTCATTGCTTGGCCTTTAGTCAAGCACTTCCTATAATAGCCCTATATGTTCACTGATACACATTCTAATGCAAGGTTCACTGACATACACGATGAACTCACTTAACTAACACTTAAAATGATAATCGCCCGCACACAAGTTAACACAAGGACACTACTAACTGGTCTCATGCCTTCTCACTGATACAATCACCAACTCCCCATCTTACTTATACACTTGTATCAGTCTCATTACCTATTGTAACACCAAAGGAAGTAGTATACTCTCCTACTCTACTGCCCGATACTTCCTCCAAATGTTTCCAGTCACTCATATCCCTTAACGCTCCTACCTAGTTCAACTAGGGAGTATTACTTCCCCCTTGGTCAGACCTGAAATACCCCATATATAACTGCTATTTTTCCCTCACTGATACTCCATACAAACTTATACACTGATTGTAAGTTGCACTCTCCTTACTACCGCAATATTCTGCAATACCACTCCAAAAAAACTATTTTTAATGTACAAAGCAGTAGCTTTCCACTATTTTCCCCCATCTGAACACTTGTTGTAGCATACATCCAAGACTAAACCCCAATCTTAAATACCCACACATGTGCACACATACACCTACCAAAGCACTCTATCCACAACACTGCTAGATAAATAATGCACATCCTTAACACTCCTTGCAATGTCAAGTGAGAACCCCTACTGCCTGTAATCCCTTGGCCTGAGCACAGGCTTTTGCTTATGCAATTTGTGCATATTCTCCTTACCATCTCACTGCTGTTGTTGCACCTGATTTGAGCACCCTATCATTCTCATACTGAACCCGACCTCCATACTTGATGATGGTGGCATATACCTTCAACACAGGCCATCCCCACCTCATACTCCTTTAATACACTACTGCCCTCACTCTTCTCCGTGCTGAAACCACATCACAGACACCAAGCTACACACTCGAGCAAGTCCACTCTCACTCCCCACACATACAACTCTTGACTCACATGTATCATTACCCTAGCATGAAACAAGTACTCTTCTTTATGTGTGTGTCGTGTCTGTGTCAGTGTTATGCCGTGTCCTATGAGAGAGAGAGAGAGAGAGTTAGGGTTTACCGAGAGGCGGAGGAGGAGGAGGGGGGTGCCGGAGTAGGCCGCTATGGTGGAAGCCGGAGTGTGCAGTTCGCCGGAGAGGGGGGGAGAGGGGGGCGAGTTTTGAAAAATTGGGGGATTTTGACAGAAGGGGGAACCGAAACCTATATTGAAATATTAGCGACGTTTAGCGACGTCAACTTGTGACATCGCTAAAAAAAATTTAAGCGACATTTTAGACGTCGCTGAAAACGTCGCTAAATATCTAAAAGATTAACGTCGCTAAATAAGTCGCTAAACATCGCTAAATAATAAAACTCGGTGACGTTTAGCGACCTTAAATAAGCTTATAGCGTCTATTCTTTTAAAAAACTGAATTACAGTCACTAAACGTCGCTATATATCGCCAAACAACGACTTATAGCGACGTTAAAATTTGGAGTCGCTAAAATCTTTAATATTAACGACGTTTTACTCTAAGGTCGCTAACAACGTCGCTATTTTATCATATTTTGGTAGTGTAAAGTTGGTTACACAAGTTCTTTCACTCCGCACAGGGTCATCTGCATAATTACTAGGTCAGCTCACAAGGTTATAGGTATAAGTTCAAGCACATATTATCGTGCAAATTAGTCGCACGATGCTCACCCCAATTCATAAGTTCAAACCATTGTTCATTTGCACAGGATATTCTATCCAAGCTCGTTTCACTCAGATTTTTAACCAACGAGCACAGATTATCCTACACACATTAACATGTTCATTTGTATAGTGTTCTAGGTCGTTCAGTCAAATCCATGGTATATCCAAGTCGCATGACAAGCCTAGCAATTCTCATAGTCTATCTCCTTAAACATGTTTAGATAGAATCCATATATCCATTTCTAAGTCTAAACCACCAAGCCATGATTCAATTCTAAATCTTTGATTTCAATCATAAACTCTAAGTCGTCCAACAAGATTTATGTATCCATTCACGAAACCATCAAGCGTGAATTACTCTAGGTTCTAAACTAATTCATCCATGAATACTTCCAATTCACTTGTATTCTTAAAATTGTCTTATCGTATCAAACTACAAGTCAAGACAATCCATCAGTTATCATGCTCCGGTCTCCCAAAAGTTTTATCATCCTTGCTGGATGTGAGATCATCACGCCAACGCTCATGCTAGATAATCGTCCTAATCCGGGCGTTACGCATGTACGAGCATAGAGTTACGCTTATATAAGACAAGAACGTCGAATATTATGGTTATCATCAAAACGATCAAGACACATTATCATTATACTTTGCTCCATCCAATATATATATATATATATATATATATATATATATATATATATATATATATATATATATATATATATATATATATATAATCCTTTAAGTCATGTCCGTTCATGCCGTAGTCATAATTCGTCTAACCAAATTGCCTAACCTCAATGTTACCGTTTGATAAATTCATAGTCTACTTCTGTCATTCCTTAAACAACTAAGTTTCAAATATTCAAGAAAAAGTCTATCCACTTTTGATATGTTCCATTCATCGAGTTTGTTTGAATAATCATCGAGAATGTTTTCGTGAGTTTGATCTTTCCTGCCGGACGTAAAATTACCACACCGGCGCTCCCGTAGGATAATCGTTCTTGCTGGGACTAATTGTCGAGAGTTATCTTTCGAACTAGATTCAAGATCATTCTTCCAAAATCCAGATAAAATCTATTATCGCTTACCTCTTTCATCGAACAATAATATCCTTACTCAAGTTTTAATCCATTTGATTTAATTCGAAATTGCTCGTACGATCCATCAAATTTCCACCAAATTTTCTAGACCAAGATATCGATTTTATTACCTTGAATCCCTATTCGATATAACCCTTATCACTTGTTCAAGATATTCTCAAATCTTTCTAACCAACTATCGTACGAGACCTATGAATTCGTTTGAACATTTCTAAAGTGATCCATACACCACACAGGAATCGAGTCACCCAATTAAATCATCAATTATGTTCGTATCACTCGCTAGTATATTTACCAATTCATTTCTTAGAATTTTTGCATGATACCTAAGCATCACCTGATAAATCTTAGTCTCATACATATCCTATTGATAGTCATCCAAGTAAACCATATCTGATTTGCATCTGCCGACATAAAATATCGTCCGAGCTATTTCTCAAAATCCAAGCACGATCCTCTATATTCTCCTTAGCGATAATTTGATAATATTTCTATCGGTTGCCATTCTAAGTCTGACTTATCTTTTCCTGAATGATATCTTAATCTTACTTGCAACTAGCTTGCACCAAAAGGGTCTTGGCGCGCGATACTCTACACAACTTAGCCGAAAGGCTGTATGCATAGCTAACCGTCCGAACAAAATTATATCTCGCAGACTAACCAGCTAGGTAATCATGTATAGGTATTCGGGTTCGTACATAACTTGCAAATTATAGCATGAATCTATTCCCATAAGGTCTAACACATGTTGGAACAAGGGTTATCGCATAACTATCCAGTATAAGCAATCATATCATACACATGTATTTTTGAAATTATTTAGACTCATTATATGGAATATCCCAATCGGGTCAACAAGAGAGAGTGTGTGCACATAACCCACGAACGAGCTTTTGAAACTGACAAAATTGATACGAAGTCCAAATACGTAAAGCAATGCTCTGATACCAATATGTCATGCCCCGATCAGCCGTAGGTAATCGGTCGTACCCGCTAGACGCGAATTACCAGGCCTGTACTCCCGCGGGACAATATTTTCTATCTGGACGTGATGCTGCACGAACACAAGCTGCGCCGATGCAAAGCCATGATCCGAACAGGCGGTAAAATAACTAATCCATAGTGTCGCACAGATAGTCCAAATGCAGCTGAATAAAAAACGAACAAGCATTTGGTAACAAGTTCCCATAGTCGTCAATAGCGGAAGGATTGTATAACACAAGTATAGAAGTAAAACAAGCTATTTATTGATATTAAACAAGTATTACAAGCGACGCTAGGCCGAGATTACAAGTCGCTCAAGTCCTCTCTCTCTCTCTCGAAATAGTAAAGGTGTACCAAGTGGCTACATTTATGGAATGATACACAGGCAATGTTCCAACATTATGTCTTGTATATGTGCTTCAGTTCCGGACGAAATGCTCCAAGGCTCCAAAGCGAACTCCACGCCTTAGCACGCACGAGGTTTTCACACTGAACAAGGTTCTCTCGTACCCTGTAAGCAATCTGGTGGATTATCAGTACATGAATGAATTTGTGGGGAGGCTTCTCCCCCGTTCGTCAAATCCAAATACGTTATATAGGTTTCGTGCACCATCTATTAAGTTATCTTTCTAGTCTTGCCTTAGGATCAGTTTTATGGCATAATGTAAAGCTAACTCGTGTGGCAGTATACCGTATAATATAAGAGTAACAAGGCGAGACTAACCAACTTACCATTTATCCTTTTTTGTCCAAGTCAACCAAGTTAAACCAAGCATGAGTATATATATAAAACCTCAGGACAATAGAATAAGCAAACATAAGTGTCATGAGCGAGGTTCTATTTCGGGTACACGAGTTACACGGATTATCTAGAAGTGTTGCAGAAGATATTCCAGTGTTCAAGTATATAAAAATATGTTATACTCAAGATCCATTCAGGTATTTCAGACTACTAGGTACGATGCAATAACTCGTACTAGTATTGCCGCTAAGCAAGGATGACTTAGTCTATATGAACAGGAGGTCATTATCTTAGCCATAATGGACCGATTTATAGTCTCGTGACAGAATGGGGGTACAACGCTTGATATAAAATAAGCAATTCAAGGCAAACATGTGATACATAAGAGCCATTGTATGCCATCCCGCTGATTCATGCGACTATCATGGGTAGACGGTTAGTCCTAGGTAGTATGCTCTACCAAGGCCTGAATACCGTATATTGTCAGACCCAAAGATGGCGTCGCATGCCATAACCGAATTTGGAATGCAATACACCAGATATTCCTCCTAGGCCGGTACGATCCCGGTGCCCCGGTGATCGTCCGACGAATCAGATACCTCATGCACGAGTTGTCTGTGACCATGCAAGTCTTTAGTCTTGGGTCTCTTGTCAAGTACATAGTCGGTTCCGATTCAAGTTCAACTTCAGGATTGTTCATAAATATATTGACTCCCCGAGTCGTTCGATTCAGTGCAGCATGAGTGTTTTTTAACTTGTAAAGATGAAGTCCGTAGTTGGGGATTGCCTCAGCGACCTAACGGTCCCAAGTACTTTCAGGTTCATTCTTATACGGAAGGACTATTTGATAGTCTTCCGAAAAACTTAGATGAATGCAAGGCAAGGATAATGTTATACGGTCATGGCATGTATTATGTGACAAGCATTAAAATGAGGCAAATAAGTACAAGTTATAATGTAAGCAGGCAAGCATGCATTTGTTGGAAACATAAGCATAAGAAAACATATAGTATAGCCTACCTTAGAACATAAGCCTTTACGTTTAGCACGGGTCTAAGGGGGTAGTGCGATGAGTGAAGCCGTACACGGACATACTGAGCGACATAATCTACGGCCGTGCAGTGTAAACTGTGAAGGAGTGCACTACGAATAGTATATAATGATCTACTCGAGGCATAGCGGGGTCTACTTACACGAAGAAAAGGTAGCATGCGAGGCTCCAAGTTATAAGCCAAGTTTTATTTCCATGTTCTAACATAAGCAATAAAATATCCAGATCCTCCTCTGTAATCTGGCCATCTATCAAGATATCCTCAAAGGTAGCGGTACGACGACCAGAAGTACGCGACCTAATCTCCCTCGTCATCCCTTTTCTAAACTTCCAGGCTCGATCTCCTGGGTCCTGAATCATAGACGATACAAAATAGCTCAAACGACAGAATTCTGTGACGTACTCATCGACCGACATGTTACCTTGGACCAAGTCTTAAAACTGACTCTCCAAAACTCCCAGGGCCACTTCGGGAAAAACTTCTCCTTGAAAATCTCCTTGAAATTCCTCTAAGTAAGTCCTTGAGCAGTAAGTCTCGGCTCTGTGCGATACCACGTGAGTGCGATATCAAATATCTGACTATCGGCCGCCTCGATCTGCAAGCTCTTTGGAATTTGGGCCAATCGCAGGTTTCTCTCTATATCCTCTAACCAGTCATCAGCGTAGAGTATCCCCTCGATACCCTTGAACTCTCGAGGTATCGTCCTCTTGAAGTCAACTATAGTCCCTGGCCTCTGCTGCTGTTGCTGGCCAGGATGCTCCTGGGCAACTCTCAACTGCTTGTAGAGCCACCTAGTGAGCATTCTCCATGCTCTCTCTCATCATCTCAGTCTGTGTTTGGTGCGCCTCTGCCTGCACCCTCTGAGTCTCATCTTGAACTTGTTGGGCCTCCGTCGTCACCCTCTGGGCATCTACCATGCCCTGGATCAAAGTAAAAACCCGTGCCCCATCAGCAGAAATACCTCCAGAAAAAGGAATCTGCGGCGGGAGAGGAAGGTCCTCCGCAAAAGCTGGAACGACCCTCTGGAAAGGTGGGGGAGGAGGACCCCCCAAAGCTGCTGAAACTCCTATGCGGACAAAAGATAAAGGAACAGTCCCTGCCACTCCCTGTGTAGGAGGTCGAGAAGTCGCTGACCTCTCCGACACGGCAGCTGCTCCTGATCGCTGCGATCTGGTCTTCGACGACATCATGAAGACGGATCGAAACAAGAAGAAGTTATTAAGGCATAAGAATACGATATCATCAAGGAAGGATACAAATATTCAAAGAAGCAATATTTAGAAAGAATAAGGATAACAAGATCAATAGATTGGAAATGTTTCTAGTTGTGATTGAGTATTCGCTCTCATCCTAGTATACTATATCCTAGATCCTATCACAGGCTTGTATTAGTACAACTAAGTCATTACACTACTATGACATCCCACTACTTGCGAAGCCAGACCTGTATGGGCCACCACTAAAATGTGTTACGACCCGCACCCGATATAGGGGCACAAGTACGCGGGTACGTCCAGCCTACGTCACAGCATCGACGGTAGAATGATGTCTAGGACACAATACTATCTAATCAATCTCACACGAATATCCAACTCCATAAGGAGACACAAATATATCAATATAATATGAAATACTCAACCACAGAACTAAAGCACGATAAGATACCGAAGAATAAACCAAACACAAAGTCTAAACAATAACACAATCTAAACTTAAATAATAACAACCAAGTCTCAATATATGCTTGAAACAAATCCGGTCCCAAAAACTGCTGAAAGAAACTAACTAAAATAACTAGTAATTCCGGCTAGACCTCCCGGCAATCATACCCGAGCTACAGGGTCCAAGGCTGCAGCTACACTCCCTGTGGTCCATAATATGTCGGACACCAGTCCTGTAAGTCGTAGTCTGAAAAATATATCCAGTCAGGATTGGAGCGAAGTACAACCCAATAGTTGTTCCAATTAATTGACAAGAACTATAAAATAATAAATAGAGAATGCTATATACTGAGAGAAAATAATAAATTGATGCAATGGCAAAATAATAAAGAGAACATGCAATGCAAGCAATAAGGTATAGCCAGTGCATATATGAAATAAAGATAAAATAAACTACAATATCATATACAATGTAATGAAATATATGAAACTGAGTATGAAGAACTACAACTATTTTAAGTGTTTGAAATACTAGTTTTGATATGTGATCGGATTGGGAACTTGTACAATAGCTATATGGCCTGGCTAATTATACGTGAGGTGTATGATTAACACTAACAAAGTTTTACAATTTATAATAAGAATATGATCACATCTCTTACTAGCAATTTCCTCCGCCCCCAACTAGTACAGTGGATCCAACCATGACACGTTACGATACACGATCATTGTCCAATGATAATACTATGTACAATGTCTAATATCAATGTCGTGTACGATGTCAAATACGATAACCAGTATAACATCTCATGACTGAAGATCCAAGCTATATACTAGTTCGTGTACCAAAGTGTCAAGAATCAGATGTAACATTTCTAAGTACTTATAATATAAAAATTATCAAATAATGGAAACTATTAGAGAATATACTCGCCTGAGGTCCAGAGCAATGGATATCAAACTGTGTCTATCTCGGTGTCTCAAGGACCTAAATAAGGAATATTATGTCAATACAGTATTTTGCAATGATAAAGAAGTTAAACTAGTTAATTCTAGGTTCAAGCTATGCCTCTAGGTCAATACTAGTCACATCTATGCTACATATATCATATACAATATATATAGACTCTATGTTATTAATATCTATTGTGACTTGGCTACACTACCAATACCTTTTGGCATCTTGATATATCAATACCAATAGCTTAACTAATAATCCCTTGTCAATACTTTATTATAGCTATATTAGACACTAGGTATTGTATAACTCAATATACATATACTATAGTATATATACATATATGTCATATAAACCAATACAATAATATTATACTAGTACCTTACCTTAGACTCAAATTCCTATTACCTAGCCCATAACCATATCTTGGTATCAATAAGATACCAATACCCAACTCTCACTCAACAATACCCACAATACTACACTTACCTAAACACATATATCAATAATACCTATACCATGTTATCCAATCTTCTAATTTGCATCTAACTCTAACCTGCACTTATACTTAACTGTTACAACACATATATAACTTACCTACTACCTTACTTATAATATTCATATCTCTAATTCCTTGGTATCATATATCCAATACTCATTTTATAACACTATTACCTTAGCCTACAACATTATCTCACAACACCACATGCTCAACCCCTCAAGACACTAAGATACACCAAGTTCTAACTTTCTAAACCTGAATACAATATCACTAACACATTTATGATATCCCAAATGTGCACAACACAGTAAACTTCACTTTGCTGATCTCCCAACAAAACATCCCTCAACCTTACATACCGGTGACCCCCAATTACTTGAACACTCTATCACATATATGTCTACATATACTAATTGAGCTCCTCAACTCACAAGACCTGGACTGAAATCCCTAGGTCCCCTTCACCCTCAGTTGCATATGTGAACACTGCTCACTTAACCCTCATGTATTTGAGTACAAACTCACCTACACCCATTGCCTATACTTCTCAACTGAGCTCCCACATTTGCACACTGAACTTCCTTGCAAATGATGCACCACAACAGGCACAAGCCTGCAGTGATACTCGTTTGATACCAAGTATCAGTGCTTGCTCACCCCTCACCCCTCTTGCACTGTGCCCGAGCCTCCACTAGCAGTGAAGGGTTGCACACTGAACTGCACAGGGCTGATACTCACTTGCTGTATTGACTGCTACTGCAGCGGCCTTCCTCTTGCCACTGCTCACTCGAGCAGTTGGTGTACTGTTGCACCTTGCCTTACATCCACTGTGCACAACTGAACTACAGTGGCTGCTGTGCTGTGCACGAGCCCAGTGTCTCCCCTCCTTACTGAAACTAAAAACTGCTCTACATCACTCACACAAACTCATAAACACCTAGTACACATACATAACTTACACATTCACAACTCAAGATACCAAGTGTCTAACACCCAGGATACCACTAATACTTCCTCACATTACTTCACACACTAACTCCCATATGTGGACTGTACCTATACACTGATACACACTAAAATGATACACTCACTGATATTACTAGACACTTATACACACTGGCTACCGATACTAAAGTCCCCAAGCACACACTAATTGAAACTCACATGTTATGATACCAAATGGTATTTTATTAACACACAGGGTTTACAACTATACTATACTGATCACACTCAACACAACTCACTGACACCCGATACACTGCTGAAACTACCCCTCATCCTTGTTGTTTGCACAGGTATCCTATTATGCACACACACTTCACACTCATATGTGCACAACACATCTCTTCCATTTCTGGGTTTCTACTGCATTTTAGTCCCCTCCCTACACACTCACCTGTATTGCAACCAATACCTGCAGGCATATACCTGTACACCACCTCGAGGCATTGCTCGAGGTCTGATGATTACACTGCTGGGATTTCCACTGAATTGCCAATAGCCGAATCTAAATCCACATCTACCTGAGCCCTCATCCAACAGTAGTTGCTGCTACCTCTGCAACCTATATCATTCAACAACAACAACAGACACATCAACAACACTCTATCACACTTTACTACTAGTCCACTGAACTGAACCCTTCCCAAATCATATGCTAATACACACAATACTAGTAGCTATTAGCAACAACCACTCTTACAGTCAATTATGCACACACAGGTACACTCTACCTGGCTTGTGCACTGAAATCACTCAGTAACCCGCCTACAACACAGTCACTCCCTTCACTTACTGACACACAAACACAAATAACCCAACTGTCACAGTGCACCCCTTATTGCAACAGACTCGAGCCCCAAGTCTGGACACACCCTAGCTATATACATATACACCTATCTACACATGATACATCCTATAGTGCAACCTCATTCCCCTCACTGATATACTCGTCCATACCCTCAAGTGCACGGCTGCAGACCACCCTCTAATCCATCACCAATACCAATACAAACATTACCCGACTGTGCACTGTTACCAACAGTGTACACTCCATTACACATCATATCTCCTACTATCAACCACATATAACTATATACACATCTAACATTTATGCATATATTTATATATATAATTATACTAAATAATTTATATAAACATAGATACATACTTTAATATAAACATATATTTAGATTCACATGCGCATATGTGCACCATACTAACCATAGATCAAATACTTGGTAGGCAACATACCAAGTATCTTGATACCTATGATACACCCTCCAAATATCAATTCCATGTGATACCACTACTCAAAATACATCATACCTATCCTAATATACAAAATATAATATAAACTAACAAGAAATGACTCATTAGGCATTTCATCAAACACTTGGTGTGCCACCTCGGAGTTTTCTCCAAATGGACACAAAACTCATTGTAGCTTCCACCAATGGCCTCATATGGACCTAATTCTTCTTCCTATGGGTAGTCCTTAGCCATGGGTAGGTTTTTAGGAGTTTATTTTACCATTAAAAATTGAAATGAAAAGATGGACAAGAGTTTTACCTATTGGAAGATGGATTTCTAATATCTTCCACCAAATGGACATAAATAAAAGTTGGATACAATCCTCAAGCCAATGCTTTCGTCCTCAAGTGCTCCTCTAGAATGCCAAGCTCCTTAGCCTCCTTGGAATGAGAATAAGAGGGATAAAATTTGGGAATAGAGAAATTAGGGTTTGCTCTCTAATTTGGGGATGAATAAAATAGAAATAAATGGAGGCTACTCATGAATGAAGAGGTTTATATAAAGTTCCTCTAGGGTTAGGGTTAGGTTGAGGAATGTTTGAATTGAATCAAGTACCTCTCTCATTCCTTCATGAATAGGATCTACTAACCATTGGAGGAATATTCTATTCTTAAGTCTAAATAGGATTAATAGAATTAATCTAGTCAAAGCTAACTAATTAATTGAATCAATAGGTCAAGTCAAGTCTAGTAGTCCACTAATATCAAGTCTAATTAAAATAGACTAGTCAACTAAAAATAATAATAATAGTAACATATGTAATACACATTATATATTAAACAAAAATATAAATACAACATTTATACTAAATACAAAATAACAAAAATATCCCTATTCTGAAAATGTGGTAGTGACACTGTCCGCTTGAACAGAACGGGTCGTCACAACAGCTGTGTCAACTACAACTTGCAGTTGCTCACTGCAACCCCTCCAGTGCTCCTTTCCTCCTAGTAACCCTGTACACACTTACTACCCAATTATACCAACTACAGCACAGTGACTCCCTTTATCACTTCTTCATTGCTCTCACCCAGGTTGAAGTACCCTAAATTCCTGATACTCTCTATGATACTACTCCTCCCTCTCACCTCACTCATAACTGATGTTAGTCTAAACACATCAATACTTAATCCATTACCTTACAATCAACACTATCCCCAGGTGCTCACTGGAATTTGGTGCACTGGTTGCACACTCCCAAATTGCATTGATCACTTGCCCATCCAACATGTGCATCAGTGCACAGACCCCCTTCTAACACTCCTCTAATCCTCAACCACCTCAACAAAACTCCCTAAATACATACACATATAAATATACTATGATATGTATATATTCATATATCCATATACACTAACACTTAACATATGAACATACACACTAACTTGTATAAATACCTATAGTATCAAATCAACAAGCACCTAGTATGCACCATGAATATCACACTATGAAACTCATGATACCAACCCACACCCTCTAATTACTATGATACATTATCAAATTAATATAGAAAATCATTCAATGTACAAAATAGAGTATAAATAATAGACATTTAATCAAACACTTAGTGTCCAAATTCGAAATTTTACTCAAATGGGCACAAAACTCAATATAACTCTCATAATAGACATCATATGAAACTAGTTATTCTTTATATGGGTAGTCCTTAGCATAGGAAGATCCCTAGGGGTCTATTATACTATTTAGAATAAAAATAAAAAGTAAAAATAGGGATTTTACCTATTGGAAGATGGATTTCCAATGCAACACGCCAAGAGGACACAAATAGATGGATTGACACCTCCTTCATGCAAGCTCCACACCAAAGCTTCCCTTTGCTCCTCTAGAATAGGTTTGGAATAAAGAAATAAGGGTAGGTTTGGTAGGGAAGGGATTGTTTGGAGATTGGATAGCTAGGGTTTGCTCTCAAATTTGGAGAAAATCTATTTGAGAAGGTGTGCACTAATAAATAAGAGGAGAGAGACTCTTTCCCCCTTAATATAGGGCCGCCCCCTATTCAATAGGGTTAGGGTTATGTTAGGTTGATTTGAAATAACTTAAAATTGCTTATTTGGTTGTCATGAAGAGTATCTAATAAAGGGTGCATGGCAAGAATATTCTATTCTTGAGTCCAAATGGGTTCAATGAACCTAACCTAGCCATGACAAAAACTAATAACTAAAGTTAGTACAAACTCAACTAGTCTAAACTCATTACTAATCCACTAGTCACAAAAATCAATATATACAATGTTCTAATATTCCAATAACGATAAAATGACAAAAATATTCCTCTCCCGGAATTAGGTGGTTACAGAAATTGAGCCGAAAGAATAAAATTTTGTAAAAGTATAAAAACAAGAACTAAAACGTCATATGGTAGAGCATTTTTCTTGATACTATCCATTTACTAGCATTAATAACATTAAGAACTAACTAATTTATACTAATAAAAAAATGTCATATGGAACACAAAAATATCCTAAAAAATTAAAAAAATCACATAAGTAGGACATTTTTGTTACCTTTTTTTTTCTTACACAATACATATATACACAAACATACATATATAAATATCAGAATATTAGAGTTTTGCGGTTAGTTCATTTATTAACAGGATCGATGAGGAGGTTTGTACTCATTTTTTACACCCAAAAATGACCACTTTTTATTATTATTATAAAATGAGTACAAGATGATTTGAAACCTAAACCACTTTAGATCTTATTATTACACGAACTAACCATAAACGCCTAGTATATATATATATATATATATATAAGGGTAAAAAGAAAAAATGCCCATTGGTTCGACGTCCCCCCCCCCCCTAAAAAAAAAGGCCCAATAGTTGGATTTTTTGCCCATAAATGCCTGGCCAATTGGGCATTTTTTTATTGATCGTTTGGTTTAGGAAAACGCTTAATGAATGGGATTTTTTATTCTCTTTTGATAATTTATCAAAACTTTGTGTTGTATGCACAATTTTATTAAACTTTAATGCCGTGTATAAAACTTTTCGTTTGGTTTATCATTAAGATTGCTAATAAAAAAGTTAAACTTTATAAAGATCGAACACAATGATAATATGGTTAGAACCATCGTCTTCATTGATCTTCTCCTAGGAACCATCAGATTCTGAGGAACTTCTAGATTGCTCCTGAAAGTCACCACCCTTCAGTTAGAGCACTAAAGTGTTGAAACAATGGCACTCGGAGCAATATGGTGCTCGCCTTTGGTAGGGGATTTTGTTCTATATTATAGAGTAATAATAAATGTTGGTACACACACAATATATATATATATATATATATATATATATATATATATATATATATATATATATGAGTGAATCCATGAGCAGCGATGATCGTCCACTAATAACGTTGACAGAAAACCAGGGAGTAATTCCCAATTCAATTGGACAGTTATTAGTCGTATCTCCTTGTTAATAAGACAATTATATGACTAAACGACCTTGAAAAAAGGCTACTACAAAATAACTATGAGGAGCTATGGTAGAGCTACCAGCGGGCTACTGCGGCGCTACTATAAAGCTACTAGCGGGTTGTCGCGACACTTCTACGGAGCTACGACGGGCTGTAATGACTCTTCCAGAGCTGTCGTGCATCTACCATCAGCCTGCCATGGTGCTACTACTATATTCTGTGTGCCATCTCCATACCCAATTCGTACTTGTAAAGTATAAAGTACGTCTTGAGTCCGAGCTTGGGGTTAGATCCAAAGGGATTCCTCTAAGAAATTTATGACAAAACAATATTCGTTGAGGAATTTAAATATTGCCCACTAGAAAAAACTCTATTTCAAATTACTTGAGCTAACACACACTATGTATAGAATATAATAAGTGATAGTTCAAATATTCAAATACAAACACTTAGAATTTGCCATAACATGGAATGGTGTGATCGGGTCACTAGTGACCAAATTCAAAACTGCAACCGTAATTAGAGATATAGAGGAAGTTTTCTTTGAGACAAAATATGAAGGAATTGTTGCCTTATTCGATAGGGTAGTATGAGGTATTAGGTTTCTAAGAGGTCTACTTTGCTTGAAATAAGAATAATTAAATAAGGGAGTACAAAGTCAGTATGGGGTTTTTTTTGCAAATGATAACAAGGGACAACAAAGAGAATAAAAAAATATAATAAGGGAGTATGTACAATAATCCTAAAAGATAATCTTCTATTATTAATTCATTTCTTATACCTATTTATTTGATGATCCAACATACGAAGGTACAAAGACTACCTAATATATCATAAGAGGAATGAAGTGATAACTTTTTTGGGGAGATGTCAAATTTTTTTTAAGGATATTATACCATAATTAGTAATTCCCGATTTCAAGTAAAAATAGTAAAGGATGTAGGGGTGAGAATTCCGTCGATTTGGTTAGACTGAATCATAATTTTAGAAAACCAAAAAAAATCCTAACCATATTGAACAGGAACCGAACCGAATCACTTTTGCAAAAAACTGAATAGAATCGAACCGAACTAAAATGGTTCGGTTGGTTCAATTATTTTGGTTTGTTGACCTAGGACGTACATAACTTGTCATGCCATATTTGACAATAAAAAACATTTTAATAAAAATATTTCTTGTCAGAAAAAAATTATTAAAATATTTGCAAAAATATCCAGCAACAAAATTTTTGGTTAAACTCTCAAAAATTTACACCAAAAATATTACCAAATTTTCTCTCAAAATTTCACTACAACAAAATTTACACCAACTTTTCGTCAAAAATATTATACAACATAGTTATCCACAATATTATACCAATTTTTATTCAAATATTTTACAACAAAGAAATCGTCCATCAGAGGCACAATAAATAACTCAACCAAAGAACATAGCTCCATGGCACGTAGCGAAGGTGGAAAGACCAAAATATGATCTGAAATATTTAACAAAATAGTTACATGATAAATATATCAATCAAAAAGAGAATATAAACCATATTGCATATAGTATAGGAATATAAATACTCACCTTGATGCCATGTATACAAATGCATGAAAGAGAAAAATATGCATCTTGCGAACATGTATACACACAATTCTATCTCGATGATATAAGTCAAACATAGAGCTTGAAGAAGTATTTAAGAGAAAGAATTATTGGATGCCTATTCTTCTCGATGATATAATTATTGGATGTCTTTTCTTCTCGATGATATAAGTCAAAAGAGTTTTATTACCATATATAATTATATTCTTATATGGTATTTACTAAATACAATATATTCCTATAAGTACTAAATACAATATATTCCTACCATATACAAATATTATCATGCTTTATACTAATACTTTCCCTCAAGTTGGAGCATAAACATCGACCATGCCTAACTTGCCCAGTGAGTCATAAAGGGGTTTCTTAGAAACACATTTTGTAAGAACATTAGGAACAAAAGGAAAGCTAATAAGCCTCACATCTAGCTTTTTTCTTAATGAAATGACGATATATATACCTCTACATGCTTAGTGCGATCATGATGTACTGGATTTTATATAATCTTAATAACTTTCTTATTGTCATAATACAACTTTATTGCACTTTTAAGATTAAAACCAAATCTCATAAGAGATTTCTTAATCACAAAAGCTCACAAACCCATGAGACATGCCTCTAAACTCAGCTTCAGCACTTGACCTTGCCACAACCTTCTACTTTTTACTCTTCCACGTCACCAGATTACCTCCAACAAAGGTGAAATAACCAGATGTTGACCTCCTATTTGTGACACAATCATCCTAGCCTGCATCTGTAAAACCACATACCTCCAAAATATTATTGTTCTTAGAAAACACCATTCCTCTTTCTGGATCTGATTTCAAATATCTCAAAATTCTCACAACAATATCCGTATGGCTCTTACTAGGATTATGCATAAGTGTTTGATAACACTCATTGCATGTGCAACATCTGGCCTAGTATGAGCTAAATAAATTAAATGCTCAACTAACCTCTGATAACGAGATCAACCAGTGGGAACCTAATATGACTACTCTACTAGACAATGATTCTGCTTAATAGGAATATTAACAGGCTTATAATCCAGCTTATATGTCTCAGTTAGAAAATCAAGTATGTACTTCTGTTGATACAAGAAGATCCCTTCTCCCCCCTGGCTACCTCAATCCCTAAGAAGTATTTGAGGCCACCCAAGTCCATCTCAAATAATAGCTGTTGGATCTATATATATCTATATATATATATATATATATATATATATATATATATATATATATATATATATGTGTGTGTGTGTGTGTGTGTGTGTGTGTGTGTGTCTGAAAAGATTCTTTCATTTTGCGAAATTGTTTTCTTATAGTTGTCTTTTAGTGATCTATTAGCTATTTTCTATGCATTGTCTATTGGAAAGTCTATTTCGCTTGGTAAGTTAGATTTGGATATCTGAACTACTAAGAGGTAGATAAGAAAACTTTGTCATAGGAAATATAAATGGAGATATATATATCAATTGAAATAATTAATCTAATATAGTATTTGACTAATAGAAGAATAGTAAATTTATCTCTCTCTCTCTCTCTCTCTCTCTCACACACACACACACACACACACACACACACACACATATATATATATATATGACTTTGTTTTTCCTATCAAATCTCCTTTTTTTTATAAAAAGAACTCAACCTTTGGATGTGACACTTTGTATACATATTTAAATGTAAGAAGGGCTAATTAGCCTTGGATTTTATACCAGTTTAGAGTTTAAGCCCTAACATGTTCGATTGGAAAGTTTAGACCCTAATTTTTTTTTTGGTTTTAGTTTTCCAATTATACCCTAATTTTCAATATAAGTTGGTTCTTGCATTTATGTTAGCCCAATGATTAAGTTAAGTTTTTGAATATAATTAATCGATTAATTTAATATTATAATACTCACTAACAATCATGCAATCTCTATAATTTTGATAATTAAAATTAGCATTGTCCAAATATGTATTAAATGTTATCATATTTTCTACTGTATATTGCTTTGTTCGTCTAACATTTATTTGCAGAAAAGTAATAAACAAGATCAGATATAGACATAAGGAATGAAGAAAATATATTGTGCAAAACACGACCTTATACCCTAAGGTTTCTCTGATACCAATTGAATGCAATTCTAGAAGAATCAAATCCCAAATAGAAGGTCATCGCATTTAAGGCACATCACAAAAGAGCTTCTAACGATGCTTATGAAGATGAAGAAACATATGATGATTCAAACAATAAGGAGCTAGCACTTAACTTCAAAAGGTTCTTGATGCTTGAGAAATCAAACTGAAAGAAGAGAAATCTTGAAGAAGACCAATTTACTACAACTACATAAGATAAGGCCACATGAAGAAAGATTGCCCTAAAGTAAAAAGGAATAATTGACATGAACAAACATGCAAAGGAGGAACGCCATCTCGCAATATGCAAATACAATCATTTGGTGCGAAAGTGAAGCTAGTGATTCGAAAGAAGAAATGCGCCCTCGACGTGTTGCAAATATATGCTTAATGACATTAACTATTGAGGTACAAGATAATTCTTTATTTGAAGAGTTTTCTTATGATGAATTATCAGACGCTTTTAATTATTTATTTAAAGATTGCAAGAAGTTTAGAAATAAGTATAAATGTCATGTCCCAGTCCCAAAATACGTAGGACTAGGACACGTAAGCATGCCAGCCGCATGTATATGGCAATCCAATATATGAAAACCATAACACACGTACGCTGTAATATGAATAACAATTCACCAATGGTATATATATGTCACAAGTCACAGGGTGTAGCGCCCCGCTCTCCCGGTGCGGAGAACGTGGCTAAGAAACACAAGACGGTATCGTTCGATCGGGATAGATTTAATTAAGAACTCGTCCTCGTTATGAATTTGTTTCTTCGGAATCGATTTCCATATTCAGTGGACTGCGCCCCAAGGATCGACTTAGCGGCAGAGTCAGGAGGGACCTCTCCGCTGCTATCTTTTATTGCCTCGGTTTTCGATGTCGCTTGTTGCTTTCGTGCTTTGAGTTGGTTTTGGGATTTGCTTGTTTTTCTTGAACGGTTTCGATGGTTTTTATTATTTTCGTTCATTGACTTGCACTTCTATTCCGAGATTGGAAAGAGAGAAAGAAGTATTAATCGAGCTGTTCGTGTGCAGGTGAACGAGCAGTAGGCGGCTTGCGAGCGGAGTCGTGAAGCGCCTCTTTCCTTCTCCTTTCCAACTTCTAAGTGAGTGGCTACCAACCCGATTAGCTAGCCCTGCTTTCAAGCTTCACATCTAATAAATCTGCACTCTTCTATGCCCCGATCAAACGATACCAAATAATAATAAAAGAAACCAAGATAAAAGAGAATAGACTTGGTTCTTATGCTTGTCAATCATATATGTGAACTGTTATCATACTGTATGCTAGTTCATTTATAACTGTTCTATGAATCGTGCTAAGTATGGAACACCTTGTATGCGCTAAACTGTTCATGGAGGCTATGTTAAATGAATCATGCAATACCGACTGTCCTGTACTATTGTTTGCCTCAACTACATGAAATGTTAACTTAGTAACGTACTGTTCGATCACGGATAACTTGTGCACAAGGTAACTGGTTCCTGCGGACGGTCGCTGGGGCATTGGCACCGATCCGGTCCGGACGGAACCCTACTGTATAGTCAACTGTACTGGAGGGAATGGCTTGGAGCAACCACTGTACTTTCGCTGCAAACCATTCTCGTCTATGACTAGTGTCCTTATTGGCATACGCCAGTGATCTATTGTATATTTAAACCTGTTGCAAACTAACTTGTGTCTTCGTGGCAGGGAAGGCATGGTAAGTATTGTGCAGGTAATTCAGACGGGCAGGTAAAATCCACCGAACGGTGGTACGTTCATTTCAGTATAATTCTATATGCTGCTTACTTGTAAATGAACTAAGGCAAGATAGAAACCCACAAATATGCATGCTTCATTAAAACAACGTGTTGATTGGTATAGTTCGGCTAGCTTGCCTTCACCAGCATGTTTCGATATGCTGACCCTCGTTGAAACAGGTTCTCCGTACTAAGGCAAACCAAGCGAGGAGCCAAAGTCGTCTTCCCGATCCAGTCCAGCTGTTGGCGCATCTTCACCTCGCCCTTGAAGCCTTTTGAAGTCCGAAGCTGCAACTCTTCATATACAATGCAGCTCCGTGGCAAAGCTATCCTCCAGCCTAGAGGTCTTTATCATTTTGAGTTTATAAAGGGATGTAATGTACAGGACTGCTATCTCATTATGAGTTATCTCTTTTGTAAGCCGTTCGGCATATTAGCTGACTCGTTCAAGAGTTTGTAATAGATGTTCATTATCAATAAAGAAAACTTTTCCATGTTTCAAATCTGTGTTTCAATTTATCTGCGTACTCTGAATATGTGCTTGCTATACAAATTATTAAAGCCTTGTGCGGGCGCAACCCCAAGCCCGCACGGCATCACGATTCGGGGGACGCCCCAACGATTCTAAGGAATCGGGTCGTGACATAGTGGTATCAGAGCACAGATTCAAGTTCCTTAGACTTCGTGTTGGAAAAGTTCCTTTAACGATTAAATTCCTGTGCGAACTCTTGAACTCGCTAGGCCAAAATGAGATACGTTCATGCAATAAGTCCATAATACATTATGATCCTAATGTAATTTACCTTCTTTTGAAGGAATAGTTCTAGCGCAATCTGCAGCACAAACACCGGACGAAACCCAAGGGCAACAAAATAGTTCGGGCACTTCGGGAAGTTCAGAGAGCCAGCGAGCCATGCCAAGCATCGATCCCGTCCAACGAATGTTGCAGATGTTGGAGGCAAACCAACAAAGGGACGAGGCTCGCTATGAACGGGCCGAGAAGCGGGCGGAGGAGAGTCAGCTCAAGTTTCAAGAAAATATAGAAGCTCGATTCTTAGTCCAGCAAAAGCAGGTGGATGCCCTGCAGCAGATCGTTCAGACTTTGGCTTCCAACCATTCCGCCGCAACAGCAACGACTCTGGTGGAACAGCCCGTGCTTGAAGTAGAGACGCCGCAAATTCCAAGGGCGAGGGACGTGACTGCCTTCGACTTTGGCCACTTCAAGAAAGTCTGTAATACCCCATTCAACGGGACTGAGGACCCAGTCGTAGCTCTAGATTGGTTGGCCAAACTTGAAGATCACTTCGCTCTGCTAGAGGTCCCCGAAGTAAAGCGTGTCGCCTGCGCGCAACTACAGCTCCGCCTCAACGCGCACGATTGGTGGGACGTGCATCGACGATCTCTTCAATTTGATCACGGAGAGGAGGCGATCTCGTGGATGACTTTTCGTGCCACGTTCGAAGAGGAGTTTGTACCCCCTCCAGTACAACGTCCAATGGAAAATGAGTTCGTACAGCTGCGGCAAGGTAGCATGACAGTTAAGGAGTACTCCGCCGAATTCAACCGACCCTCCAAATTCGCTAGGGCCTATTTACCTGATGTAGCGAGTCGAGCAAGAAGGTTTGAAGGTGGAGTACGCCCTGCCATCCATTTGCACGTAGCCGTTCATCAATATCGTACGATGCGTGAAGTCATGAATCACGCCCTGTCACCTGAACTACTCTATCCTCACGTTCCTGCCGGCGCTGTGCATACCTACAATCACAAACGCCAAAGCAACGACAGAGGAAACAACGCTGCAAAGCGTCCGAACAACGGTGGCAAGCATAGAGAAAAGTTAGACAAAGTATGCCATTTCTGTAAGCGGCCGGGGCACGCAATAGATAAGTGCCGCCTGAAACTTGGGTTATGTTTAGTTTGCGGTGAAGCAAACCATACCGTTCGTGACTGTCCACTGAGCCGCCTTAACCGTCGCCCGCAACAGAATAATCCCTAACGGTAGGTCCTATTCTTAAGTTTCGGGACAAAACTTCCAATTAGTTGGGTAGGATGTAGCGTCCCGTTCTCCCGGTGCGGAGAGCGCGGCTAAGAAACACAAGACAGTATCGTTCGATCGGGATAAATTGAATTAAGAACTCGTCCTCGTTATGGATTTGTTTCTTCGGAATCGATTCCCATATTCAGTGGACTGCGCCCCAAGGATCGGCTTAGCGGCAGAGTCAGGAGGGACCTCTCCGCTGCTATCTTTTATTGCCTCGATTTTCGATATCGCTTGTTGCTTTCGTGCTTTGAGTTGGTTTTGGGATTTGCTTGTTTTCCTTGAATGGTTTCGATGGTTTTTATTGTTTTCGTTCATTGACTTGCACTTCTATTCCGAGATTGGAAAGAGAGGAAGAAGTATTAATCGAGCTGTTCGTGTGCAGGTGAACGAGCAGTAGGCGGCTTACGAGCGGAGTCGTAAAGTGCCTCTTTCCTTCTACTTTCGAACTTCAAAGTGAGTGGCTACCAACCCGATTAGCTAGCCCTGCTTCCAAGCTTCACATCTAATAAATCTGCACTCTTCTATGCCCCGATCAAACGATACCAAATAATAATAAAAGAAACCAAGATAAAAGAGAATAGACTTGGTTCTTATGCTTGTCAATCAAATATGTGAACTGTTATCATACTGTATGCTAGTTCGTTTATAACTGTTCTATGAATCGTGCTAAGTATGGAATACCTTGTATGCGCTAAACTGTTCATGGAGGCTATGTTAAATGAATCATGCAATACCGACTGTCCTGTACTACTGTTTGCCTCAACTGCATGAACTGTTAACTTAGTAACGTACTGTTCGATCACGGACAACTTGTGCACAAGGTAACTGGTTCCTGCGGACGGTTGCTGGGGCACTGGCACCGATCCGGTCCGGACGGAACCCTACTGTATAGTCAACTGTACTGGACAGAATGGCTTGGAGCAACCACTGTACTTTCGCTACAAACCATTCTCGTCTATGACTAGTGTCCTTATTGGCATACGCCAATGATCTATTGTATATTTAAACATGTTGCAAACTAACTTGTGTCTTCGTGGCAGGGAAGGCATGGTAATTATTGTGCAGGTAATTCAGACGGGCAGGTAAAATCCACCGAACGGTGGCACGTTCATTTCAGTATAATTCTATATGCTGCTTACTTGTAAATGAACTAAGGCAAGATAGAAACCCACAAATATGCATGCTTTATTAAAATAACGTATTGATTGGTATAGTTCGGCTAGCTCACCTTCACCAGCATGTTTCGATATGCTGACCCTCGTTGAAACAGGTTCTCCGCACTAAGGCGAACCAAGCGAGGAGCCGAAGTCATCTTCCCGATCCAGTCCAGCTGTTGGCGCATCTTCACCGCGCCCTTGAAGCCTTTTAAAGTCCGAAGCTGCAACTCTTCATACACAATGCAGCTCCGTGGCAAAGCTATCCTCCAGCCTTGAGGTCTTTATCATTTTGAGTTTATAAAGGGATGTAATGTAAAGGACTGCTATCTCATTTTGAGTCATCTCTTTTGTAAGCCGTTTGGCATATTAGCTGACTCGTTCAAGAGTTTGTAATAGATGTTCATTATCAATAAAGAAAACTTTTCCATGTTTCAAATCTGTGTTTTAATTTATCTGCGTACTCTGAATATGTGCTTGCTATGCAAATCATTAAAGCCTTGTGCGGGCGCAACCCCAAGTCCGCACGGCATCACGATTCGGGGGACGCCCCAATGATTCTAAGGAATCGGGTCGTGACATAGGGCATAATCTAAATCTCATCTACAGAAAAATTAATATAAATAAATAACCAATATCTATATAACTAGATCTCAATAAGAAGTATCTAAAGATGACAGTCGGATGGAAACAAATCCACTGCCGAACTAGAATATAAAAGCAAATATAACATAAGTACATCACCAATAATCACTAGGCCCAAAGAGTAAACCTCCTCAAAGATCAGTAGCAAGTCCGGATCTGCGCTCCTGTGAATAATCATGAACATCTACACCTGGAAAAGGACCAGGTCCTCAGAGGGACATAACAAGATACATAGAAGCATGCCAATAAAGTACTGAAATAAATATCAAATGTGTCGCCTAACCGTCTAAGTGAATTCAGTTTTAGAACAACTTTCCAGCAAGTGGGCTATCTGGCTAAAAATGGGATTGGCATGACTCTCTCGGAGAATCAAGGGCCTACAAAGCATGTCGTCTTTTAAACGGCAGAGGCCGCCTGATAATATATAATATATAAGGGTCATCACCGCCCATATCTCCAGCGGAGCTTCCGGGTTAAACAAGAAAAAAGTGCAAAGGAGCCCAAATGCCTTACTTGTTGTTCTTTTCACCCCATGCTCTAAGCATGTCATATCCATGACACGATTTGGTTCATAGTCTATCTTTAGTACAATTGCCCAATCTTGCAACCAAACAAGGACAAGGATTGGACCACCGTACTACAATAGGCTATGTCCATAGACTACTAATAACTGTTAAGTCTTCTAGCGTACAAAGTTTCTATCAGCAGTTATCCCTAACGCATGTCCCATACGTATAGGAGGCCAGACCTGTCACGCAGTCCATGATATATATGAGACTCACAACTCGTGTAACCACTGTGTCACGACTAATGAAACCTAATGATGCTTCATGATAATGGGGTGGTCTCATAAATAAGGTCAATGCATATACATAATAAAAACAATCACGACGACACCGTCGTTGCACCCAAGATTCCTTGGACGCGCATTTTATATATAGCAGTTAAAATATATGAACTAATGACAGAAAAGAAATATGCATGCAACATATGGAATATGAATAACAGTACAATGACAAAGTACACTTGCCTGGCAAGAAAGCTATAAAATATAACGTCCAGATGTCAAACACTAAGAGTCAGAAACTACGACCGCAGAATGAACGTCTTTGGATGCTGAAATAAACATCACCAACATTTTCAGAATAAGCAAAATAGCTAAAAATCACTACCCTTTCGTCAAATTTGCACACAGGGGCAAAACAGAAATTTTGGGTCAAAGTGGGGTCCACGTTTGGCCCACTTTGTACCGAAAAGCGTACCAAGGGTAACAGTCTCTAAATTAGACAAATTATATGTCAAACAAACTCTAAAAGTCAGTACGAACTCAACGGTATATCCAAATGTAGATTCCGGTAAACCGAACACAATTTTGCCCAAAAAGTCAACCGTAGGGCCCGTCAATAGGCGACTTGGTTAACTGTCTCAGAATTGCGTAAAAATAGGATCACAGGACCAGCGCGATACCACGAGTCCAGTGGTGCAAGTTTCTTCGCATTCTGACGAGCGTGCACTAAATGGCGCAGGGTTTTGTAAAAGTTGCGACACGGGAGATTTTTTGTGGATACGGGTTGATTCCGACGCGCACACGCATCCAAATCAGTTTCTGTGAAAGCCCACATGTCTGGGTATATTGTGCGCACCTTTTGGTATACTTGGTACACGATGGGGCAATCCTGTTTGGCGGGACGCACTCCGTATCACAATTTTTGATATTTGGAAAAAAATAGGTTTTCAGGATTTTCTATCTAATTTATTTCTACACACAGCAATTAATAAATTATTGTATTTGACAGAAAATAAACTAGGTTAAGTGGTATTCACATACCAAAAAGAAAAACCAAATTTAGATCTCTGTGGTGGGAGATACTAATCCGTGAACATGGGTAGTTACCGCAGTTTTTTGCGATCAAAAAGTTATTATTTTTTGCCAACTTGGTCGCTATTTTCGCCTAGGGTTACGCGTTTTTCGAGGTCAACTAAAACACAAATATGGGAGAGGGTTAAGTCGTGAACATACCGATCAAGACGGGGTCGAGTTTGGTCGAGCAGGGGCGCAAAAAACAGAGCATGAACACAGGTACGCTGCAGTTCAAACTGTTGTCACGTGCGCGGGGCGTACGATGGACGTGCGATCGCGGGGGCGGTGCTACGGTGGCTCTAGGCTAAAGGCGACGATTCTGGGCTGGAGGCGCGGTCGAGGGGGTAAGGAATAGATTAGGGTTAGGGTTTATGAAAGTGTTATTATATATATATATATATATATATATATATATATATATATATATATATATATATATATATATATAGAGAGAGAGAGAGTACCGGGGGGGAGATCCCAGCGCGCGGGGGGGGGGGGGGGCGCTGGGTTTTGCAGCTGCTGCTGCTTGCTTATGAATAGCGGGTGCGGGCTTTAGTAGGCGGGTATTGGATTAGGGTAGGGATTAAGGTTTAAACGGATCAGGGTTTGTTTCTATTTTATTTCTTTTTCTTTTTCTTTTTCTTTTTCCTTTTTTCTTTTCTTTCTTTTTCTTTCTAATTTCTTTTCTAATTCTTTTTAGTGAACATTATATATATATATATATATATATATATATATATATATATATATATATATATATATATATATATATAATTCTAGAACTATATATTAGTGCATTCAATTAATCTATCAGTCGTCCACAGGGTCTCCTATATGGAATAAATTAAAGAAAAATTACGGTTGGTCCATAAAACCTCTAAATGCACAATTACCTAAAAATAAAAATTCTAAAAATTCTATTTCTTCTATTTAGCTCGTAAATATTATAAATCAATTAAATAATTAATTAAAATGAATTAATACTTTTTTTTTTGAATTAGGGGTTTTACATTCTAGCCAACTTATAAAAATTTTGTCCTCAAAATTAAAACTAAGCCACGATAGAAAGTCAAGGATGGTATAAGATAGAGATTTGCAGCTTAATTTTTACATTCCTCCATCCTAACCTCCATGATTTTCCAATTGTCATGGGGATGTTTGGAGGGCTATAATTTGTATTGTTTAAAATGCTAGGCTAGGTTTAAATGTGGGCAATATTGTACGTTGCATATTCCGAAAATCATGGAGAAAATCCACATAAATGAAAAATAGGTTTCTTCATGTGTCATGTCCAATGGTGTGGACACTTTATTATATTTTTGCATAAAAGCGCCCAACAATTAGAAAATTACGTAAAGATGGAAATTGGATTAAATTAATCAAAATTAATATGCAAGGTGTTCTTGAATTAATTAGAAGTACATGAAGATAAAATTAGGTGGGACACAAGTGTCATGACCATAGAGGACTCAGGATAGGATTTTATCAAAAATTGGGTTGCACGAAATGGGTCAAGATTGTGTCTCCAATTTCGATTAGAACGCACAAGGATACAAGTTAAAATTAATTTAGAATTAAGAAATAATGTTCGCGACGAATGTTGTGCGACTATAATGTAGCACAAGGGAGCTTAATTATAAATCACGCAAAGATCAGAATAGATGGCGGGCATGTCTAGGATAAGTATGTGAAGTTTGTAGGTAGGCAGTGGCTAGTGTAGTGCTCCAATTATTGAAGCAACGGTAAGGTGCGCTAAGTAGTATAATTATTGCAAAATTAAATAAAAATACCGTGTTTTATTTCTAATTGGATTCAAACTAGCCCTTGTCTCACTATCTAAGCCAAGTAGGTCTAATTTTGGGTGAGAGGGTTTACAATCTAGCCAACTTAAAAACAATTTTATCCTCAAAATTAAAATAAGGCATAATTTGTTAAACCCTTCACAATCGTATATATGGTCAATCAATCACGATATCTTCCAAAATTGTAAATAACAAAATCTATTCAAATCTATCACACTTACTTTAAATCAAATTAACTATTATTTAAATCAAAATTCAATATCTCGTACTATCTTCTCAATTTTTTAAATAATCAATCATCCAAATATAATTCAAATCTATATGACATCCCACATCAAAGTTTATATCGCAATCCCCAACTATCATAATCTCTTTTAGAAAATAATTTTAATCCAATATTATTCCTATCTTCAACTTATGAATTTTTGTACTCTTCAAATTTTAATTTTAATTTCAATTTTTATCATCAATATTTCAAATTGGTAATCCAACAATCAAAATTTAACCTTCAATTCAAATCATCAAATTTGGAATTTAATCCGTCAATGTTCATGTTTTAGAGTTCTATTTATTTTCCTCAAGATTTAAATCGATGATTCAACCTTCAATATTCAGAATTTAAATCATATGCTCAAGTATAAATATTTGGTTCGCCATATCAAGGTTTCAAAATTCATTAAATACTCATCATCTAACTCCTTCTTCTAAAATTCTCCATATTTAAAATGACTTAATCTCTCCATCTAATCCTACTTGATCACAATCTAAAAGAATTTTACCTTAAATTAACAATACGACTTCTACCCAACTTAGATTTTGCCTATCAAGCACACAAGGCTATACATTTAAGAAAATATTCCTCAATTTATTTACTCATGTTATTCAATCCTCAAAACTTTAACACCAATTATATCACATACGATATACCCTCAATCAGTTATAAAAGGCAGTCATCTAGTAATGTGATTGGCCTATGGGGTATATTTAGTACTCTTTGCATATCATACTTATACTAAGCATGAGGTTTCGTCTTTCCGAAATAAGGAAGGACGAAAAATAATAATAAAGAGTTCAAGGAGGAGGTAATAGATTAGAAGTATGGGGATCAAGGCGTTTAATGAATTTAAATGAGAATTGTCAAGGCAGTTGTGGATTGAAATCCTATTTTGGTAATTCCTATACTCATGCTTGTATCAGTACAGTTATGTAACTGATACGATATGCTCAGACATATCTAGAGGGAAGGTACATTCATCTACTAATCACTATATATCTCAACCCAAGTAAAGTAGTTATGCGAAGGGCGAACCAAGCGCACTATGGTTGATCAGACCGTAATACACTGATTCTGAAATATATTAGTGTAGCGCTCCAATAATACATATGTCATGAACAAGCTTGATAAAGAATAAGCTTGTAAAACTAGGCTATAATAGCAGCATAAGTCAAGGTAGTACAACAAATATAAGTACGCTAGATTATGATGAGAGAAATTACAAAATAATTCAAGTTCACAAAAATAAATAAGACTCCACAATCTCTACAGTTGTCGTATTAACTCCTTGTCTAGGTTGCTAGTCAACAAAATAAGGGTATGGGCTTCTGAGTTCTACAGTTGAATAAATATTATCTTTTTATGCAAGTCTATAGTTGGTGTCATTCTATTATACTTCATTAGTGGGTCAAGAGGACTATGTGATACTATGTTGTGAGGCATACTACCCGACTTAAAATAATTAACTAATACTGTAACTATCTTGAGGGAGATTCTACAAAATAACTTAGTCCTTGTAAATGAAGTAAAAACTATTGTTAGGGTATACGAGGGGAAAGATCTTGGTACTCATTAAGGTCTCCTATTGCATTATATAGGTAATTGTCTCCTTAAGTCTTAATCATAGTGCTCATAGAATAATGGTGTCAATAGTAAGAATGGAAAAGTTACTGGCCTTCAGGGAAAAGAGGATATAACTCGTATCGAGGTATGGTACAAGTTACGCGATTTAAAATTAAGGTATAACCATAAAATTATAATCTAAAGGAATACTCAACTACCAAGCACAAAATTTTAAATTTTAAGATTATAACTATAATCCTAGCAACTATATGTCCTTAACACAGAATAAAATTACTTGGCCTACTATAAGAAGTGTCAGGTGGCACGAGTTAAAAGATGAAGAAAAGAAAAGCATAATTAGTTATCGCACAATAGCGAGCGCTAAGTTTTTAGAGGAACAAGATATGAAATTAAAAATAGAGGGACTCTAGATAACATCATGGTTTATTGAGAGAAGGTGGTATGCTAATCTCTGTGTTCAAGGTATGATCTAGGGAAATGTTCTATTCATTCCTCTTGGTTTCCTAAGGTATTGTCTGCTACTATTAAGACAAAAGCTAAATTTATAGTTCTCTAGTACTATCTCACCACGAAAAGCTAGATTAGTCCTAATACTTAATCTTGGATTTCTATTGGTTCCTCAATACTAGGGTCAAACATTATGGTACACGACGGGGCAGTCCCGTTTGGCGGGGCGCACTCCGTATCACAATTTCTGGAATTTAGGAAAAATAGGTTTTTGGGGTTTTCCATCTAATTTAATTCTACACACAGAAATTAATAAATTATTGTATTTAAACAGAAAATAAACTAGGTTAAGTGGTCTACACATAACAAAAAGAAAAATCGAATTCGGATCTCTGTGGTGGGAGATACGAATCCGTAAACATGGGTAGTTACCACAGTTTTCTGTGATCCAAAAGTAGTCATTTTTTGCCAACTTGGTCGCTATTTTTGTCTAGGGTTACACGCTGTTCGAGGTCAACTAACACACAGATATGGGAGGGGATTAAGTCGTGAACATACCGGTGAAGACGGGGTCGAGTTTGGTCGAGCAGGGGCACGAAAAACGGAGCGTGAACACAAGTACGCTGCAGTTCAAACTGTTGTCGCGTGCGCGGGACGTACGATGGATGTGCGGTCGCGGGGGTGGTGCTCCGGCGGCTCTGGGCTGGAGGCGACGGTTCTGGGCTGGAGGCGCGGCCGAGGGGGTAAGGAATAGATTAGGGTTAGGGTTATGAATGTGTTATTATATATATATAGAGAGAGAGAGAGAGAGAGAGAGTGCCGGGGGGGGAGATCCCAGCGCGCGGGGGGAGGGGGGCTGGGTTTTGCAGCTACTGTTGCTTGCTTATGAATAGCGGGTGCGGGCTTTAGTAGGCGGGTATTGGATTAGGGTAGGGATTAAGGTTTAAACGGGTTAGGGTTTGTTTCCATTTTATTTCTTTTTCTTTTTCCTTTTTCCTTTTCTTTCTTTTTCTTTCTAATTTCCTTTCTAATTCTTTTTAGTGAACATTATATATATATATATATATATATATATATATATATATATATATATATATATATAAATATATAATTCTAGAACTATATATTAGTGCATTCAATTAATCTATCAGTCGTCCACAGGGTCTCCTACATGGAATAAATTAAAGAAAAATTACGGTTGGTCCATAAAACCTCTAAATGCACAATTACCTAAAAATAAAAATTCCAAAAATTTCTTTTTCTTCTATTTAGCTAATAAATATTACAAATCAATTAATTAATTAATAAGTTTTTTTTGAATTAGGGGTTTTACAATAAATAAGCTAGAAATAATATCCTATTGTCACTCCCCGTTCCCGATATACGTATTTGAATCGCATTTTTATTTTAGCATGGCTGTATGTGCATGGAGACTAGACTCATTCTTTGGTTTAACCAGGTTCATCGTTTATTTTGTGGGTTAGTTCAAGTCATGAGAATATTTGGTGCAACCCTCAACCCTATCATATATAATCCAATATTTCTCTCTCTCTCTCTCTCTCTCTCTCTCTCTCTCTCTCTCTCTCTCTCTTCACTTCTTCATTTTTCTCAACCTCTCTTTAGTTTTCTCTCCTCGTTTTCATAAACAAGTACACCTTGCATGATAAATTGAAAAATTCTCCATATTATTATTCTATTATATTTATTATGTGGTTCTATGTACTTTTAATACTTTGAGTTTTTTGTTTTGATGGATGTATTAGTGTAGATCTATATTTCTAACTTAGAGTTTTATGAGTTTCATAAATTTTTCTTGGTTTTGATCTATTAAACTTGTGTCTTTGAAAACCAATTTTTGCTAAATGATAAAGCTTTCAAATTAGAGCATTTTGGCTTTTGGTTCACCCGATTTGGACTTAAAATAAGATTTTTATGAAGAAAAATAATATTTTAGTTTTTGGGGCTTTTTTGCCATGGCTGAACCAGCTGTTGGAGAAGACAAAATTTTCATGCTACCAGTGAGCTATGCGGCTGAAGTGCTACGCAGTCCGAGGGAGTTATATGGTCTAAACTCTTATCGCATACTGACAACATGTGTCCATCTCGTTGGACGCATGACTGCTTATTTACACAAGTGTCCTTGAACACTTTGTGTTTCTACTCGCTGAACGAATGAGAAATTCGCTAAGTCCAAAAGACCTCCATGCGGCCTCGAACTCCATGTGGTACCGACACTCATGCGTCCTGGAGAGCATGCGGCCACTATTTTCTTGGATGCATCATTCTGAACCATTGGCACTTATATATATATATATGGTTTTGTCTTTACTTCCAGACATATTTTATGGCTTGTAACATCAGTCACATCAGTTACTTTAGGTCATATTACTGACACTTTATTTATTGTCCGTTACTTCATCACTTGTCCTAAGGAGTAGACCTTAACCCTGAGCATGCGACCAAGTAGTTCATGCGGCCTAACTTCATGCGGCCGGACCTTGACCTTTCATGTGGCCTGACTTTATGTGGCTTGACTTTTCATGCGGCCTGACTTCATATGCGGCCTGACTTTATAGGCAGCCTAGATATAAACCCCCTCGATCAAAATTAGACCTACATGGCTTAGATAGTGAGACTAGGGCTAGTTTGAATCCAATTAGAAATAGAATACGGTGTTTTAGATAATATTTATGATATTTATATCACTTAGTACACCTTACTATTGCTTCAATAATTGGAGCACTATACTAGCCATTGCCTTCCTACAAATTTCATACCCTCGTCCTAGACATGCCCGTCTTTTATTTTGACCTATGTGTAACTTATAATTATACTCTCTTGTGCTACATTTTAGTCGCACAACATTCGTAGTAGACGTTTATATTTAATTCTAAATAAATTCAATATTGTATCCTTGTGCGTTCCAATCGAAATTGAAGATACGATCTTGACCCATTTTGTGCAACCCTAATTATGATAATATTTTATTCTAAGTCTTCTATGTCCATGACACTTGTGTTTCACCTAATTTTAGCCCCATGTACTTCTAATTAATTCAAGAACACCAATTGTATTAATTTTAATTAATTTAATCTAATTTCCATCTTTGTATAATTTTCCAATTGTTGGGACAATTTTATGCAAGAGTGCATTAAGGTGTACACACTATTGGACACAACACATGAAGAAACCTATTTTTCCTTCATTATTTGGTTACGAGAATTTTGCCCATGATTTTTGAATTATGTAGCACTCAACATCACCCCCCTCATCTAATCATAGCCATGTATTTCAATCCATACAATCCTAGCCCTCCAAACATCCCCATGTGAAGCCAAGCCCATCCCAAGGATGTGACCAAGCCCAATTCCCTAAGTCAACCCCCAACCCTATTCCCCACATATATAAATACATTTTTTCCCTTTTCTTTTCCTTTTCTATAATACCTAAACCTATTTCAGTCGACTACACCCCCCCTTTACTATTCATCGTCCTCTTTCTCCCGTCGGAGCCCACGATTAGAGCCGAGCCGGTCGCCTGACCTCGGCAGGACCTCGATACAGCAACCCCGTTCTCCCTCCGCTTGGCCTGGCCATCAGCACCGTTCCCAGACTTCTCTTCCTTCAACCGCCTGCAGACTTCCTCCCGAGCCACCGAACTCGACAGGATCCCGACCGTCATCACCACCACTCCTGGCCTGAAGCCGAGCCCGACCACAGCCATCCCGCCTGGATCTCCATCGTCCATCACCATTAACACCGCTCGCCGTCATCTCGACCTCCTCTTCACCTCCGTTCTCCCTTCAACTTTATCTCCTCCCTCAACCATCTCTATCCCGAACAGCAGCCATCACCTTCTTCCTCGATGACTCCCCTCACCATCATCTTCCCAGCGAAGCCACCCCGGCCAACACCACCATTACCACCATCACCAACCCAACTCCTTTCTGTCCTCGACTCCCTCTCGTCTGAGACCTCCTCCACTCGCCACCACCTGCACGACCACTCCTCCCTGACCTCCTCTTCTTCCCTGTCCTCTACCTCGACTGACCTCCGACTCCGGTTATCCCCATCATAGCCCTCATCAGTATCATTAATCACCTTTATCATCATCATCACCATTATCATTCTCATCATCCTCACCCTAATCACCATTATTATCCTAATCATTATCACCCTCGTCATCATCAATATCAACATCATCGTCATCACCATGGACCCGTCAGCCTCACCGAAGATAACCTGCAGCAGTCACCCTTGATCCTCGTGCCCGTGCACGCTAACCCCAAGGTTTGAACCTGTCCCCCTACTTTCATTTTATGTGTGCTTGTGTGAATAACATCTAGGTTAGCATATTGGTTCAGGTTAGTTGGTTGGTGTGATTGCAGACTGTGTCAGTTAACCTAGTGTGCTCGTAAGTACGTGTGCGTATGCATATAATATTAGTCGTTATATATATAAATATATGGATATAGATATATGCAATTAAATGCTAAACCTAATTATGACTATATATGTATTTATACTGTACGACCCTAGGATACTGTGGATTTTCCCGCATAATTGCTTATACTATGGACCCTGAGTATTAGTGATCTATCTGCCTTGTGTACATCGACATGCTGGCTTAGACACATTTTAGTTGACTGTATAATTTTGATACAGCATTTAATATAGGACATTCGCGTAATAAGATGCACAGTTGACCCTGTGCTAGTGTAATGGCTGATGTTGTATTGTATTATATTATATGTATATAGGATTATTGGATTATTTTGCGCGACTTCAGGAGCAGGTTATTGGTATTACACAGATTTCTTGCCAGGCAAGTATACCTTGCCATTGTACTGTAATTTATATTCCATATGATGCATGCATTTTATTTCTGTCTTTTAGTGCATATATTTTAACTACTATATAACTGCGCGTCCAAGGAAACTTGGGTACAACGACGGTGGCGTCGTATTCTATTTTTATTATGTATATGCATATTGACCTAGTTTATGAGACAACCCTATTATCATAAGTCATTATTAGGTTTTATTGGCCGTGACACAACTGTTACACGAGTGTGAGTCTCATATAGATCACGGACTTGCGTGCCGGGTTTGGCCTCCTGTACGTATAGGACGTGCGATAGGGATAACTGCTATTAGAAATTGCATGCTAGAAGACTTGGCAGTTATTAGAGGTATTATCGTGTCATGGATGTGACATGCTTAGAGCATAGGGTGGGAAGAATAACAAGTACGGTATTTGGGCTCCTTTGCATTTTTCTTTTATGTAACCCATACGCTCCGCCGGAGATATGCGGTCATGATGACCCCTATTTTACCTGGCGGCCTCTGCCGTTCAAAAGACGACATGCTTTGTAGGCCCCTAATTCTTCGAGAGAATCATGCCAATCCCATTTATGGCCAGATATCCCACTTGTTAGAAAGTTGTTCTCAAACTGCATTCACATAGATGGTTAGGCGACCCATTGGATGTTTATTTTAGTACTTTATTGGCATGCTTCTATGTATCTTGTTATGCCCCTCTGAGGATCCGGTCCCTTTCCAGGTGTAGATGTTCTTGAGTATTCGTAGGAGCACAGATCCAGACTTGCTATATTTATTTCGAGGAGGTCTTCTCTTCGAGCCTTATTGTTTATTAGTTGATGTACTTATATTGTGTTTTCTTTTATATTCTAGTTTGGCAGTGGATTTATTTCCACCCAACTATCATCCTTAGATACTTCATATTGAGATTTAGTTACTTGGTTATTGGTTATTTGTTTCTATTTGATTTTCTGTGGATGAGATTTAGAGTTATGCCCTGTGACTTGTGATAGTTTATACCACTTGTGAATTATTGTTCATAATACAGTGTACGCATGTGTTATGGTTTTCATATATTAGAGTTGCCATATATATGCGGCTGGTATGCTTACGTGTTTCTAGTCCTACATATTTTGGGACTGGGGCGTGACATATTATTAGTGGTGGGACATGCAGGTCGAGAGTACATTATCTTGGTTACGTTACTGTACCAGGCAAGCCTGCAAATAGGATTAGAGTATAGGATCTCATCCACATTTGACTATGATTCACCTTTCTTCCAATCTGTTCTATTTAAATAATTGCATCCTGCTTGATTCATGTACTTTCCTAATAGTTTCTTGAGTATAGCCTTCTCCTAGAATATAGGAATCCTTATTGTTAGGGTGATAATTAGGATAACATTCCTACTAAGAATACAACTAGAATTGGCACATCACTAAGTTTAGAATACCTAATGAACCTTAGCATCCCTTACCTGTAGATTAATTGACCATTATCCCTTGATATATTTATGAAGGACTTGTGAGTAGTATAGACACTACTAGGATTAGTTAGAAATTTGACTATACTATTTTACCCTAGCATTAAGGAACCAATAGAAATTCAAGATTTAATATTAAGACTAAATCTAACTTTCATAGTAAGATAGTATTAGAGAACTATAAATTTAGATTATTATCTTGATATTAGCAGAACAGTACCTTAGAAGGCCAAGAAGAATGAATAAAATATTTTTCTTGATCATACCTCAAACACAGAGATTAATATACCATATTTCCTGAAGAAACTATGATATTATCTAGAGTATCTCTATTTAATTTTATATCTTGTTCCTCTGAAACCTTAACGCTCACTATTTGTGCGATGACTAATTATGTTTTTCTTTTCTTTATCTTACAATTCGTGCCACCTCACCCTTCTGATTGTAGGCCAAGTGATTTCTTTTATGTTAAGGATATATAGTTTACTAGGATTTTAGTTGTTACTCTTGAATTTTGAAATTATGTGCTTAGTAGTTAGAGCTTGATGGTTTGAGTTATTCTTTTAGATTATGATTGGATGATTATCCTTTAGTTTTAAATCACGTAATTTGTACCCCCACCTCGATACAAGTTATGTCTTTTTTTACTTGAGAGCCAGTAACCCTTCCATTCTTAATATTGACACCTTTGTTCTATAAGTACTATGATTAAGACTTAAGATGACCATTACCTATATAATACAATAGGATACCCTAATAAGTACCGAGATCTTTTCTCGTATACCCTAACAGGAGTTTCTACTTTATCCTTAAGGCAATACAGTATTAGTTAATTCTTTTAAGTTGAGTAGTATGCCTCACAACCTAGTAACACATAGTCCTTTTGACCCATTAACGTAGTATAATTGAATAACATTAACTATAGACTTGCATAAGAAGATAGTGTTTATCCAGACTATAGAACTTAGAGGCCCATACCCCTATTTAGTCGACTAGCGACTTAGACAAAGAGTTAGAATGGCAACTGTAGAGGCACAACACCAGATGAGTCTCATCTTCTTGGTAAACTTGAATTATTTTTTTACCTTCTTTCATCATAATCCATCGTATTTATATTTTTTTGGACTACCTTGACTTATGCTGCTATTATAGCCTAGTTTTGCAAGCTTATTCTTTTATCGAGCTTGTTCATGACATATATTATTGGGGGCCCACACTAATACATTGTCTAATCATAATCAGTGTATTATGGTCTAGCTAACCTTAGTACACTTGGTTCGCTCTTCGCATGACTACTTTACGTGGATTGAGATATATAGTTGACTAGTAGACGAATATGCTTTCCCTTAGATATCTTCGAGCATATCATATCAGGTACATAACTGTACTGATATGAGCATGTGAATAGAAATTTACCAAAATAAGATTTCAATCCACAACTGCCTTGACAATTTCCTTTTGAATTTTCTAATCTTCTTGATCCCCATACTTGTATTCTATTACCTCCCCCTTGAACTCTTTATTATTGTTCTCCATCTTCCCCTATTTTAAAAAGATGAACGCCCGTGCTTGTTATAAGTTAATACACAGAGAGTACTAGATATACCCCATAGGCTAATCACATTACCTTGTGACTATCTTTTATAATTAAGGGCATATCATACATGATATATTGGTGTTAAAATTTTTAAGGATTGAATAACATGACTAAGTAATTGAGGAATAGTTTCTTATATGTATAGCCTTATGTGATAGATGGGTAAATTCTAAGTTGGATAGAAGTCGCATTATTAACTTGAGGAGAATTTCTTTTAGATTGTAATCAAGTAAGATTAGATAGAGAAAACCATGCCTTATTTTAATTTCGAGGACGAAATTATTTTAAGTTGGGTAGATTGTAAACCCCCTCGATCAAAATTAGGCCTACTTGGCTTAGATAGTGAGACTAGCGCTAGTTTGAATCCAATTAGAAATAGAACACGGTATTTTAGATAATTTTTACAATATTTATATCACTTAGTACTCCTTACCGTTGCTTCGATAAATGGAGCACTACACTAGCCATTGCCTTCCTAGAAATTTCACACCCTCGTCCTAGACGTGCTCGCCTTTTATTCTGACCTCTGTGTAACTTATAATTATGCTCTCTCGTGCTACATTTTAGTCGTACAACATTCGTCGAAGACGTTTATATTTAATTCTAAATAAATTTAATATTGTATCCTTGTGCGTTCCAATCGAAATTGGAGACACAATCTTGACCCATTTTGTGTAATCCTAATTATGATGATATTCTATTCTGAGTCTTCTATGTCCATGACACTTGTGTCCCACCTAATTTTAGTCTCATGTACTTCTAATTAATTCAAGAACACAAATTGCATTAACTTTAATTGATTTAATCTAATTTCCATCTTTGTGTAATTTTCTAATTGTTGGGACGCTTTTATGCAAGAGTGCATTAAGGTGTCCACACTATTGGATACAACACATAAAGAAACCTATTTTTCCTTCATTATTTGGTCATGTAAATTTTTCCCATAATTTTTGAAGTATGTAGCACTCAACATCACCCCCCTTATCTAATCCTAGCCATGCATTTCAAACCATGCAATCCTAGCCCTCCAAACATCTCCATGTGAAGCCAAGCCCATCCCAAGGATGTTGACCAAGGCCAATTCCCTAGGTCAACCCCCAACCCTATTCCCCACATATATAAATATAATTTTTTCCTTTTCTTTTCCTTTTTTATAATACCTAAACCTATTTCAGCCGACTACACCCCCCTTTACTATTCATCATCCTCTTCCTCCCACCGGAGCCCACGACTGGAGCCGAGCCGGTCGCCTGACCTTCGTCTGACCTCCGTCGGACCTCGACAGAGCAACCTTGTTCTCCCTTCGCTTGGCCTGGCCATATCCACCGTTCCCAGACTTCTCTTCCTTCAACCGCCTGCCGACTTCCTCCCGAGCCGCCGAACTCGACAGGATCCCGACCGTTGTCACCACCACTCCTCGCCTGAAGCCGAGCCCGACCACAGCCATCCCGCCTGGATCTCCACCGTCCATCACCAATAACACCGCTTACCGCTATCTCGACCTCCTCTTCACCTTCGTTCTCCCTTCGACTTTATCTCCTTTCTCAACCATCTCCATCCTGAACAGCAGCCGTCACCTTCTTCCTCTACGACTCCCCTCACCATTATCTTCCTAGCCGAGCCACCCCGGTCAATACCACCATTACCACCATAACTACCCCATCTCCTTCATGTCCTCGACTCCCTCTCGCCTGAGACCTCCGCCACTCGCCACCACCTGTACGACCACTCCTCCCTGACCTCCTCCTCTTCCCTGTCCTCCTCCTCGACTGACCTCCGACTCCGGTCATCCCCATCATAGCCCTCATCATCATCACCATTATCATTCTCATCATCCTCACCCTAATCACTATCATCACCCTAATAACCATTATCATCCTAATCATCATCACCCTCGTCATCATCAACATCGACATCATCGTCGTCGTCATGGACCCGTCATCCTTATCGAAGACAACATGCAGCAGTCACCCTTGATCCTCGTACCCGTGCACGCTAACCCCAAGGTTTGAATCTATCCCTCTGCTTTTATTTTATGTGTGCTTGTGTGAATAATATCTAGGTTAGCATATTGGTTCAGGTTAGTTGGTTGGTGTGATTGCAGACTGTGTCAGTTAACCTAGTATGCTCGTACGTGTGTGTGCATATGCATATAATATTAGTTGTTATATATATATAAATATATGGATTTAGATATATGTAATTAAATGCTAAACCTAATTATGACTATATATGTATTTATACTGTACGACCCTAGGACACTGTAGGTTTTCCCGCATAATTGCTTATACCATTGACCCTGAGTATTAGTGATCTGTCTACTTTGTGTACACCGACATACTGGCTTAGACACATTTAGTTGACTGTATAATTTTGATACAACATTTAATATAGGACACCCGCATAATAAGATGCACAGTTGACCCTATTAGTTGACCAGTGTCAACCCTAGCATACCCTCTGAGCCCAGTATATTTATGGTTGTGTATGTGCTAGTATAATGACTGATGTTGTATTATATTATATTATATGTATATAGGACTATTGGATTGTTCTGCTCGACTTCAGGAGCAGGTTATTGGTACTACGCAGCTTTCTTGTCAGACAAGTATACCTTGCCATTATACTATGATTTACATTCCATATGATGCATGCATTTTATTTCTGTCTTTTAGGGCATATATTTTAACTTCTATATAAACTACGCGTCCAAGGAAACTTAGGTGCAACGACGGTGGCATCGTATTCTGTTTTTATTATGTATATGCATATTGACCTAGTTTATGAGACTACCCCATTATCATGAGGCATTATTAGGTTTCATTGGCCATGACATAGATGTTACACGAGTGTGAGTCTCATATAGATCACGGACTTGCGTGTCGGGTTTGGCCTCCTATACGTATAGGACGTACGATAGGGATAACTTTTGTTAGAAATTGCATACTAGAAGACTTGGCAGTTATTAGAGGTATTATCGTGTCATGGATGTGACATGCTTAGAGCATGGGTGGGAAGAACAACAAGTACGACATTTGGGCTCATTTGTACTTTTCTTTTATGTAACTCGTACGCTCCGCCAGAAATATGCGATCGTGATGACCCCTATATTACCTGGCGGCCTCTGCCGTTCAAAAGATGACATGCTTTGTAGGCCCCTGATTCTCCGAGAGAATCATGCCAATCCCATTTATGGCCAGATAGCCCACTTATTAGAAAGTTGTTCTCAAACTGCATTCACATAGATGGTTAGGCGACCCATTGGATGTTTATTTCAGTACTTTATTGGCATGCTTCTATGTATCTTGTTATGCCCCTCTAAGGATCTGGTCCCTTTCCAGGTGTAGATGTTCTTGAGTATTCGCAGGAGTGCAGATCCGGACTTGCTACATTTATTTCGAGGAGGCCTTCTCTTCGAGCCTTATTGTTTATTAGTTGATGTACTTATATTGTGTTTTCTTTTATATTCTAGTTTGATAGTGGATTTGTTTTCACCCAACTATCATCCTTAGATACTTCATATTAAGATTTAGTTACTTGGTTATTGGTTATTTAATTCTATTTGATTTTCTGTGGATGAGATTTAGAGTTATGCCCTGTGACTTGTGATAGTTTATACCACTTGTGAATTATTGTTCATAATACAGCGTACGCATGTGTTATGGTTTTCATATATTGGAGTTGCCATATACATGCGGCTGGCATGCTTACGTGTTCCTAGTCCTACGTATTTTGGGACTGGGGCGTGACACTAGAGACCCATACGGCCCTGCTTGTTGATGAATATGCTTGATTCATGTGACCAATGTATAATTGGTAATTTGACTCGCATACTGTATCTGTGCTGATACTACTATTGCCTAATTATTATTTATGATTTAGTGTACCGAGGTACGACACATCATGTCACGTGTTAAGTGATTATATTTGGGTTGTGCATCGAGAATACCTCCAAATTCTTGAACCGTGATATTATAAATATACATTGTTTTTCCAGTACGTGCATAATAAGCGAGTCAACTACGAAAGTGTGGCTAGGATATTGATTGTCTGAATGTTGTATACACGCTCGGATGAATCCAGATTTGACTTCCATGGATTCGTATCTATCGTGCCCTACTTTGTACGACATCTTAAAAAAAATTCTCATGTGACCACACCTTAAGATTTCAAACACAACATAGGGCTAATTAGGTAACTAAAAGTGGTAGTAACATCTGAAGGGAACGGTACCCAGATCATGCCAACAACCTTCCCACAAGGATTCATTCTAAGTGCGTTGTGGGCTGGCCACCACAGATTCTGTATATCATCTTCTTTGGTGGAGTGCAGTATCTGACTATTATTATGTCGAGCTACTATTTTACTATAGGAACACTGGAACCGCTAATACCGTATTTTAGCGCAGTGGCCCTACGGGGGACTGGTGCATCCTGCAAGTGCTTAATTTATTTATTTTGGTTTAGTTAGCTCATGTTCAGCACTGGCGTGATCTGAGGATACTTAGTATACATTATTCTGAGATAACCTCAGACTCCACAAAAATAGACAACGGCATAAATGATTGGCCGATTTAGGAAGAAATGGACTAGGTTGTGATTGTATTACTCAGCTAGTAGCCTAAGAAAGTGGACTATCATAGTGTGATGGTTCAACCCTTCCCCTTGTTTGGTTGTAGGATTAGGCCTTCATGCTAGGATATGCCATGGACTTAAGTTACGACACTGAACCTATATATTATTATATAATTTTTTCTTGGGTTTTTATTTCTCCATTTCGAGCTTCCTTTGTGGTACTTGCTAGTTTGGGGTCTAACCCCATTGGTTTTGCATGGCCATGTTTTGAGCCAACACCCGAGGATCCAGCGTACCTTCCCCCAACTCATGGCACGTACCAGGAACATGGTCGCAGTAGATAGCGAGTGGGTTTTCTTCTTCCCTGCTCATTAATGAACATTTACTTCTTTTGGCATTTAGCCACCGGCACCTGTTAGCCGGCTCGTCTGACATTAGTTTTTCTTACATGATTGTATTGAATCAGACTGTAGCTGATCACTGTCATGTTCTTTTCTTACTCTTTCAGCTTCTTATTTTTGCGCAGTTGGACTCCAGAATATTTTGAAAAAGCGTTTGAAATGCCTTATTGCTTATCATATATGCTTTATGCTTACTGTTTATTGTTTGAATGATTGAGAAATAGAAGTTATCGACCATAGGAGACTTGATTTTAGCATGCACCCCCTTGTCTTATACAGCCGTGATCGCCATACGACGTATAGTACCTTGTACAGGGTAGCTGCCCATGTCCGTCTCCGTATTCCGGTACTGGGGCGTGACACCTATCATACTAGCTTGAGAATGAAAAACTTACTTACTTATTGAATAATGTTAGAGATACTTCTTCTCCTGATAACTCTGCTAATGTTTCTACACTTAAGCTTAGCTTGTATGAAGTACTTGAATGCATCGAGAAATTCATTCAAGAAAATGCTAAATTTAATGAGGAATTAGAATCAGAAATAAAGAAGTATTCTATTGCTTCACTTAGAATTGATGCTCTTACTACTAAAAATAATAATATATATGCTACTAATAGGAGATTTGAAATTAGATTGGAAAAACAAGTTATTCAACCCAAGACCCAGTCAAACACAAGGCATGCGATGCAACCCAAGGTCACTACAAAGAAATCATTTTAAAAGGGATCTGGCTCACTCAAGGTTAAACACAACCAATCCTATTACTATACACAACCACGGAAGAATATTCCTATCACATGTCGCACTTATACTACTGTTGCAAATACCAATGTTCATGCTACATGTCATTATTGTGGTTTAAAAGGTCATATTTCATATCCATGCAAGATTAGAAAGCTAGTTGATATGAACTTGTGCAAATGGGTTCCCAAAATTAACAAATTTGGATCCAAGTTTTAGATACCAAAGTTTTCGTCTAATATTGTAGGTGGAGCTTCTTATGTCAGGACATATCACCGATAAGTGTGTTGATGGTTGCAAAACTACAAAGGTCATATTCCAAGAAATTACACCAACATAAGTGTGTCCACATGAGCCACTTTGGTAACGTGCTAATTGATTTTCCTTAGAATGGCTAAAATTATAGAATCTAGCATATTTTGATATATGTTTTGCTACTAGCTCTTATTGATATCTTTAGTAGTTAGCTTTCTTGATCAAGATAATTTTGTTTATATTTTTTTATTGTTACCCATTGATTTTTTTTACTATAATAGTTTGAGATTTTGTGTTGAGAATTTTTTAATTTTAGAGAATACACTCATTGGTCTTGCATTCTATAGATCGATATATAATTTTATTATCATGGATTGGTCTCAAACAGAGCAAAAATATTTATGTATGTGTATTCATGGATATCGTTTTGATAAGAGTCTATTTTTTTTTGTGTTAAAGTGATTTTTCGTTCAATGAGAACATTTATCTTGTTATTAGTTTATCTCATTGGTTATATATGTTGATCTTTTATTATGATATAATCAATTTTCACTCTCATTTATTGATTTTATCTCAATTTTTAGTGCTTTAGTCTTGGTATTATTGATAGTTATGTTCTAATCTATTTTTAGTTATTGGGGTGTCATAAATGACATTATGCATTTTATGTAATGGTTGTTTTAGCATTTTTATGCCTTTTATATTATGTACTGAATATTTTTGTTTCTAGTTGCTTTCACTTTTTTTGTATTTTATTGCTCTATATGATTCCTTATGTTGATATTCTAGCAACATGATTTTTTTTACCACATATTATGTTATATGCTTTATATTACTCACTTTGTCTTCATGATATATTCTTGGTTTGCGGGGAAGCCATAAACTAATTATTTTGACTAATTGACAAAGGAGAAAATATGTCAAGTATGTGCATATTGGCCAACGTTTCATGTACTTTGAGTGAGCTTATGCACAACTCCAAGCTTTGGTAATATCAGTTGTGTCAATATCTCCTATTACGGGAGAGCTTATTTTTTATCATGTCAAAGGAAAAAAAGTAAGTTTAAGTATGTGTAAGTATGTTTATCAAATGGGGAGAAATAGTATAAATAGTATACTTATAGTGTTTTGTGTTGAAATATGTATCGATTATATCTATCTTAAACTTAACTGATTTGTCATAACAAAAAAGTGGAAGATTGTTAGCTAAATGATTAACTTGAGTTTTTAATATGGTTAATCGATTAAGTTTAATATTATGATACTCACTAACAATAATGCAATCTCTATAATGTTGATACTTAAATTTAACATTGTCCAAATATATATTAAATATTATCATATTTGCTACTGTATATTGCTTTGTTCATCTAACATTTATTTGTAGAAAAGTAATAAGCAAGATCAGATATGTACATATGGAATGAAGAAAATTTGTTGTGCCAAAGACGATGTTATACCCCTAAGAATTTTCTGATACCAATTGAAGGCAACTCTATTCACCCCCCCCCCCCTCTAGAGTTGCCTTCAATTTATACTCATGTTAAGGGTAAAATGATAAAATACTAAATAAAAATAAAAATTGAGGGTCTAAAATTTTCAATTGGATATGTCAGGACTTAAATTCTAAACTGGTATAAAATCTGGGTCTAAACGCTAATTAGCCCATGTAAGAATGATTACTATTAATATTTGTTAAAAATGAAAGACAATTTAATTTTAAATATGATTACACCTGGTATTTCTGTACTTTCTTAGAGCATCTCAAGAGGATTGTCTAAGTGACCATCCCTTATCTAATTTAGGTAAAATATGAAAGTGGACTCCAAAGGATTACCTAAGTTAGATCATCTCCAAGGGCTTATCTAAGTGACCATCCCACGTCAAATTGGTATCAGATCTTAGGTTATTATATTTTTCTACATCGATAAAGACCAAAGGACTAATTAAATTTTAAAATAATAAAAAATATGTATTATGAAGGCTTACTTTAAAATATTATCACTCTTTATGATTCCGAGCATGAAGAACTTTGTATTAGATTTGATGCTAGATTAAAAAAATTCTACATTTGACAACCATGGTGTTAAAGAAAGAGACTAGTATTGTTAAACAAGTTGAGTTCATAATGATGCTAGACATATTCTTAGAGTGTCCATTAGTTCAATATATTAAACCTATCATAGTTGTGACACGAATTAGTTTTGTTGTTGAAATTAGGTCTAAATTTAAACCAGAAAGAAATTTTGACCTTTATATATGATCCTTAGAAAAGTAAATAAGTCATGTGATGCATCCAATGAATTTAAAGGATATATTAAGGTCTTTTGAATATTTTAAATTTGTTCCAATAATCACGCCTGTGAGCGATTGCTATTATATTTTGTTACGAATGGTTAGTAGGAAATAATGATTTCTTGAGCTTTGCTCCTACATTATGCCAATTCTTTGGCTTCATTGACAACCATTATTTGTTATGAATTTGGTGTAGATGAAGACATAGCGGAAATAGAATTAATACGAAAATTTAAAATTTTGGAAAAACGGGTGCAGAAGTTCTAAGTGATTCGTAAATAAAAAATTTATCATTTTTTATAGAATTATAATAGAAATGAAACAAGATAAAAATCGATTTGTATACACGACTTTGAATGACGTGCGAGTTACGTATCTCAATGCTGGACTTTTGTTTTCGAGACCCAATACGATTTCGACTTCATAGGAGGAGGAGAAGGTAAAATAAATTCACTCTAGGATTTTTGTACGGTGAGAGATGGATATTCTTAATTTTCGCCTACTGATTAATTGATTTTCGCTGGACACAATAAGGTGATGCAGGAAAATCAAACTCCAAGTTCAACTCCAAGTTCGAGTTGGTTTTAAATTAAAAAATATATTTGTAATTTTGAAATTATTTAATTAGTTTTTTTTAATTAGATTTAAACTAGAAAAATTGAACTTATTCCTTGTGGGAATGGTGTAGTGTCATAGTTTAGCATTAGTAGGATCTATAAATAGTCACATATACATGGACTCTTTTTAAAGAAATAAGAGAATAAGAGAGTTTTATTTATTAAATTTTTGTTTCATATAAAAAGAAACCTCAATTCTTCTTGATCTTCACTTTATATTTTTTGCATTGTCAGGACCGGCTCTAGGTGGAGGCGACATAGGCAACCGCCTAAGCCTCCTCCCCTAAGGTGGCCTCCATATTTTTTTACAATTTTAGTTTTTTTTAAAGCAACAACTTTGACTGGTCCAGAACCAAAAAAAAAAAAGAAGAATAAATTATTGGCTTAGGAAAACCCATGGCTGTTTGGAGAAGAATTAAATAAAATCTGAGAAAAAAAATGTTATCCCTATTCTAAGTTGTCTCTTCATCTTTCTCCCTCTCACGAAAATCTCTCCCTCCCCTCCTCAACAAACGTGTCCAGGTTAGTTTCTAATATATTTTTTTCTCTTGTCAAACTTCTAAAATATTGGTATTTGGCCATGTCTATTAAGAAAAAAATGGCAGCTAAACTTAAGCAAAACGATTTAATTGACAATTTTGCACATAAAAAAACCGAGAAGAGTATCAACTTTTTCTTCTTAAATTTAGTTTAGTGTTATTTGGTTTCAGTTATTGTAATAAATTTAGAAATTTGAGTTGCTTAATTTAGTGAATCTTGATAATTTTTTTGTGTATCACATTTTGGATTTATTAGATTTGCTGGATTTTAGATTTCAAAGAAAAATTATATAGAGGGATTAGAGACTCATTTTTAAGACTTATCCAGGAGCTCCAAAATGCTGAAGTCGGCACTGTGCATCGTTCAAGTTTTCCTTCGTCGTCCGTCGTATAGTAATTTTATTTCAAATGGCTACTTTCAATTGTGACATTTTTGTTACCAGCCAAAATTATTTGCCATAAATGAGTAATTTTATTTGTTTACTTAAACCAAAAAAACCTATCGCAACTATTTAAATTCATAAATTCACACAAACCCATTGCTTCCAATTTTAGATTTCCCCAAAAGTGTCTGCAGCTGAACCCATGTGAGAGGATGGTGCTAATGAATGGAGAAGGAAAACGTCTGTTTTGTTCACTTGCAGCACGAGCCAGGGGGTGCCAGCTATTTTGTCACGTTCTCGTTGTGGTGGGGGTCTTTTACTAGGGTCCTTGCCTCCCCTTTCTAAGAAAATTCCGTATGGCCATGAAGCATGACATTACAAAATATAATGTCAATGTTGTGTCGTGTCGTGTCACATCGTGTCCCGCTTGGATCAACTACACGAAGGTTAGGAATTGAATGATCGGTTCTCAGTTCCTAGCCTCCTCTTGTGACCTCTGTCCTTTCAAGCTGGGATAAAGGAAGTGCAAAAGTCTAAGTGTCCGTTTGATTCATTGTAATATAGTAATGGAATTGAGTTTGTAATGTAATTGAGTTACAATTACATTACCATATTTAGTTGGAACATGTAATCAAATCATCTAATGTAATATCATATCAAATGTTTGATTTACCATGTAATATTTTTTTTTTAAATATACAAAATACAAAATAAAAAATAAAATAGTAAATCAATAAAAAAATTTAATTTAAAAAATAAAACAGGTATAAAACAAATAAAAGTAAAACAAATAAATAAATAAAACAATAATAAAAAAATAGTCATTTTTTATAAACATAAAATTTTAAAATTAAAACAAAAAAATTAAATGAAAATTTTAAAAAGTTAAAAATTAAAATAAAAAATAAATAAATATGAACTAAAAACTAAAAATTTTACAAATAAAAAAGTAAAATTTAGAATATTAAAAAACTATAAAAATACAAATATAAAAATTCTATAAATAAATTCTAAAAAACAAAAAAAGTTAAAGTTTAAAAAATAAAATTTTTAAATAAAATTTTTTTATTTATAAAATTAAGAAAATTTGAAATTTGAAATTTGAAAAGGTAAAAAATTAAAAAAATAAAATTAAAAGAAAAAAATGAAAAAAAATTTAAAAATAGAAATTTAAAAAGATCATAAATAAAAAAGGAAGTGTTTTTTAATTTTTAATTTTTACTTGTTTTAAATTTTTTTCTTTTATTTTTAAGTTTGTAAGTTTTAAGAAGTTGGTTTTAAATGAAAGTGACGTCATGTAATGAAGTTTGTAACCACGATTATATTACATCCAATTTTTTTGTCCATTTTAACATCTGGATCACATTGATAATGTAATGTGTGAACCTTGCCAAAATAAACGGACCCTAAGTGTGAATCTAGAGATCATCGAACGTTACAAAAGAGTTGTTTGTGACCGTGTCCGATGCATATCCCACAATCAAAAAATAGCTAGCATTACTTAATGTAGCAGCCTGACGCTGGGAAGGTCAAAAATCGTTCGAGAGGTCCTCAATACATAGTCTTTTGTGAGAATTCATGGCAAGAGAGGTGCTTCGAAAGATGATATCTATATTCATGTTGTATCGAATATTTTAAAATATACTAGGACATATCAAAATTATGTTGTATATGTATTTTGTGGTATGGGCCATCCTCTAAAAAAGACTACTAAATCCAAAACAATGTAGGGGTTGGATTCACAAATATGATTCAACATGATCAATTGGCACCCTTGCACACAAGAGAACAAAAAGGATATCATGTGGGTGTGGTCATAAACAAAATGGTATAAGCTAGTGCTTGTGTGGTAGGTGGTTGTAGTCCAAAGAGGTCAGTGTGCTTTCTGAGGAATGTAAGGGTTGCTACATTTTGTCTACATAGGGTTGCTACATTTTGGAGCTTGGCATTTGCCATCACCAGAACCCCACTGTCATAATTGCGGATGCTAATTACCTATGTTGTGATAGTCATAGTAGAGCACTACTTGGTGCCTTTGTGGTCCAAAACATGAAACGTTGTACCAAATAACAATATATGTATAGTGAGTGCAATTCAATGTAATATGTCTTGACAATTCTTCATATATAAATATATATTTTTTGAAAGGAACAATTCTTCATATTTGAAGTGCCATGTCTCACAATAGTTTGGTGGCTTCGATGCCCTTGTTCGTGGCCTTGAACAGACAAAATTAGGCTATATTATTGATGGATCAGGCAGGATTCTTGAAAGGTTGTGTAGATTAAATCACAAGATTCCCTTTCTTTGGTATGATAAGAAACTCCTTATGTTCATTCCTTACTTTTATGTGTACACGGATACACGTAAGAAGGGATCGAGGATAGTCTCCAAATATCATTTCGATGTTCAAATCAGATTAAGATTGAGGTCGATATATAATTTGACAGAGTTTTACGGTAAAAAAAAAGTGCACGTATCTTTTGATAAGAAGGATACGCTATATATAGATCATGTTTTCTTTCTTGTCAAGAATAAGATTTATGATAAAGATATAATTTTATCAAATATTGCTCATTTATCCTTCAAGGCAAGGTATAATTATATGCATGGTATCTGAGCATGGTTAGGAGAATAAGTGAGATTGATGAGCAGAGACGGATCCAGAAATTAAAGATGGGGTGGGCTACAATAGATTGGGGTGGGCTAAGCTAGGCTAACACATATTAAAAAAATAAAAATAAAATTATATGGAAAAAAATAGTGAAATTGTTTTTTTGGGGTGGGCTCCAGCCCACCCCACCCCAAGCTTGCATCCGCCCATGTTGATGAGAAAATTTTGTTATGAATATTTGATCATTATCTTAATTAGATATTCCATGATTTAATCATCAAATAACCAAGCTCAACTATGTATCTAATAAAGAAAGGTAACATACTTGGTCGTGTGCCTCGACATATGTTTCACCAAAATCCATCAAGTCCTTGGTCGAATTTGAACAACGATTTCGGTCGAAGAGTTTTTATTTTTATTTTTTAGAAACGGTCTCATTTTGTGATGGATATATCAATAATTAGAAGAACGAGTGCTTGGGGAGAAGGCTCGGCCTTAGTGTCTGCCTTAGATCTCGATCACGAAACTTCTGAGGTCTCAACTTTTGGTCTCGGGCACTTAGCCCTAAGCCTCCTCAGCTTGGTAGAAGTTGTTCATCATCATTTCTTTCAAAATTGTAGACAACTCTAGTGGTGAGACCCACATAAAAGTGAACTATCCATGCGTCAGGGTTGACTCCCCTATCTCCTGCAGTCGAGGTGCAATAGAGCTTAATATCGAGCTTTCAGAAAGTAAGGAAGGCAAACCCTAGGTTATTGAGACTACCTCCGACACGAGCTCATCACAATAAAGGGGAGAGACTTCAAGCCTCAAATGAGGATAGTGTCACGTCCTAGAACCTGTCACATCCCGCTCCCACTTTTGGGATACGAGTACGTGGCCAAGCCCAACCTATGCCGTAGCATCGACAGTAGTACGCTGTTTATGATAAACAATGGTCCATAACAAATACAAATACATATATCATCCACAAACTAAGTCATAACAAAGAAATAAACTTAATAGTCTCAATAATTTATTTAAAAAAAAATCCACTACAACTTAAGATGGTTTCGAGAACAAACCCGGTAGAATAAAATAGATACAACTAGAACTAAAGTCCAATAAACCTACTAGATAAGAATAATACAAAAAAATATAAGAAAGAAAATATGTTACTCTACATCCAAGGATGAATTTTGTACATCGGTGACATCTATATCACCAACGTATTCACCGTAGACCTCTGGACAAATGTTGTCGCCTAAAATTGTTAACATATCCAGTCAGTATTGGGGAAAAGGACAAATCTAAACCAACGTAATACAAATACAATATAAAGCAGTAAAACACTAAATATGAGAAACCAATGATCAGTAGAAATATAGATATAGCGCGCAAGTAAATTATGTGATAGGGTAAAATAATAATACCAGTAACAAGTAACAAGAGGAAGTAGTAGAACTCAGGATAAACCTTGTGCACTCATATGTCTTTAGAAGTACAACTTTTAACATGCAGATCGGAACATACTTTTAAAATAATAATAGAAAGGGCATCTCCCAAAAAGTGAGAAAATGTCACAAGATATAGATGATCCAGATGCCTACTAACTGTACTTTTCCCATATCTCCATCTATCACAAGAAGAACAAAATAATATATGAGAAACATGAACCTCTTACAAGAACAACAAGATAATAACATAATGTGTAATGTCCCACCTCCAGCGGTTCACTAATGGAACACTTGTAACTTTGACTCGGTTGAGAATCGAGTCTCGAAAAAATCTTACCGCCAAATCAATCACGGACGGAATGCAATGAACCCTTCCAACTGATGGAACGACTTCTATTGAAATGAGTCCAAGAGTTTTCGTTGGATATTTTGCTGCTTGGTTTTATGTTGCTTTGTGTTTTATCTTGCTTTCGATAATTTAGTTTTCATGATTCGCTTTTCTCGCTTGCGCATTCATTTTGAATCGTAAGAGAAAGAGATCGAAGGATGCTAACCAAGTGTTATTGTAATTTCAGGATGCATAACCAAGGAGTGATCGTTGCATAAGGCTTCTCCATCTCTCGTGTTGATTCATTCGGTGAGTGACTTCGGCCCTTCGATGAATCCTTAGTCTACACGCCTAATAAAAATGATCTTTAGCTCACTTGAATTACATGTTCCTATGTTTCAAATGATACTAACAAGATAAGCTAAAAGAAATGAACTGCATGCTTGAAGTATTAGAATTTTGCTTTACTTTCAAGTTTATGTTGCTTGTCCCTCGTTCCTATGCGGCGCAACCCGATTTATAGCAAGTCCTTATGTTTTGAACATGATCTGTGGGATAAGAACAAGAAGATGGAATCATGTGCTTGTTGTTCAGAACTGTGCATAGTAGTATCTTATCTTAAAGATGTTTTATGTCATGCATTGGTCTCGGACAACTTCTACACAAGGTTTAGTCACTTGAACAGTTTTTGGGGCACTAGGAATCGGTCGATCCGGAAGAGATTTTTGTTGCACCCTGAGATACGGTCCTTGTGATCTAGTAGGGTGTTGTGTCTATTAGTGAATAGCAGAACCATAATGTCACAGCTGCTGATACACGTACGTACTACTAATCATGGGGCAACCCATGGATCATCATATAGTTAGGTCGCATACTAGTTTTCCTTCTTGCAAGTCTAACTGTTTGATGCAAAGATAGATGCATGAGTTTATATATATGCAACTTGTTTCTAACTCTATGTCTGCTGCAGGGATAACCACTTGGCCGTGGGTAAGATTTATCGTATGCATGGTCTATTCTTTCGTTTAAGTTTCTTTGCAAATTGTTAAAAAGAACCTAGACAATTAGAAAGATTAATTCATGATGCTAGCTTCACTTGTATACTTATTATGGATTATCTAGGTAAGTTTGGCCATGGTCGCTCACTAGTACATGTTGTAGTATTGACCCACGTTTGTGGAAAAATCTTCATGTTCTGGTAGCAAAATTTTGGCGAGCATTTTGAAGCTTTAGGAGTGCATCCCTTCAAGCGGAACCGTGCTCGTGCTACTTTCATTACTTTCCTCTCCTGTGGCAAGATTTTTTGCTAGGTGTTCTACTTTGGTCCTACTAAAAAGATATGATGCTTGTGTGGTGCCCCGTTCCCCCTATTCGGGGAGAGCGGCTAAGAAATACAAGACGGTATCGTTCGATCGGGATAGATTGAAACAAGAACCCATCCTCGTTATGGATTTGCTTCTTCGGAATCAATTCCCATATTCAGTGGACCGTGCCCCCAGGATCGACTTAGCGGCAAAGTCAGGAGGGACCTCTCCGCTGCATCTTTTGTTGCCTCAGTTTTCGCTGTCGCTTGTTGCTTTCGTGCCTTTAGTTGGTTTTTGGATTTGTTTGAGTTTTTTTGAATGGTTTCGATGGATTTTATTATTTTTGTTCGTTGAACTGCACTTCAATTTCGATATTGAAAAGAGTGAAAGAGGTATTAATCAGCTGTTCATGGCAATGCAGGTGAACGAGCAGTAGACGATGCGCGAGCGGAGTCCTGAAGCACCTCTTTCCTTCTCTCTTCCAACCAACTAAGTGAGTGGCTTATATTCGATTCAGTTGGCCCTTCTTCCATTCTTCACACCTAAAAATTTTGTATTCTTGTTTGCCCCTATCAGACGATACCAAGTAATAACTAAAAGATGTCAAGATAAAAAGGAAATAGACTTGGATTATTATGCTTGTCAATCAAATTTGTGAACGGATACTTATTTGCATGCTTGTTCGTTTGAAATGTTCATCATATGCATAAATATAAGTTAGAATGTATATTTCTTCTTTAAATTGTGCTATGTATAGAACTTATCCTGAATGCAATAAACTGAACCGGGAGACTATACAAAAATGAATCATGAAATGCTGCTTGTCTTGTACTCTTGTTGCCTCAACTGTATGAATGATAACTTAGCCTTGTGTGGTGCACAACCTAGGCCTGTACGGCGTCACACCCTGGGGATGACTATCAATTCCATGAAATCGGGGCATGATATGTTGGAATCAGAGCACAGCTTCAAGTTCCTTTGACCCTCGTGTTAGAAAAGTTCCTTTAAACGATCAAATTCTTGTGCGAACTCTTGAACTCGTTAGGCCAAAATGAGATACGTTCATGCAATAAGTCCATAATACATTATGGTCCTAATGTAATTTACCTTCTTTTGAAGGAATGACACCAGCGCAATCCTCAGCACTAGCACCGAGCGAGACGCAAGCCGAAGAAAGTAGTTCGGGCACTCCGGGAAGTTCACGGAGCCAGCGAGCCATGTCTCACGTCGATCCCATTCAGCAAATAATGTTGATGTTGGAAGCCAACCAACAAAGGGAGGAGGCCCACTATGAACGGACCGAGAAGCGAGCGGAGGAGAGGCAACTCAAGTTTTAAGACAATATAGAGATGCGATTCTCAGCCCAACAGAAGCAGGTAGATACCCTGCAACAGATCGTAAAGACTTTGGCCTCCAAACATTTCGCGACAACAGTGGCAACTCCGGTGGAGCAGTCCGTGCTTGAAGTCGAGATGCCTCAAACTCCAAGGAAGAGGGATATGACTGCCTTCGACTTTGGCGACTACAAGAAAGTCTGCAACACACCATTCAAAGGGATTGAGGACCCAATCGTGGCTCTAGATTGGTTGGCCAAACTTTAAGACCATTTCTCCTTGTTAGAGGTCCCCGAAGAGAAGCGCGTCGCATGTGCTCAACTGCAGCTCCGTCTTAATGCGTACGATTGGTGGGACGTGTATCGACGATCTCTTCAAGTTGACCATGGAGAGGAGGCGATCATGTGGGCTACTTTTTGTGCCGCATTTGAAAAGGAGTTCGTACCCCCTCCCGTATATCGTCAGAAGGAGAACGAGTTCGTGCAATTACGCCAAGGAAGCATGACAGTTAAGGAGTATTCAGCCGAATTCAACCGACTCTCCAAATTCGTAAGCTCCTATTTACCTGATGCAACGAGTCAAGATAGAAGGTTTGAAGGAGGTCTGTTTCCTGCCACCCATGCGCACGTAGTCGTTTATCAGTACGAGACTATAAGGGGAGTCATGAATCATGCCCTATTTCTTGAACCGCAATATCCTCTTGTTGCTGCCGGTGCAATGCATACCTCCAATCATAAACGCTAAAGCAACGAGAAAGGAAACACCGCTGCGAAGCGTCCAAACAACGATAGTCAACAGAAAGGAAATATAGGGCAACCTTGTAACTTCTGCAGGAAGCCGGGACACACGGCTAATAAATATCGTCTGAAACTTGGGTTATGCCTAGCCTGTGACGAATCAAACCATGCAGTTCGTGACTTTCCATTGCATCATGATCGCCATCCTTAACATAATGTTTACTAGAGGTAGGTTATATTCCTAAGTTTCGTGGATGAAACTTCCAATTAGTTGGGTAGGATGTGGTGCCCCGTTCCCCCTATTCGGGGACCATGGCTAAGAAATATAAGACGGTATCGTTCGATCGGGATAGATTGAAACAAGAACCCATCCTCGTTATGGATTTTCTTCTTCGGAATTGATTCTCATATTCAGTGGACCGTGCCCCCAGGATCGATTTAGCAGCAGAGTCAGGAGGGACCTCTCCGCTGCATCTTTTGTTGCCTCAGTTTTCGTTGTCGATTGTTGCTTTCGTGCCTTGAGTTGGTTTTCGGATTTGCTTGAGTTTTCTTGAACGGTTTTGATGAATTTCATTATTTTTGTTCATTGAACTGCACTTTAATTCTGATATTGGAAAAAGTGGAAGAGGTATTGATCAGCTATTCGTGGCAATGCAGGTGAACGAGCAGTAGACGACGCGCGAGCGGAGTCCTGAAGCAACTCTTTCCTTCTCCCTTCCAACCAACTAAGTGAGTGGCTTATATTTGATTCAGTTGGCCCTTCTTCCAGTCTTCACACCTAAAAATCTTGCATTCTTGTTTGCCCCGATCAGACAATACCAAGTAATAACTAAAAGATGTCAAGATAAAAATGGAATAGACTTGGATTATTATGATTGTCAATCAAATTTGTGAACGGATACTTATTTGCATGCTTATTCTTTTGGAATGTTCATCATATACATAAATACAAGTTAGAATGTATACTTCTTCTTTAAATTGTGCTATGTATAGAACTTACCTTGAATGCAATAAACTGAACTAGGAGACTGCAAAAATGAATCATGAAATATTGCTTGTCTTGTACTCTTGTTGCCTCAACTGTATAAATGATAACTTAGCCTTGTGTGGTACGCAACCTAGGCCGGTACGACGTCACACCTGGGGGACGACTATCGATTCCACAAAATTGGGGCATGACAGCTTGGGCGTTGTGGCTAGTTTGTGTTTGTAAATAGAGTTGTAAGCCATCTATGACATATTTTGTAATCAGCCGAGCAAGTACTTTATAATCCAATCTTCAAGTATTCAATAAAGAAAGTATTTTGTGTTCCTATCAAATATTTTCAACTTTGGTTCTCTGTATTTTATATTCCGTGCTTCTATATATGTATATTTTTATCTAACTTGTGTCTTGTGCAGGTACTATGCCTTGTGCAAGCGCAACTTAGGCTTTCACGGCATCACGCCGAAGCAAGGACGATCGATTCCATAAGGACCAAGCAAGGATGATTGTCCCTTACGGGATCGGGGCGTGATATAATATACAAGAAATATGAATACAAGAACTACATCTCTCATGTGTTTGAATAATTATGACACGAAAATGTAACATAATTAGATGAATTACAATAGTATAAAGTAATTGCACATGAAAGCATAAACAAGTAATTGCCTGACTTTTAGGATGTGTTGATATCACAACTTGAAGACAATGTAAACTCTGGCCTATCAACTATCCAACCACGCTATCATCCTTCGAACCCCGTCGCATGTATTAACACAAGTTAGACTTAAAGCCATAAAAAGTGCCTAACTAGGTTTTTCCTAATTAATCTATTTTAATTATGGAAAAATCATCTAAAATCCTTTTTAATACTATTATATTCTGATTTTAATGTTAAGCCTAAGTTTTGGTCCAAAAGATATCAAGTTTTCAATTCGGTATCCGTAACACGCAAATCGAGACATTCGGTTGACCAAAAAGTCAACTAATACGTATATGAGATTTGACTATGTAAACCTGTAGATTTCAGTGCTAGAATAATATTGGATTCAACGGTTTCATTGAATCACAAATCAGTAAAAAGATGTCGCAGATATGGCGTATAAATTGTAATTATGTTGGTTCCCTAATTATCTCTATATTCAACAAATTAAACAAAATAATAAATTAACCTATTAAATTTTGGAAAATTCATATATGATATATTTTCGTGTCAGCTTTTAAAAAATTTAAATGATTCATAAAAATGAGTTCAAAATCTCTCGGAATCTCGAAAACAGTAAAATGTCAAATTTTAGACAATTGACACTCTAAAATTTTCCAGAAAAATAGATTCAAAATTTATGAAAAAAATTATATATTCAAAAATCTAAACTTGATACGGTTCAAAAAAAAATTTGGAGGATGTTTGGAGTTCGGAGCTAGGAGGTATGGTCCTTCCAAGTCGCTATAGCTGCTAAAAAATGAGACTGATTTTGTGGCAAATTTTAAGCTATTTTGGGACAAAAAAGAGAGGAATTTGTAGAAGGAAAAGATGAAAGATAGTTTAGTTCATAAGTTTAGTAGGTATATATAATGGTTGGAGACTACTTAATTTGAATACGGCTAGGATTGCCTAATTTGGATAGGGTTATGATCCATTCAAATAAGGATAAGATATGGATGTAGTTGCTTTCCTAGTAGGCTTCGGATTAGGATTAATTTAAAATATAGTTTGGATTTATCTGAATAATTTATAATCTTATACAAAATCAAAGATAGTATAACTTATTTATATCTAATCTTATTTATATCTATTAACACTAAATTAGCATATATCCACTATTAAGTATATATATAATCCAAATAATTTCAAATAAATAGTAAATAATTTAAAAAAATCCAGAAAATATGTATATATCTTATAACCATAAAATAAATATTTGGCAGTAAAATATGCATGCATGATTCTACAATAAACTCTGAAAGCCCAAAAATATAGATTTTTAGGTTTTAATTATCCAACAATTCTAGAAAAATCCCTAAAATTATAAAATGGCCTAAATATGATTCTAATTCTTAATACGAGTCTCTATGAGCCACATGAAGCCTGGTGTTAGAATATTATCCTTATAAAATTATACTTAGTATTTAAAAACAAAATTCTCATACGTATTCTAACAATTATTCTTATACGATATTTTGGATAACAAATGCTACAGAACCAGAATATTGGAGAGTGGGGGCGGACAAATCTTGCTACGTATATATGGGTACATAGGTACCCCGAGATACGATCACGACTGTCTAAAAGACAAGTGGAATGACTCTAACATGCTATAACGTCAGTCCTAAGTCGATAAATCTCAATCCATCAATGTAGAAGCATACAAAATTTTCAAGTTTATGCGCCCGAGCAGCCATGCACCTAAGGGCATGATTCAATGAAAGTCAGGCCGCATCCAACATAGGAGGCATCCATGAGGCAGTGATCCTCAAGAGCAGGAAATGTTAGACCAAAAATAGTGCTTCTAAGGTCCATATGGTAGGGGGCAGTGAACTCTCTATGTAGTACACAACACTCCTTTGTCCATGCGGCACATGCAGTGATCTTGAAGACATGCGACAAAGTTAGATACGCGGCAGGGGGAAGTGAAATCTCTATGTGGCACACAACACTCCTTTGTCCATGCGGCAGATGTAGTAATTTTGAAGACATCCGACAAAGTTAACCATGCGACAGGCATGCTAGCCAAAGGGTGTCACTTCTATCAGTCACAACTTTAATGACTCTGACATCAATAATGGCTCTGAACGTATCGGATTTGATGCTGTCAGTGCAAGTCAGTGCTTATGTCATTATCATGATTACCTTTGTCCGGATATAGCTGCGCAGTGCCACGTATACACACGATAAAGCCATCTACACGTCAAGCTCCCCATGCGTCAAGATCTTCATGAGCCAGGCTCTCCATGAGTCAAGATCCCCATGCGTCAAGCTCTCCATGAACCAAGCTCTCCATGAGTCAAGCTCCCTATGCGTCATGGTCCTTATACATCTAAACAACCATAAGACCTGATCTCTATGAGTCTCAGTCCCTATGTGATTCAGGCTTTATGCAGCCCTGTGCGACTAAATCTTTCTGTTACAACTAAAGAGATTCTCTACAACCAAGTGCAGGCCACGTGTCAAGCTGACCAAGTCACGCACACAAGATAAGAATAAACAAGATTTCAGCAATAGCATATCCTAATAAGATGCCACGTGGCAGCTGGCACGTCCCAAATTTTGCTAAATCGATAATCGTCCCTCGGGCGTGATGTCGTGCAAGCGTAAGGCACGCCCGCACAAGGCCTAGACATAATGATATACTTTAGAAATATATGCAACAGAGTACGTAATTGAGATATCACACATTGAATATAGAAAAGTTCTCTTTATTGATAATGAATATCTGATTACAGACTCTTGACTCAAATATAATAATTGATGCCGCATGGGCTTACAACTTAGACGAAAAATGAGATCCGATCTATACATTATATCTCTTACTAATATTTCAAAAAAGCAAACCACCTTGGGTGCATATTAGCACCATCGCCTATGAGCTTCAAAAGGGTATATGCGAGCTCCTTGATATTATGTACTTGTGCTCCAAAAGTCATAACACGAACACGCAAGATCAGTGGAAGACTATCGGAAGCTTCAACTCCTCGTCGCTCGCCTTGGCTCGGGGAACCTGCTACAACGAGGGTCAGTACTTCAAAAATTACCAGTGAGGGCAAGCTAACCCAACATACCAAATCGATATTTTATTCATGTGAACATGCAACATTATTATTATGTGATCTTTCTATCTTGTCTTATTTTAATCTTTTATATATATGCAATATAATGAAAGGACATAACAAAATATGCCACCGTTCGGTGACTTTTACCTGCACCGTCTGAACCACCTGTACACGACTTACCATGGCCTTCCCTGCCACGAAGACATAGTTAGTATGTATAGTTTAAATATACATAGAACATTATTTGGTCGGACGAGAGATGGTTCGGCTGCCATTCTGTTTCGGGTGGCTAGTCCTTGGCGGACGCACGAACCCATCCAATGCTAGGACTATACTAGCAAATGTTATACCCGGGTCTAAGTGGTCCCAGTGCCTCAGCGACTGTTCGTAGAAAGACATCTCTTGTGCATAAGTTATCCTTGACCATACCTCATCTATAAACTAAGTTATCAAATGAAGCATTTCAAAGCAATATAAATAAATGAACTTCATGCATATTCCATAGTATAGACTACCTTACTCAATGATTATATTTAAAATTTGTATTACCTATTGAATAGTTATAGATAAATAAGTTCTATCTGTAACTAAAACAATATTAAGCATATGCATAGCAGACAAGCTCACAACTAAGTTATCGTATAGTGACTTTTGGTGACCATCATTAATTCTTTCAAGTCTACTTCTTCTTTTATCTTGACTCAATTTTATTCTTATAGTATCATCGATTAGAACGCATAAACAAGTCAGGTTACGAAGGATGAAGACTTGTATGAAGTGCGGTAATCAGAAATAAAGTCACTCACAAGTTGGTGAATCGAGAGAGAGAGAGAGGGGAGATCTTCAAGACTCCGCTTGCGCGTCGCCTACACGATCACCTATACTCACCAACAGATGATCAATATCTCCTGCTTTGGGCTCCAAGGGTTCGATACGAAATGCAAAATCCAAAGAACGAAGACAATAAAATTTATCGAAACCGTTCACGAAAATACAAGTCACAAAACTAACAAGAAAGCAACCAAGCGGCATAAAAATGGGCAAAGAAACCAACGCAACGGAAAGGCCCCTCTCGACTTCCTTAAGGCACAATCCATTGAATGTGGGACCTGATTCTGAAGAAACCAATCCATAACGAGGAAAGAATCTTGATTCAATCTATCCCGATCGAACGATACCAAGTATTTCTTAGCCGATCTCCCCAAATAGGGGGAACAGGGCACTAAATCTTAACCAACTAATAAAAAGTTTCATCCTAGAAACTTAGGAATAGAACCTACCCCTAAGAAATACTAAGAAAACTTTTCATTCATGTCCAATTCGATTTTCCAGGTTGATTCCTCGACCGAGTGGTTCCGTCAAAGAACGCGCACAAGCGAGACTGCACGATTCCATAACTGATTCTCTTTCCGATCTAAGATCAGAACAGGTTCTTCGACGTACGACAAGTCTGCCTGTAGATCCAACTGACCAAAATCTATCACGTGGTTTGGGTCATGCACGTACTTCCTAAGTTATGATACAATATCATGCATATCTGACGGGACTAGTGGTAATATAATTTTAAAGGAAATTGAAGTGACTCGCTTAAGGACTTCGAACAGACCAACAAATCTCAGACTTAACTTTTCCTTTACTCTGAATCTCATAACTTCTCGCATGGGCAAGACCTTCAAAAACACATGGTCACCTTCGAAGAACTCAAGGGGTACGACGAATGTCGGCATAGCTCTTCTGTCGGCTTTGTGATACTTTTAGTCAGTATCGGATCAACCGAACCTTTTGAACTGTTTGTTGAACTAGTTTTGGTCCAAGGATTTGACACTCCCAACTTTATTCCAGCAGATCAGTGACCTACACTTTTGCCCATATAGAGCCTCATACGGAGCAATTTGGATGATGGACTGATAACTGTTGTCATATGCAAATTAAGCCAACGGTAGGGCGAACATCCCAACTTGACTTTGAATCGATTACACAAAGATGCAACATATCTTCGAGTACCCGATTCACCCGCTCTGTTTGGCCATCGGTTTGAGGATGGTAGGCTGAGCTGAACTTCAACTTGGTCCCCATCGCTGACTAAAGGTTCTCCCAGAAACTTGATAGGAATCGTCCATCCCGATCTGATACTATAGAAACTGGCACTCCGTGCAGCCGAACTATCTCATCAAAGTAGATCTGGACGAGGCGATTGATGCTCCAAGTAACTTTAATGGCAATAAAGTGTGCTGACTTGGTTAACCAATCGATGATGACCCATACTATGTCGTTCCCCCGTTGCGTCTTTGGAAAGCCAATAATGATGTCTATGCTTATGTGCTCTCATTTCCATTCTAGGATAATAAGATTCTATATCTCTCTTCCCAGTCTCTGTTGTTCTACTTTCACCCTCTAACAGGTTATGCATTGTGACACGAAGAGAGCCACATCTCTCTTCTTGTCGTACTACCAGAAAATAGTGCGAAGGTCTTTATACATCTTCGTGCTCCCAGGATGGACTGTATAGGCTATATAGTGAGCTTCCGCAATGATCTCCTTTCTGAGTTCTGTGTCATTGGAGATGCATAGCCTTCCCTTCACTCATAATACTCCATTCTCATCTACTGTAAAGTCCTTCGCCTTTCCTGCTAGAATCTGCTTATGCATTTTCTAGGAATGGGTTATCCCTCTGAGTAGATATGATTCTCTCTAACAGGTTAGGTATGAATCACATCTGAGCAACTCGAGTGCTGCAATATCAAATTTGGAGTTTAATACCTATTTTCTCAAAGTCCCTTTATAACATGTGATCAACAGACAGGGATCCCGCAAACACTCGACTCAATGCATTCGCTACAATATTTTCTTTGCCAGGTGTGTAGTCAATCGCCAAGTCATAGTCTTTAATTAATTCTAGCCAACGCCGCTATCGTAGGTTAAGATCTGTTTGGGTGAATAGGCACTTCAAGCTTTTCTGATCAGTGTAAATTTGACAAGCCACTCCATAGAGGTAGTGTCGCCATAATTTTAGCGTGAACACAATTGCCGATAGTTCCAGGTCATGCATAGGATAATTTTTCTCATACTTTTTCAGTTGTTTGGATGCGTAGGCTATCACCCTAACCTGATGCATGAGTACACACCCCAAGCCCTGCCCTGATGCATCACTGAATATTTGGAATCCCGAGGTCTCGTCTTGTAGTGCAAGTAGTGGGACAGAGGTGAGGCATTGCTTTAACTCTTCAAACGAGGATTCACAGTTGGCGGACCACTTGAATACGACTCCCTTCTGTGTGAGGCGAGTCAGAGGTGATGCTAACTTGGAAAAGTCTTACACGAAATGCCTGTAGTAGCCCGCTAGCCCAAGGAAGCTTCGAATCTCACCGACGGATGCAGACCGCTTCCACTCGACGATGGCTTCAAATTTATTTGGATCGACTGAAATGCCTCTCACAGAAATGATGTGACCAAGAAAAGATACATTGCTCAGCCAAAATTCGTACTTACTCAGTTTTGTGTATAGCTTGTTGTCCCAAAGTGTCTGTAGCACGGTCCGCAAGTGCTTTGCATGTTCCTTGCTATTCTTTGAGTACACCAAGATATCATCAATGAACACTACTAAAAACTTGTCGAGATATGGCCGGAACACATGATTCATTAAGTCCATAAAAGCGGCAGGGGTATTGTTCAGTCCGAATGGCATTACAAAAAACTCATAGTGGCCGTAACGAGTGCGAAAGGCTGACTTTGACATATCGTCCGGCTTAATCTTGATCTGATGGTAACCCGAACGAAGATCAATTTTTGAAAATATCATCGCACATTGTAGCTGATCAAAGAGGTCATCGATCCTAGGAAGGGGGTACTTGTTTCGAACAGTGGCTTTATTCAATTCACGATAGTCGATGTAGAGCCACATCGAGCCATCCTTTTACTTCACAAACAATACAGGCATGCCCTACGGAGACACACTAGGATGAATATACCCATGATCTAACAATTCTTGCAACTGGACATTTACTCTTTTAGTTCTGCCGGGGCCATTCTATACGGAGCTTTAAAAATTGGTCGATTCTCTGGAAATGTATCGATAGTGAACTCAATCTCTCGGTCGGGCGGCATGCCAGGCAACTCATCTGAAAATACATTAGGAAAATCTGCCACAACGAAAATAGACTCTACTTTTGCATAATCTCATTGAGTGTCTCGAACGGATGCCAAGTACCCATTACAACCGGAATATGTCATCCGCTGAGCAGATATTGCAAAGATCACCATACAGGCATTCGACGCACTCGACGGTGGACTGCATGCATAGCAAAATTTGATCTCGCCAGGTAGACGAAATACGACTTTCTTTTTCGCACAATCAATGGTAGCCGAGCAAGCACCGAGCCAATCCATCCCCAGAATGATATCGTAGTCCCTGATGTCTAAGACTATCGCATCAAGTGATAATTTTCTATCTCCGATGCAAATGTTACCTTCATGAAAAACTAAGTGAGACGACAAATCCATGCCCGATGGAGTACTGACGCTAATGTTTAGGCCTAATGGTGTTATGGAAAATGTGTTCTCGGTGGAAAATTTTGCCGCATGAAACTATGTATGGCACCAGAATCAAACAATACTCGAGCAGGTACATTATTGAAAAGTAATATACCTGACACCGTCATGTTTGATACGAATGCCTCTTCCCGAGTTAGAGCAAAGACCCGATCTTGAGCGTTCTGTGGTGCCGTCTAGTTCGCTCAAGGTGCTTGACCCTGATCTTGAGGCATAAGATTTATTTCTTGTTGTTGGTTTGATCCTCCCTCCTAGCAGTTCACTTTCATATGCCCCGGGTAACCATATTTAAAACATGCTCCATTGAATACTCGACAGTTTTGAGCAATGTGTCCGACATGATTATACCGATTGCAGACAAGCTCACTACCTCTCCCTGGGTTTGCACCCTGATAATCGCCATTGTTGGGACGCTTTGATGCGTCGTTATCTCCTGTATTGCTAGGGTGCTTGTGATGGAAATTTTGTAAATCACCGGTACAAACTGGGGGGTGCCGCGGCTCTAGGGAGAGGGCATGGTTTAGAGATTCTTGCATGGTACAATACTGGGGGACGACGACGTGAGCATGAATAGAAGGTCGTACTCCTATTTCAAATCATTGAGCTCAACTTTTGGTGCCACCGAGATGAGAGTTGGCAAATTTTGCAAGCCTGCTGAATTCTGCGGCGTACTGCCACACTGTCATATGTTCTTGCTGAAGATGTGTAAATTCGTCTTCTTTCTCGTAACGGACGGTAGGTGGAAGGTACTCCTCTTCCAAGGCTTTATGGAACACGTGTCATGCCCCGATCCCGAAAGGGTCAATCGTCCTCACTAGATCCTTTACGGAACCGATCATCCTCGCTCTAGCGTGTGATGTTATGCGAGCCTGGAGTTTCGCTCGCATAAGGCAAGAACATACAGTGATAGGAACCCATTTGAAAACACAAGTTAAAAAAAATCATTCACATATAGTTGAACACTAGTATAGGAAGAAACAAGCTTTTCATTGATAATTCAGAGTAATTTACATAGAGTTTACATTTGATGCGCCTCTCAGCTACTTGGTTTGCATTACATAAGGAAAACTCAAAAGGTAGGGCGCGCTCCATCATATAAGCCTTCTCGTCCGTACATTATGTCCTGGTATAGATTGAAAGTCCACGCCTCCAAAATGAACTAACTTCAACTATACTTCAAAATAGAAGAACTTCTAATGCCTTCCCATCTATCCACTAGCGTTGCACCATCTGAGTGCCTGAAATAGTTGGCCACAACGTGGGTCAGTACTCAGCTGTACTGGTGAGCGGTACGAACCCACTCGCCTAAATCAATACTTGCTTATTAGGGGCGAGCATGCATTAAAATTATCTTTCTATAGAGAACTAAGTGAATTCAGTTTATATCAATTGTATGTTTTAGAGTAACAAAAATAACGTTAAATCCATAAAGTACATCGGTTGCTTACTCAACCGATGCATGCCTCCCCTGCAAAGTAACACAAGTATACTTACCATCTGCACAAGATAATAAATTACCATGTGTTCTATTCTATGCGGTCATTAGTGTGATCGATACCATGGGAACTTAACCAAGGCATTGCGGTGCGCCCTGTCAGCCCGGGTAGCAAGCCCTGCTGAAGGTCCCGCAATGCATCGTGACTAGCACGTTCAAATATTTTTTCCCGGGTCGATACGGTTCCAGTGCCCCAGAATACCATTTCGAGGAAATGCCAAACCTTGTGCACAAGTTATCCCAGACTATGCAAATGCATGAACAGTTCAAATATCATACAATGCATGAGATAAAATAGAAGAAGTAAAGCAGCAATATATATACTTATGCAATAGTTCATATTTTCTCAAGGTCGTTCCAATTTTGTGTCCCATGGATCCAAACACTCCGAGGCACCTGGCCACAACTAATAACCCAATTTTGTTTATAAAGAAGCTCGTATTTATAAGGTGTTTATGAATATACAAGTTAGTCTACAATTCCTATGTTCCTTTCTTAGTGGCTAGCATGCATTATGGCTAAGGATTTCCTAGGCGTTTAGCCGGGCACCATCGATTAAACGTTTGAAGCATTAGAGATGTGGACGTAAAAAAGTAGGAAAGAATGGTCTGAACCACTCACTGGTCAAGGGAAAATGCTGAAAGAAGGAGTCTCGCCTAGCGACGGTCAAACGTCAATTGCACGGACCTGTAATAGCACAAGAACCAGGTTAGAATCCTTTGCCTATTCTTTCTTCCGAATACCCCAAGAATCAAAGCTCCAAGATAGAAAGCCAACAGAAAAAACAAAGCAAATTGAAAGCAACACCAAAACAAAATTCCAAAGCGACATCAAGAAAACCAAGCAACAAAGCACGAAACTATTGGACTTGTTTCAATAGAGGCCTATCCATGAGTTGGAAAGGATCATCGTATTTTATCCGTGGCAAGAGGATGCCAAAATTCTAAACATCAAACTATGACTCAGACAGACTAGCCACAAGCCCAATTATATAGTGCGCATCCCGGTTGGATCAGGATTTGAGGCACTACAACACGGACCAAGAGATAGTCGCCTTGTCATCTTCACTCAAGATAGCTTATTTGTGTACATCCCACTAATCATGTGCATTTAAACAGAGTTGAAGCTGAGCCAAGCAACTCTTTTTGTCTCATCTATGCAAATTACTTCAAAGTAGTCCTCTAGTTCAACCTGCCAATCCAACGCTAAGGAGAGGTCCTCAGTCCCTTTGAAGGTAGCATGACACATCTTCTTAAACTCTGATATTTGAAGGATGGAGCCATTCTCGTCTGAGGGCGGAGGTTCCTGAGAGCCCTGCAGTCCCTCGGTCTCGGCTACAACTTGCACTTTCACGGCGGTCGTTAATGCAGAATATTTGTTGGTGACAAGTGTTATCACAATCGTTTGCAGGCTATTCATTTGCTTCTGCTGTGCCTCAGCCTTAGTCCGCTACACCTAAAATTGAGCCTCAATCCGGGACTCGAATTTACTTTGACCTAATTATTCCTGCCTCTTCTATATTTCTATCAAACACATCATCTACTCGAACGGATCGATAGAGGGTGCGGCTGCTGGACTTCCTGAACTGCCCAAAGTGCCAGAACTGCCCCATGCACCTATGCCACTACTTGTGCTTGTGCATCCGACTCAGAGGCCGATCATTAAAAGAAAAGTAACTTACATCAGTCTCAAAACATATTATAGACTCACTATATGGAACGCATCTCATTTTGGCCAAACGAATTCAAGAGTTCAAGTAAGAGGGACATGGTCGTTTCAAGAAAACTATTTTGACACAAAGGTCAAAGGATCTGAAGCCATGCTCTGATACTAATATGTCATGCCCTAATTTTTGCTAAATCGATAATCGTCCCCCGGGCGTAATCCCTTACGAGCGTAAGGCACCCCCACACAAGGCTAAGGCATAATGATATACTTTAGAAACATATGCAACAGAGTACCAAATTGAGATATCACACAATGAATATAGAAAAGTTTTCTTTATTGATAATGAACATCTGGTTATAGACTTTTGACTCAAAAGTAAGAATTGATGCTGCACGGGATTATAATTTGGATGCAAAATGAGATAGTCGATCCATACATTATATCCCTTACTAATATTTCAAAAGAGCAAACCACCTTGGGTTCATGTTAGCACCATCGCCTAGGATCTTCAAAAGGGTACGTGCGAGCTCCTTGATATTATGTATTTATGCTCCAAAAGTCACAAAACAAACATGCCAGATCAGTGAAAGATTAGGGGAAGCTTCAGCTTCTCATCGCGTCGCCTTGGCTCGGGGAACCTGCTACAACGAGGGGCAGTACTTCAAAAAGTACTGGTGAGGGAGAGCTAACCCAACATACCAAATCGATATTGTATTCATGTGAACATGCAACATTATTATTATGTGATCTTTCTATCTTGCCTTAGTTCAATATTTTATATATATGCGATAGAATGAAAGGACATAACAAAATATGCTACGTTCGACGACTTTTACCTGCGCCGTCTGAACCAACTATACACAACTTACCATGGCCTTTCCTGCCATGAAGAGATAGTTAGTCTGCACAGTTTAAATATACATAGCACATCACTTGGTCGGACGAGAGATGGGTCGGCTGCCATTCTGCTTCAGGTAGCTAGCCCTTGGCGGACATACGGACCCATCCAATGTTAGGACTACACTAGCAAATGTTCTACCCGGGTCTAAGCATTCCTAGTGCCCTGACGACCATTCATAGAAAGACATCTCTTATGCACAAGTTTTTCATGACCATGCCTCATCTGCAAACTAAGTTATCAAATGAAGCACTTCAAAGCAATATAAGTAAATAAACTTTATGTATATTCCATAGTATAGGCTACCTTGCTCAATGATCACATTTAAAATTTGTACTACCCATTGAACAATTATAGATAATTAAGTTCTAGCTACAACTAAAACAATATTAAGCATATGCATAGCAGACAAGCTCACAACAAAGTTATCGTGTAGTGACTTTAGGTGACCAGCATTAATTATTTTAAGTCTACTTCTTCTTTTATCTTGACTCAATTTTATTCTTATAGTATCGTTGATCGGAACACATAAATGAGTCAGGTTATTAAGGATAAAGACTTGGAAGAAGGGTGCTAATCGAAAATAAAGCCATTCACAAGTTGGTGAATTGGGAGAGAGAGAGGAGAGATCTTCAAGAATCCGTTTGTACGTCACCTACACGATCACCTGCACGCACCAATAGATGATCAATATCTCCTTCTTAGGTCTCCAAGGGTTTGATACAAAATACGAAATCCAAAGAATAAAGACAATAAAATTCATCAAAATCGTTTAAGAAAACACAAGTCACAAAACCAACAAGAAAACAACCAAGCGGCATCAAAAACGAGCAAAGAAACTACTATAACGGAAAGGCCCCTCTCGACTCTGTCGTTGAGTCCTTCCTTGAGGCATGATCCGTTGAATATGGGACCTGATTCTGAAGAAACTAATCCATAACGAGGAAAGGATCTTGATTCAATCTGTCCCGATAGAACGATTCTAAGTATTTCTTAGCCGCGCTCTGGTGTGCTGTCGTAGGCACCCAAAAATAAAACCTTTACTCTTGAAATAATATGTAGTAGTGAGAGTAAGGATCGTTCCCACGAAGAGTAATTAGTTTGATCTTTATGCTATGTAAAATAAGATTGGGGGAGAGTTTTTATCAAAAAAAAAATTAAGAAGAGCTAAAAACAATTAAAGTATTAAAACAATCAAAGAAATAAATGTTGGTCTCAGTCAACATCCACCATTGGAATCTTAAAACTGATCATCGATGCAAGTATATATTAATTCATACTTTGAATATTCATCGTTGAAATTATTTTCCTATCTCCTTCAGCCATAATTAATTAAAAACAAGCGATCTAATTAACCTTAACTACTAAATAACTCCAGACAAGCGCTAAAGGTTTAATCTAGTAGCGTATTAAACTCGATGAGATCGATGAAGCAAAACAACACAAGCACACGCGGTTGCATTTAATTTTGTCAAAAAATTTCCTCCTAAGATCTAATAAAACAAAGCAGTTCATTAAATCTTGGTTGCTTCACAAATTAGAGGGATCGAACAATTACGGATTCGATATCTAATTTAGCATTAGATTGTCATGAATAATAAACTAGTATGCATCCTAGTCATTAAACAAGATAATCATAAAAATATGCATAAGAAAACATTCGATACTTAAAGCACAAATCAAAAATATAAACACAAATTAGATCTCACAAGTTTTTATTCATTCCGAGGCTTCCGTTTCCTTCGACCAACAAGACTTTCAGCTCCACATGTTTAAGAACACTTCAAAAGAATATTGGAGAAGAGGAAGAAGAGTTGTGTGTTGTTCCCCCTTTTTCCTCTTGATCTCTACCCCTTTTATACACTCTAAATAAGTGTTTGAAGATCACAATATCTTCCCAAAAATCCTCTAAGAGTTACAACAACCCAACAATAAAATAAAATCTTTGAATAAGTTGGGAAATGGTTATATCAACTCCACTTTTTGTGCACAGCATAGTTGTCTCAGCTTCAAGCGTGATTTGGTCTATGATGTAGCCAGAATCTCAGGAAAATTAAAACAGCAAAATTGTGCCTCTATCACTTAGCTTTCCGAATCAATTTGGATCAGCTCAATTGGACTTCGGATGAGCAAGTTATGACCATTTTTCTACAAGGTGTCAAAACTGTCCAGAATTGATAATTAGCTCCATTTTGTTTTTAGTGACTCCAATTGTATCCTAGATCAAAATATAAAAATAATGAGTATCTTTAGACATTAAATGAGCATAAAGGAGTATACATTAAGGAATAAAAATATGATATTTTATGTTCTCATCAAATACCCCCGCACTTAACCTTTGCTCGTCCTCGGGCAAAACTCTAATTTATTTTTCCAAAAAGAAATCAAGGTTGCAATGTCATAAATAAATAAATAACCAAGCTCTTCAAAACTCATAACATATCATGAACATATATTTTTAAACAACTTCTAATTACTTAGTAGATATTTTTAATTGAAAAATAGAGTAAACTAAATAGGTAGACCCTCACGGAATAAATACTCAACTCTCATGTGTTTGAAGGTATATATTTCACTCAAATTCATTCCAGAAGAAATGATCTACCATAAGCTTGCATATTTTCTCATTCTCCACCACTGGGATCGCATGCATAACATAAATCATAAGGACTTTTTATGGATTGTAACGTGGCTTAGGATTAAGGTGGGATATATTTGGGAGTGTAGCTCAAAAGCCTTCAAAACTAGTGGAGCAAAAATGAATCAACTCAATCTCAATATAAAACATGTAAAATCAATCACTCCATTTTGCAGCGTCTTCAATTTGGCTTTTAAAGCATTTAAACAATGCAAAATCAATCACTCCATTTCTTTTTTTTTCTTTTTTCTTTCTTTCTTTTTTTTTTTTTTTTTTTTACTTTTTTTTTAACAATAATGGAACTTAGGAAATTTGAGGATAAAAATATGTTCCATTTTGTTGGTTATAACCAAACCACAAATTTAGATACCCCCACAATTATTTTTTCGTACACCCATACATATCATAATGATCAACAATGCTCCACTAGCTTTGCGACTTGGGTAAAGGTATAAATATTATTGGTTGAAAGCTTGTAATGTGGGTATACCAAGAAAAAGACAATAAAGCTCAAAGGGGTTCAACAAAAAGAAAATTAATTACAAGGTGGGCTATTTGACTTATGTAACGTATAGCAAAGATGGCCTTAATCATGTTCATGCATGCATGTGTCAATGTGACCTCGAAGAGAATCAAAGCAAGTTCTAGAGAAACAAATCAGTGGAAGAATATCTCTCATGAAAGAATAATGAGACTGATGTGTCAGTCTAAAGGCTCAAATCCTCACTGGCTTTTGTCTACCAATTTAGATACTACCATTTTCAATAAAAAAATAACTAGACTAATTAATTCTAAGTTAAAAAAAAAAAATTATTTATTCAATCATGTTATGAATTTTTCAAATTTAGTTTAATCTTACTCATGACATACACAACCAAAAATTATTAAAAACCACAAAAACAAAATCCTTTTATTTAAAAAAAAATCTCAATTATTATTATTTATTTATTTTTATTTTGAGAAAAACACAAACTCAAACTGCTTAAAAAAAAATTTAAATCTTTTCCCCACACTTAAAACAGACATTGTACCCAATGTATGATTAAATGCAAAGAAAAGACAAAATAACAAAAAATAAAATGCGAGAATAAAAATAAACTTCCCTTGGGTTGCCTCCCAAGCAGCGCCTTTGTTTAATATTGTCGTTGGCTCGACTCTATGCACACTTGATATAACTAGGCAGGAGTTTCAAGTCTAGAATGCATACCTGCAAAACAGAAGGTAAAGGTCTTTTGTCATTAATTGGTAACAAAATATATGGAATGTTACCTGACTGTTGTCTTTTTGGAAGATCGTTCAACACTGCAACAGTTTTATGTAAGTGAGTACTCAAAGTTAACTCATATTCTTTCTCAAAATTCTTACTGATGGCAACTTTTACTCCATCTTTTCCATTAAGTTTAAAAACTTCTTTTCCATTAGGTACTACATCGTCGTTAGGAATGTTCGTGTCTGCAACGATATTTTTCTCTTCTTCTTCTTTTGATGATGCACATGCTTCTTTTTCTGGAATTTTAACTTCTTTACAACTTCTCAAAATGATTGAACTTACAGTTTCTTTTGGATTTACTATCGTTTCAGATGGTAAGTTCTCCAAGCTTTGTGCCTCTAGCTTATTAATTACAGTTGTCATTTGACTCATTTGATTGTTCAAACTTTCGATACTAGCCCTCGTCTCCTGTTGAAATTGTAAATTATTAATGGCAATAGACTTAACAATATCTTCTAAAGACATACCATAATTAGAAGTTTGGCTTGGTTGTAGGTATTGCTGCTTGTATTGCTGGTAACTTGGGCAATTTTGAGTTGCTGGTTGATTTAATTCTGGACTCCCATAGGTGAGATTGGAATGATCTCTCCATCCTATGTTGTACGTGTCTGAATAGGAATCATACTTCATTTCTGGTAGTCCAGGAAAACCACATTCCGTATTCACTTGTTCATTGGACTCCTCTTGGAGTGTTGGACACATATCGGTTGGATGCCCTGATACTAGACAAATCCTACAAGCCTTTGTTATTTTCATGTTACCTACAACCATCTGACGAACAAGAGAAGTTAAACAAGAAATTTGTTGTTCTAAGAAAGAAACATTTACCTCATCAGCATGCCCAGATGGAAGATCTAGCCAAGTGCCAAATATTTGAGAATTGGCCGCCATTTCCTGTTACCGATTTTTTTTTTTTTTTTTTTTTTTCTAATAGGCAAAAAATTATTTGATCACAAGAACGAAATAAAGATCACAAAAAGTACAAAAATCAACTAAAATTACTCCCCGGCAACGGCGCCAAAATTTGGTGTGCTGTCGTAGGCACCCAAAAATAAAACCTTTACTCTTGAAATAATATGTAGTAGTGAGAGTAAGGATCGTTCCCACGAAGAGTAATTAGTTTGATCTTTATGCTATGTAAAATAAGATTGGGGGAGAGTTTTTATCAAAAAAAAATTAAGAAGAGCTAAAAACAATTAAAGTATTAAAACAATCAAAGAAATAAATGTTGGTCTCAGTCAACATCCACCATTGGAATCTTAAAACTGATCATCGATGCAAGTATATATTAATTCATACTTTGAATATTCATCGTTGGAATTATTTTCCTATCTCCTTCAGCCATAATTAATTAAAAACAAGCGATCTAATTAACCTTAACTACTAAATAACCCCAGACAAGCGCTAAAGGTTTAATCTAGTAGCGTATTAAACTCGATGAGATCGATGAAGCAAAACAACACAAGCACACGCGGTTGCATTTAATTTTGTCAAAAATTTTCCTCCTAAGATCTAATAAAACAAAGCAGTTCATTAAATCTTGGTTGCTTCACAAATTAGAGGGATCGAACAATTACGGATTCGATATCTAATTTAGCATTAGATTGTCATGAATAATAAACTAGTATGCATCCTAGTCATTAAACAAGATAATAATAAAAATATGCATAAGAAAACATTCGATACTTAAAGCACAAATCAAAAATATAAACACAAATTAGATCTCACAAGTTTTTATTCATTTCGAGGCTTCCGTTTCCTTCGACCAACAAGACTTTTAGCTCAACATGTTTAAGAACACTTCAAAAGAATATTGGAGAAGAGGAAGAAGAGTTGTGTGTTGTTCCCCCTTTTTCCTCTTGATCTCTACCCCTTTTATACACTCTAAATAAGTGTTTGAAGATCACAATATCTTTCCAAAAATCCTCTAAGAGTTACAACAACCCAACAATAAAATAAAATCTTTGAATAAGTTGGGAAATGGTTATATCAACTCTACTTTTTGTGCACAGCATAGTTGTCTCAACTTCAAGCGTGATTTGGTCCATAATGTAGCCAGAATCTCGGGAAAATCAAAACAGCAAAATTGTGCCTCTATCACTTAGCTTTCCGAATCAATTTGGATCAGCTCAATTGGACTTCGGATGAGTAAGTTATGACCATTTTTCTACAAGGTGTCAGAACTGTCCAGAATTGATAATTAGCTCCATTTTGCTTTTAGTGACTCCAATTGTATCCTAGATCAAAATATAAAAATAATGAGTATCTTTAGACATTAAATGAGCATAAAGGAGTATACATTAAGGAATAAAAATATGATATTTTATGTTCTCATCACGCTCCCCGAATAGGGGAACGGAATACTACAGCATCTCGACCGTGACATACGTTCATGGTTACAACCGTTTTGTTAAGAATAGGCATGGGGCATCCCCAGAATCTATGCACGCATAAGATATGTGTGTTTATAGCCCGTTAGCATGATGGCTATAAATAGGAGGAACTCGTACGCTGTCATGCCACAATCTTTCGTAAGTTCGATCATCCCTGCTGAACATGAATCACCATATTGCAGCACTTTCGTAGGAAAATTGTTCTCATTATGACGTGATGCAGAGCGAGCCTGGAGTTGCACTCGCACAAGGCGATGTTGTTAAACATCAAATTTATCATCGAAACGACCAAGTTGCAGCAAAAGTTAAGTATTGTGTACCAAGTACATATCAGAATATACGCAGTAAAGCTCTCGATATGGTCCAAATAAAAATGCCACGAAGGAGAATGCCACAAAGATGATGCAACACTCTTGCTCTTTATCTTGCCCACAAAGGTATATACCATTCATACATCATGTCCCGTATATCCAAGCAACACCACTACACCTGCGTACCTGAAATAATACCCACAAATGTGGGTCAGTACATAACTGTACTGGTGAGCGGGGTAACCCACTCGTCTAAACCGACACTAAGTAGAATAGTGAATGCAAACAGTTATATGGTGATCTTTCTACTTGAATCCTAGATTCATTTCATAACAGAGATGTGACATATTAAGGAATACTGTATAGCAGGTTAAACATGCAAGCATTCAACTCAAGCAAATATACAATCAGATATATCCAACTCAAAGGAAACTAGCATGCAAATCATCCTAGTCAAACCTAAGCAACGCATGAACCTATCGAACCACAATCCAAGCCTCAATATTCATCATCAAACTATGCCACAACCCAAACCTTACTAATCCAATCATCCATATGCACACTCTTGCCTGAGGCAAGATAGCTGTTGCTTATACGAAAAGCACAAACAAGACCAAAGCAAAGTAAACCAACTCTTATCTATATGAACTCACTGGACAAGCCATAAAGCACTAATCAACTACAGTTCTATCCAATCCAGACTGAGTAGCTAGCCTGCTTGGTCTTATCGAACTGTCGATATCGCGCCCAAGGCACGTTACTATTGTCTTCTCTATGGCCGAACGGTCCTGGTGCCCCAAAGCCTATCTCGTTTGAGGAAACCAAACCCTGCGCGCAACAAGTTGTCCGTGACCAATGCAAACACCAAGTAGGTATGACGAAAGAATCAAGCCTTCTTGTCCCACCAAATGATTCAAGCCTCAATCCAACCAACTATCAATAACTATTCTCCAACTTATACCCAAGGCACCATCACAAGTTATCCCCATAGGCATTATGCCACTTCTTGACACAATGCTCTAATTGGTGTAACACCCTTCGCTCAGAAAACTCTGTAGCACGATGCCCTAATAGTGGCACAATGCCCTCACCAATGCAATTTTTCGGTTTTGAACCACAACTACACGCTTTGCTTGACAAAGTGCCCAACTGATACTCGTGCACGGATGTACGCTCACTCTTCCCCCCCCCAAAGTGCCTCGATATTCCAGCCAAGATGGTCCACTCAAGCCCCAACTGCTCAAACATAAAACCAACTCAAGCAATAATTTCTATCCAACCAAATAACGCACACTCTATGTATGCCACAGTGTAGTAATTTTTATGTTCCAATCCAAGTGTTCAAGCCATATTATTTATGTTCTATATTATTTGACATGAAAGAGTAGAGGAGAAGGGATAGAGTCTACTCACCAAATCTAATTTTGTTAAGCACCATGCCTTGCCGATACGGTCGATCCCTTGGAACCCGTGCTCCGATGAAAGTATGATCTACTCAATTGGTATGACCGTACGAGTAGACCATTCTCTCCAAATCATCTGACCGATCGGACTAAGGAAGATGGCATTATCGCTCTAATCTTGTTATTCCAATACTACTCTGAACTAACACCTAATTCCATCAAACTCCGCTTGCGATCTGCACATAAAACCAACTCAAATCAATACTTGTTTTCAATTCTAACAAATTAAAATATAACCAACTATTGCCTCAATTAATCCGACTCAACATAATACACCGTGCGATTATGGGGCATTACATAATATACCACTTAGACTCAGGTTCATCCTCGAACCAACCAGTATCCATTCATTACTATCATGCCGCTTGTCCAATTCATTACTCTGCTCTATGCAACTCATATTCTCCTGATTCAGACTCAACATATCGCTCAGGCTGAACGATCGCATAAATTCTATATTCTTACATCCTCCTTGAAGCTCAATATGAATTCCTTATATCGCTTAGCTTTGGATCATACACATATTTAAGGTATCCCTGAAATACATAAAATTCAGCCGAGCTTAGCGATAGCGAATTTGGACAAGTTACAAGGGTATCTTTATGTCCGAGGCATTCATTTGAACCAATCCTGGCGTTTATTTCATAACTCATTCACACAAGCACTATTCTCAAATACTATGATCTTCCACTAACGATCTTTCCACCTGACTTAAATCAGTTCGTGTTCCAACTTAATCCATCCGACTATCTCTGAATCCATACTAGCACCGTCCAAGATCAACCAACCAAACTCTAGCATGACTCCAATCACATAATATTCTGCAAGCACCGTCTCCAAATATTATATCATGCTCTGAACGATCATCACAACTGATACTACCCAAGCTAGACGACGTACCCAAATATCAAACTATGCTCTTGGATCATCTCAGCCCAATACCTCTTCCTTAATCTCAATACCTCACTAGGTGAATATCTATATTTAGTTTTATGTGATCCATGAAGATTTTGCAGCTACGCCATAGGGATAGTTTTGCAACGATTTTAACGTGGACACACTCGCCACAATTCCTAGGTCGCGCATGAAATGGTTCTTTGTGCTGCTTCCACTGCCTCGAAGCACATGATATCGCCTACGCCTTCTGTATGAGCATGCATCCCAAACTAAGTTCTAATGCATCTTGTAGATCTGAGGCACATATGTCTCTTCCAGTATTGTAAGAATTTGATCTGAATGAGCCATTGCTTTAACTTCACAAGCTAGTTTCACAGTCATCAATTCATATGAATGTTATTTCCTTTCCTGGCATGACGAGTCAGAGGCGATGCCATCTTTAAAAATTTGCGACTCCGAATCTCATCAGTTGACTTAGGCCATTTCCACTATCGCTTCGATCTTCCGGCTGCATCTTCAACTGAAAGCTATCCTAAGGATCTCTCAAATTCAACACTCAACCACTTAAATCTATCTCCAACATACACCACTCATATATGCCCTTGACGCATTCCCAAATGTTCTACCGCAAGGGTTATTTTATGGGTCTACAATATTAATCTCTGAATTGGCAGTCAAGTCGCTAGGGTCAGCTGTCCCGAAACTATGCTCGATAATTGTAAGTTATTACGATGGACAGTTACTATGAACCGAGCTATATCTCCTTTGCAAATCTGAGCAATAATCCAACCATTTTATCCGAATAAATTTTTGACTCCGAGAACTTTATGAACTAACTCTGATGAATCTATCAACCAAATGCCGCTTAACCACCTAGAGTCTCACTATCTATCCCAGCCACAAATTGAGAACTACGCTCGCTGAAACCATCTTCCATCACTCCTTCATTCTGTCCTGAATTGTCACGACCCGCACCCGATATAAGGGTACTAGTCGGAAACAACGTCCAGCCTACGCCGCAGAATCGGCGGTAGAACGCTGTCTAGATAATCTATCTAACAATATAATGAACCACCAATAATGATAGTATACTCAATCATAGAACTAAAATAGAAATGAGCACGAATCAGATAAAGAATAGAATAGTCACAATACAACTCATGAGTCTAAAATAATACATCAATGAGTCTGAAGAAGTAACAAAATAAGCTGGAGACAAATCCAGTACAAGAATACTACGAAGCTACAACTCCAGGGTCAACTGTCTCAGTTGGGATAAGTCCCTCTTGAGCCAGGGTCTCAGAATCTAAACCCACAACATCCTGGGGTCCATAATAGGTAGGTTACCACTCCTTAGTGTCATCTGGAAAAATATATCCAGTCAGGAAAGGAGCAGAGCACATCTCTAACAGCAGTTCTAATCAATCATAAAACTATGTAACAGTAAATAGCTGTGGATAAACAAGATGCATAATAGATACAAGAGATATATATACAATAAGGAAATACTGGAAATAAATACAATAATGAACAATATGCCAATAAAACAATAATACTAATGACTAAGTGTGTGAGTACTAGCTTAACATGTGATCGGCTTGGGCAAGATACAATACGGCCTGGCAAATCATACGTGCGGTGTATGATCAATACTATTCAGTAATCAGTACTTTATACAATAGGGATATTGATCACATATATATACTAATACTTTCCACCCCCGACTGGTATAATAGATCCAACCACGGTATGTTATGGTACGAGATTCCCCAAGAAGATAGCTAGTCTTCCCGAGAATCGGTGTCTGTACATGTACAAGATAACCAATGAAATAATACTTGCACCATATACACCATATACCAAGGAATAATATCTCATGACGAGATCCGGATATACCAATCCGTGTAACCATAGTGTAAAGAGAACATGGATATCTACACTAGATACAATGAACATAGAGGATATCATAAATGAGAAACTATCAGAGAATATACTCGCCTGAAGTCCAATGAATAGTCTCACAGATGTCTGACTTGGTGCCTTGAAGACCTAGATATGGAATACAACATCAATACAAGGTCCCGAAAAGAGAATAAGTTAAACTAGTCAACTTCTAGGTCAATAAGTCAATTCTACGTCAAAAGTCAACTATGGTCAACTCTAAGTCAACTATGGTCAACTATGGTCAAACCAAGGTCAACTATCTATTTCTAGGTTGCACAAGTCTAACACAAAAATCTTGGGTCAAAATACTAAAATCTAAGTCATAGAAACCACATCCTAAAATATTAGGATACCGTATCTCCGGATACGTAAATCCAAGGTAAACCTCACAATACATATATATCAACAATAATGTATAATAATATAGAATATTAATTACAAACAAATAGGAACCATAGTTTTGAACCAACTTGGTATCCACAAAGTCACAAACTTGATACCCAAACCCCGTATCTTGAGTATCCCACTTACCTTGGTTTCCACAAGGTAATACTCAATACCTTGATATAGTAATTACCCTCATAAATAATATAATATATATACTAATATTATACAAATAAGAAGTATAGTAATACTAGTATTATATCTCAATATTAATACATATAAATATACACACACACACACACATATATATATATATATATATATATATATATATATAAATATAAGATATAAGATATAAACAATATACTAATAAACTGCCTAACTGTCACTGAGCAGTGTTGAAAAATACTGATTTTCAGATACCAGACTTTCAGTGACAGTTTGGGCTGTCACTAAACCGCCGTCGCTACTGCTGCTGCATTTTTGCACTGCTGCCTCCGCTTTTGGTGACGATTTTCAACCGTCATCATATCCTCTGTCGTGACTGCTGTGAATTCCCGCCGCTGCATGCGGCTATTAATGACAGTGGCGGCTCTGTCATTATTTGCCGTCGCTACTGTTACAGCGGTTGCTGTTGTGCTCGGCCATTAATGACAGTTTAAAGGCACCTATATATATATATATATATGTATTTGGGTTATATATATATATATATCAATATATATATAAAAACCAAATAAATAATTATATATATCTATATATATATAACCCAAATACATATATAATATATATATCTATATATATAAATACCAAATAGCTATAATACACATCCTATATACTAATGTACATATTACAACATGTTTAAAGGCACACATACATAAATATGTTAATAAATATACATCCATACATATATATAATCATACTCTAATTACTTAATTAAACATACACATATATTTTATAAAACATATATATATATATATATATATCCCTAACATATATTATAACATATATTAATGCATGTAGAAGAAAGCTACATATATATTTATACATTCTATTAGTACATATATAATACATAGATCTATGCTACAATAAATACCATAATAAATACACTATAATACATATATAATATCTATATATATATATATACTTAATTATCATTCAAGAATTAAAGCACAAATAATTAGATCTACACATAAATATACCACAAATGGAGAGTATCACACCGTATCCCACTAGATCTAGGATACGCATGTGACACGAGTCCACCACACTTCCAATTGCACCCCGAAGGACACAAGCAAGTCACATATATTATTTATGAACAAAATAAAGTGTCAAATATAGATCTATGTGTCCGTGTCAAAATACGACATGTGCAAAGTCCCGTGTCGGAGGGAAAACCCCCAAAATAACACGTATCACCAAATTGTTGGGATACGACCTACACGTACCCAATTATGGACACGATACTAGCCCCAAACACATAAACACATGCCAAATTAATCTATAGCATCAATTGACACACACAACAAATGTCAATCCCGGAATTCCCCCAAAATTGACACAAAAAGTACCATAACTTTCTCTATAGGTCTCCTATGAAAAAAAAATCAAGTCCTATGGGTAGTACATACATATGAGTTGATTTTCCATGATTAATTCTCAGATTTAGAAACTATTTTAAGGGAAAAAACTGAATTATACCTATTGGGAGATGGATTCCCAATGAAACCTCCAATTGAGATGAAATTACCTCCAAATTGTAGATCCTTGCTCCTCTTTATAGATCCTTGCTTCCTTCTTCTAGATCCTTGCTTCTCAAGTCTCTAATGGTGATTTGGAAAGGAATTGGAATAGATTTGGTAGGGAAATGAAATGGGAATGAAGGAAATTTGGTAGTGGGAAATTCTAGATCTAAATTTGGAATAAAAAAGATGAGAGAGAATTTTCCCCCTCTTTTATATAGGCCGGCCCTTTCCTCTCCCTCAAGTAATTATGAAATGTCCAATATACCCCTTGGGGCCTCTCATGAAGAAATAATTAAGGAAGGAAGCTTATAGTCTAATAATTTTATTAATTTAATCTATCTCCTTAACAATGGGCTTTCTAATTGGGCTAAGTCTAACTAATTAATTCATGTTGGTCCATGGGTCCAAACTAAACTAGTTAGGTCCACTAATAGAAGTCCAAATTAAATAAATAATATCTAACAACAATTAAATAATATAACAATAATTATTTACCATGCACAATATTTAATTAAATAGGAAATGACTAAAATATCCTTTCCTAGAAAATGTGGTAGTGATATGAATCCATCAAAATTTCTGAACTTTTATGTTCGACTTCTCGCACTACCACTTGCAATAATTTTTGAAACCATAGACTTGCTCCAATTTTTATCTGTATGCCATGTTTCATAGTGCACGTCCAACTTGCTCGAGGAGCACGGTATTTTGCTTCAATGTTGCTCTCACGTTTAGCTACATTTAAAAGTCCATCAGTTACCAATCATATTCTCGTTCCATTCCTTAGCCCATCTTGATTTATCTATATTTTGATTAGTCCACACACTCTTAATGACTCGTGTACAAGTTCTAACACAATCTTAAATCATATCACCATCACTAGTTGCCTCAATTCATCTCAGTACTGCAAGTGTTAACTTCCAATCTAACTTAAAATCAACTAGACTTGCCTCATGTCCGTTCACGTCTTCCAAAGAATTCGTCTACCATCGTTGCACCATTTTTCCAAATTTTTCTTCCGCTAAACCTTGAGTCCAACTTCTCGAGCGCTAATATCCAAAATCCTTTAAGTTCGTATGAATCCATCGCATTTCCCCTTCAAACCATATCATGTTTCATTTCTCAACTAACACCTCAAATGTGTTGCCAAAATTCGTAAGAAGCCAAGCCGTCAACCTCGTCTTGCTTGCTTCTAGCAAAGCGGCAACCGACGGAAGCGAACTTTGACTCAGGTCCGTGCTTGCTAACCTTTGATACACCCATCGTTCGCTCAAGTGTATCCCAATTGTTTATTCCTCATGCTCAAGTCTTTTTTTGCATCCATGAATGCTCCACCGAACTTTCAAATTGTGCAAGCGAACTCTGATATTCAGCTTTCCATCTGATCGATCTCAACTTATTTTTGATACTTGTCTGTATCAATCCTTTAAATTTCAAACACTCTTTCCATTGCTTGTTCCATTCTTTTTCAACAAAACACCCATTTACACAAGTCCATTCTTGATCACTCAAGTCCAACGAAACTTTCATTTGCACAAGTCCATTCTTGATCGCTCAAGTATAACATATCGAATAATACCTAAGTCAAATTTTATTGCACCATATACCACTTGGAAATAGAGTCGATCTCGTGCTTACTCTGTGTCGATGAACGTCTATTCCAAATCGACAATTCTGGGGTGATCATGTCGATCGCAACTCAACATTCGCTTGCTCTTTGTTCTATTTCCTAACTCAGCCGATGTACTCCAACCAACTTACATTCCTGTTACCCGTGTCCATTATGGCAATTCCATTAATGTCTATCCAAAATATTCTAATGCCACGCTCACTATGTTGTATACCATATACCACTCCGAATCTAGTCACTACTCATATCACAATTCTTTGTACTGATCCAAGATCCGTTCTAACCATCCATTATGCGTGGTCCTGACATTCAAATTCAAAGTCTGACACGAAACTCAGCCAATGCATGAACTATCTAACTCTTTTATCAATCTTTTTATACAACTTCCGCCATGTTCTACTCTCAATACTTCTAACTATTTCTTAAATTATTTAATAATTTTGCTATACGAGCAATCCGTACAACGACCTTTTAAAAGTAATCCAAGCCAATACCCAACTATTTCAGACATTTCTTGTACGAGCAACTCGTGCAACACTATCCTGATATTTCTAAGCCAAACTCAAACATACTCAACCAATGTGCCACACATGCTCAACTAATGCTTAACTCAAACCTGGTCAACCAATGCTCTCTGTGATATGTCTAGCCAAAAATCAAACTCCATCCAACACATTCGCTACACGAGCAACTCGTGCAACGATCCATTCTCATTCGAAAACTTCTACTCATAATATGCCACATAACCAATCTCGTCTTCCAGCCAACTGATCCACTAATGCAACTAGAATCTCCTGAAAGAGAAGCCAAACCAACACATAGACACCTCTCAACTTGTTGCAAAAATGCAACAACGCCACAAAATATGCTGTACGAATACAACAACGCCAAACGATGCTACACGATCTATCGAAAACCAACGAAATCTAATGCAATGAAGAACAATATGCACCCTCAACCATTAAATATGTAGACTTATTGCATGAAGCATCTAATACGGTACCGAGTAGAGCCAAGAGCCAAACGACACACGAAAGCTATTTAGAGTTTGTGATGAACCAAAGGACAAAGTTCGAGGAAATGAACTGGGCGCTCTGATACCAATTTATCATGCCCCAATCTTCCACAAGCTCGATCATCTCCGCTGAATATGAATTACCACGTTGTAGTGCTACTGCAGGACAATCGTTCTCATCGAGACGTGATATCGTACGAGCCTGGAGTTGTGCTCGCACAAGGCGATATTGTCAAACATCAAAGTTATCATCGAAATGACCAAGTTGCAACAAAAATCAAGTATTATGTACCAAGTACACATCAGAGTATACGCAGCGAAACTCTCGATAGGGTTTAAATAAAAATGCCAGAAGGAGAATCCCACAAAGGCGATGCAATACTCTTTCTCTTTCTCTTGCCCACAAAGGTACATACATTTCATACATCATGTCCTGTATATCCAAGCAGCGCCACTATACTTGCGTACCTTAAATAATGCCCACAAACGTGGGTCAGTACATAGCTGTACTGGTGAGCGGGGTAACCCACTCATCTAAACCGATACTAAGTTGAATAGTGAATGCAAACAGTTATATGGTGATCTTTCTACTTGAATTCTAGATTTATTTCATGGCAGAGGTATGACATGTTAAGAAAAATTGTAAAGTAGGTTAAACATGTAAGCATTCAACTCAAGCAAATATACAAGCAGATATATCCAACTCAAAAGAAAACTAGCATGCAAACCGTCATACTCAAACCTAAATAATGCGTGAACCTATCGAACCATAATCCAATCCTCAATATCTATCCTTAAACTATGCCATAACCTAAACCTTACTAATCCAATCATCCATATGCATACTCTTGCCTGAGGCAAGGTGGCAGCTGCCTACACAAAAAGTATAAACCAGACCCAAAAAAAAGCAAACCAACTCATATCTATATAAAGTCACTGGCTAAGCCAAAAAGGACTAATCAACTGCAGTTCTACCCGATCTAGACTGAGTAGCTAGCCCACTTGGTCATATCGAACTGCCGATACCGAGCCCAAGGCACGTTACCATTATCTCCTCCACGGCTGAATGGTCCCGGTACCCCGGAGCCTATCCCGTTCGAGGAAACCAAACCATGTGCGCAACAGGTTGTCCGTGACCGATATAAACACTAAGTAGGTATGATAAGAGAATCGAGCCTTCTTGCCCCACCAAACGATCATAGCCTTAATCCAACCAACTATCCATAACCATTCTCCATGTTATACCCAAGGCACCATCTCAAGTTATCCCCATAGGCAATATGTCATTTCTTGACACAATGCTCCAATTGGTGCAACACCCTTCACTCAAAAAACTCTGGGGCACAATGGCCTCACCGATACAATTGTAAGGTTTTAAACCATAATTGCATGCTTTGCTTGACAAAGTGCCCAACTGATACTTGTGCACGGATGCACGCTCACCCGCCCGCCCGAAGTGTCTCGATATTCTAACCAAGATGGTCCACTCAAGCCCCAACTGCTCAAACGCAAAACCAACTCAAGGAACAATTCCTATCCAACCAAATTGTGCATACTCTATGCATACCACATTATAGTGATGTCACTACCACATTTTAGGAAAAAGGGTATTTTAGTAATTTCCTATTTAAATAAATATTTTGCATGGTAAATAATTTTTGTTGTATTATTTAATTGTTGTTGAATGTTATTTAATTATTTTGGACTTATTTTAGTGGACCCAACTAGTGTAGTTTGGACCCATGGACCAACATGAATTAAATAGTTAGACTTGGCCCATTTAGAAAGCCCATGGTTAAGGAGATGGATTAAATTAATTAAATGATTAGACTAGAAGCTTCCTTCCTTAATTATTTCTTCATGAGAGGCCCCAAGGGGTACATTGGACATTTTATAATTGCTTGGGAGAGGGGCATGGCCGGCCTATATTAGAGGGGAGAAATTTCTCTCTCCTCTCATTCTCATTCCAAATCTAGATCTAGAATTTCCCACTCCCAAATTCCCTCCATTCCCATTCCAATTCCCTACCAAATTCATTCCAAATTTTTCCCAATTCACCATTATAGAAGGAGGAAGCAAGGATCTAGAAGAAGGAAGCAAGGATCTACAAAGAGGAGCAAGGATCTACAATTTGGAAGCAAGTTCTTCTCAATTGGAGGTTTCATTGGGAATCCATCTCCTAATAGGTATAATTCAATTTTTCCCGTTAAAATAGCTTCTAAATCTGAGATTTAATCATGTAAAATCAACCCATATATATGTACTACCCATAGGACTTTGTTTTATGTTCATAGGAGACCCATGGAGAAAGTTATGGTGCTTTTTGTGTCAATTTTGTTGGAATTCCGAATTTATATTTTGTTGTGTGTGTCAATTGATCCTATAGATCAATTGGGCATGTGCTTATGTGTTTGGGGCTTGTGTCATGTTCATATTTGGGTACATGTGGTTCGTATCCCAACTATTTGGTGATACGTGTCATTTTGGGGGTTTCCCTCCGACACGGGACTTTGAACATGTCGTATTTTGACACGGACACATAGATCTACTTTTGACATTTTTATTTGTTCATAAATATTATTTGTGACTTATTTGTGTCCTTCGGGGTATATTTGGTTGTGTGTTGGACTCGTGTCACATGCGTATCCTAGATCTAGTGGGATACGGTGTGAAACTTTCCAATTTGGTGTGTTTATGTGTAGATCTAATTATTTATGCTTTAAATTCTTCATTTATAACTAGTAAATATATATAGATATTATATATTATTTTAGTATATTTATTATGGTATTTATTGTAGCATAGATCTATATATATTTTTGTGTGTTCTAATGTGGTGTATAAATATATGTATGTAGCTTTCTTTCATGCAATTATATATGTACTTATGTTAATAATATAAATTATACATAAATGTTTTATAAAATATATTTATGTGTTTAAATGTGTAATTATATTATTTATAATTATTATATATTTAATTGTTAATTTAATGAATGTATTTTTGTGTGTGCTTTTGTGAAGTATAATATTAATAATAATATATTATTTTATTTGTATAAATATTGGTTTGTATATACATTATTTATAGTGTATAATATTGTATTATTAGTATACTTTGTGTGGGTATCTATTGGGATCTAATTTTGATTCCTAAATTGTTGTATTTTATTTTCTATATTATTTATATAGATTTCTTGTGAGGTTGACCTTGGTTCGACCATGCTTGACTTTAGTTGACTTTAGAGTCGATCATAGTTGACTTTTAACTTAGAATTGATTTATTGACCTAGAAGTTGACTAATTTGACTTGTTCTCTTTTCGGGACCTTGTATTAATGTGGTATTCTATATCTAGGTCTTCGAGGTACCGAGTCAGACATCTGTGAGACTGTTCTTTAGACTTCAGGCGAGTACATTCTCTGATAGTTTCTCATTTATGATATCCTCTATGTTCGTTGTATCTAGTGTAGATATACATGTCTCTCTTGACACTATGGTTACACGGATTGGTATATCCGGATCTCGTCATGAGATGTTATTCCTTGGTATATGGTGTATATGGTGCAAGTATTGTTTCATTGGTTATCTTGTACATGTACAGACACCGATTTTTGGGAGGAGTCGCTCTCTTCTTGGGGAATCTAGTGCCATAGCATACCGTGGTTGGATCTATTATACCAGTTGGGGGTGGGGAGTATTAGTATAGATATGTGATCAAATCCCTATTGAATAAAGTATTGGTAAGCGAATAGTGTTGATCATGCACCGCACGTATGATTAGCCAGGCCGCATTGTATCTTGTCCAAGTCGATCACATGTTAAGCTAGTACTCACACACTTAGTCATTAGTATTATTGTTTCATTGGCATATTGTTCATTATTGTATTTCTTTCCAGTATTTACTTATTGTCTATATATCTCTTGTATCTATTTTGTGTATCTTGTTTATCCACAGCTATTTACTGTTACATAGTTTTTATCATGGATTAGAACTGCTGTTAGAGATGTACTCTGCTCCTTTCCTGACTGGATATATTTTTCCAGATGACACTGAGGAGTACCCTACCTATTATGGACCCCAGGATGTTGTGGGTTTAGATTCGGAGACCCTGGCTCAAGAGGGACTTATCCCAACTGAGACAGTTGACCCTGGAGTGTAGCTTTGTAGTATGATAGTATTCTTTTGTACTGGATTTGTCTCCAGCTTATTTTTGTTACTCTCCAGACTCATTGATGTATTATTTTAAACTCATGAGTTGTATGATGACTATTCTATTCTATTCTCATCTGATTCGTGCTCATTCTATCTTAGTTCTGTGATTGAGTATTCTATCATTATTTGTGGTTCATTACTTTAGATAGACTATCTAGACAGCGTTCTACCGCCGATTCTGCGGCGTAGGCTGGGCGTTGTTTCCGACTAGTACCCTTATACCGGGTGCGGGTCGTGACACATTTTTAGTGGTGGTCCATGCAGGTCTAGCTTCACAAGTATGTGATGTCATGGTAGTGCGACAACTTAGTTGTACTACTGCGAGCCTACAATAGGATATAGGATATAGGCTGAGATACTCAATCACATCTAGGAAAATTCTTTTGATTCAACTATTCTCCTTTGATATTGATACTTGATCCCTTAAACGTGTCCTTTCCTTGAATATCTTATATCATGTGCCATATTAATTTCTCATTCCGTCTTTTTATGAGACATACTCGGAGATACTTGCGGAGGCACGCAAGGTTGAGCGGGATCTGGGTTTGAAGACCAAGAGAGACCGTGATTCTTTTCTGGGGGCCAACGGTAGTGCAGTATCTGCCAAACGTCCTCATTTCCAGTCCAGACCTTTCCAGCAGCCACAGCAGAACCAGACTCTAGCTAGAGCGCCTTTTCACCAGGCACCTCAGCAGCAGAGACAGTTACAGCAAGCTCCATGCAACTTTTGCAAGAAGCCTGGCCACATCTGGGAAGTTTGCAGGAGGAGGCTAGGAGTTTGTTTGTATTATGGTACTGAAGGGCATCAATCGAGGGAGTGTCCTCGTCGTGCAGTTCAGGGAGCAGCTCCAGCTCCGAGGACACAGACGAGACCACCTGCAGCACAGCCGAGGGAACCGCTTCCGACACAGCAGCAGCGTTTTGTCCGGCATCAACAGCAGGAAGGTACTCGACAGGGACGAGCGTTTGCTATGACCGTCGAAGAGGAGGAACCCACCGGAGATGTCATCGCAGGTTCTATTCTTCTTGATTCCATTCCAGCTTTAGCTTTGTTTGATAGTGGTGCTTCCCATAGTTTTGTATCTGTTTCTTTTGCTCTGAAGCATGGTTTGGTAGCTGAGTCTTTGCTTAGGACTTGCAAGATCATGACCGGGAGAGGCATTATTCTGGTTAATGATATTTGCAAGATCGGAGAGTTACTCTGGGAGGCCGGAAGTTGAGTGCGTGTCTACTTGTAATGCCACTTCCGAGCTACGACATTGTACTTGGGATGGATTGGTTGAGTAGGCACCGTGCTAGCATAGACTGTAGAGGAGGTAGAGTTTTGTTTGGTTCGCCAGGAGAGCCAGAGTTCGAGTTTGCTAGAGGAGCTGCGGAGCAAGGAGAAGGCATTATTTGTGGAGCTATGGTGGAAGACAAGGAGTTGCCACATCCGTTGATAGCAGAATTCTTGGATGTGTTTCCTGAGGAATTGCCAGGATTGCCGCCAGATCGAGATGTTGAATTTTCTATAGACTTGGTGCTAGGTGCAGAACCAATTTCACAGCATGTCTATAGAGTAAACAACAGCGAGCTGGTCGAGTTGAAGAAGCAGGTGGAAGAATTGCAGGATAAGGGGTTTATCAGATCGAGTTCTTCACCATGGGGAGCCCCGGTATTGTTTGTACCGAAGAAGGATAGATCGGTGCGTATGTGCATTGATTACAGGGCTTTGAATAATCTCACTATCAAGAATAAGTATCCTTTGCCACGGATTGATGATCTGTTTGATCAGTTGAGTGGTGCGAAGGTGTTTTCTAAGATAGATTTGAGATCAGGCTACCATCAAGTGAAGGTGAAGCCGGAGGACATCCCGAAGACTGCTTTTAGAACTCGGTATGGTCAGTACGAGTTTATGGTGATGCCGTTTGGTTTGACTAATGCACCGGCGGTATTTATGATTCCACCAGTACCTTGACAAGTTCGTGGTAGTGTTCATCGATGACATACTCATATACTCGAGGACACCGGAGGAGCATTTGAGGATTGTGTTGGATGTGCTGAGGAAGGAGAAGTTGTATGGGAAGTTGTCCAAATGTGAGTTTTTCTTGGACAAGGTAGAATTCTTGGGGCATGTTGTGACTGGTGATGGTATTTCAGTGGATCCGAAGAAGATTTCAGCAGTGGAATCTTGGAAGACTCCGAGTTCGGTAGCAGAGATCAGGAGTTTCTTAGGATTGGCAGGCTACTACAGAAAGTTTGTGCAAGATTTTTCGAGGATTGCCGAGCCGATGACCAGACTCACAAGGAAGGATGTGGAGTTTGTTTGGATGGAGGATTGCCAGGTTGCTTTTGAAGAGTTGAAGAAGAGGTTGACGTCTGCTCCTATTTTGACGTTGCCATCAGGGTCCGGAGGTTTCACTATTTATAGTGATGCATCGGGGAAGGGTTTAGGTTGTGATCTTCAGCAGCATGGGAAAGTGATTGCCTATGCATCCAGGCAATTGCGTCCTCATGAAAAGAACTATCCTACCCATGATTTGGAGTTGGCAGCTGTCATATTCGCCCTGAAGTTGTGGAAATATTATTTGTACGGAGAGCGTGTGTAGATCTTCACAGACCATAAAAGCTTGAAGTACGTTTTCACGCAAAAGGAGTTGAACATGAGGCAGCGTCGGTGGTTGGAACTGATGAAGGATTTTGATATTTCTTTGCAATATCATCCTGGGAAAGCCAATGTAGTTGCCGATGCTTTGAGCAGGTATCCGGTAGCTATGTTCTTAACGCAGGATCGATATTTGTTGGAGGACTTGGAGAGCTTGGGCATTGAGGTGATTGTTCCTGGGTGTGCTATACAGATGTGGGGATTGCAGATACACTCAGATTTGATGGACAGGATTAAGGCAGCACAGTATGATGATGTATCTTTGAGGAGTATCAGAGCTCAGGTGAGAGCAGGATTGGAGGATGATTTTACTATTTCAGAGGATGGATCTTTGAGGCATGGAGTTAGATTGTGTGTGCCTAGTGGGGAGTTGCGTGAGGAGGTATTGTAGGAAGCGCATCGCTCTCAGTATTCCATACATCCAGGTGCTAACAAGATGTATCGGGATATGCGAGAGAGTGTGTGGTGGTATGGCATGAAGAGGGAAGTGGCACAGTTTGTATCCAGATGCTTAGTGTGCCAGTAGGTGAAAGCCGAGAGGCAGAGGCCAGGAGGTTTACTTCAGCCATTACCCATTCCAGAGTGGAAGTGGGAACACATTACTATGGATTTTGTGTCCGGATTTCCACAATCTCCAGGAGAAAAAGACACGATTTGGGTCATTGTTGATAGGTTGACCAAGTCGGCCCACTTTTTGCCTTTCAAGGTGGGTTTGTCTACGGAGAAGCTGGCAGAGATGTATGTGAGGCAGATCGTTAGGATACATGGAGTTCCCGTCAGCATAGTCTCAGATCGGGATAGTCGTTTCACTTCTCATTTCTGGAGGAGTTTGCAGGAGAGTTTGGGCACTCAGCTCAAGTTCAGTACTGCATATCATCCCCAGACAGATGGACAGTCTGAGCGGACTATCCAGACTCTCGAGGATATATTGCGCACTTGTGTACTAGATTTCGGGGGTTCTTGGAAGGACCATCTCCATTTGGTAGAGTTTGCTTACAACAACAGTTACCAGGCCAGTATAGAGATGTCACCTTTTGAAGCTCTATATGGTCGGAGGTGTCGTACTCCTTTGTCTTAGGACGATGTTGGAGAGAGAGTTTTGCTTGGGCCAGAGATGGTTGTGGATGCAGCGGAGAAGGTTCAGTTGATCAGAGATAGACTTCGAGTGGCGCAGGACAGACAGCGGCATTGGGCCGATAGCCATCGAAGACCTTTGGAGTTCGAGGTATAGTTTAGATTTTGTTTGTGCTTGTTCTTGTTTGTTATAGATTAAGTTCTTAAGATGGTGTTTTGTTCTAGGTGGGTGGTTTGGTGTTTCTGAGGATTTCTCCGACACGAGGCACGATTCACTTCGGTGGAGGCGGAAAGCTTAGTCCGCGATTCATCGGACCTTCACTATTCTAGAGAGGGTCGGTGCAGTTGCTTATAGACTAGACTTGCCACCTGCATTTGAGGGAGTGCATAACGTGTTTCATGTGTCGCAGTTGAGACGATACGTGGCAGATCCTAGTCATGTATTGGATCACTCAGAGATAGAGGTGGGCCCTACTCTTAGCTATCCAGAGCAGCCAGTTGAGATTCTAGATCGGAGAGAGAAGGTGCTGAGGAATCAGACTATTCCTTTGGTATGTGTCGCATGGAGGCATCACTCTCCGGGGGAGTCTACCTGGGAGAGAGAGGATAACATGCGAGAGCGTTATCCATATTTGTTTGTACCTTGAGGTATGCTATTTTCTAGTTATGTTTTGTTCATTAGTTAGTTGTGATTCTTTAGTTCTGTTCTGTAATTTTTTTGGGGGTAGTTTTCATCTTTAAATTTCGAGGACAAAATTATTTTAAGGAGGGTAGACTTGTCACTACCACATTTTAGGAAAAAGGGTATTTTAGTAATTTCCTATTTAAATAAATATTTTGCATGGTAAATAATTTTTGTTGTATTATTTAATTGTTGTTGGATGTTATTTAATTATTTTGGACTTATTTTAATGGACCCAACTAGTGTAGTTTGGACCCATGGACCAACATGAATTAAATAGTTAGACTTGGCCCATTTAGAAAGCCCATGGTTAAGGAGATGGATTAAATTAATTAAATGATTAGACTAGAAGCTTCCTTCCTTAATTATTTCTTCATGAGAGGCCCCAAGGGGTACATTGGATATTTTACAATTGCTTGGGAGAGGGGCATGGCCGGCCTATATTAGAGGGGGGAAATTTCTCTCTCCTCTCATTCTCATTCCAAATCTAGATCTAGAATTTTCCACTCCCAAATTCCCTCCATTCCCATTCCAATTCCCTACCAAATTCATTCCAAATTCTTCCCAATTCACCATTAGAGAAGGAGGAAGCAAGGATCTAGAAGAAGGAAGCAAGGATCTACAAAGAGGAGCAAGGATCTACAATTTGGAAGCAAGTTCTTCTCAATTGGAGGTTTCATTGGGAATCCATCTCCTAATAGGTATAATTCAATTTTTCCCATTAAAATAGCTTCTAAATCTGAGATTTAATCATGTAAAATCAACCCATATGTATGTACTACCCATAGGACTTTGTTTTATGTTCATAGGAGACCCATGGAGAAAGTTATGGTGCTTTTTGTGTCTATTTTGTTGGAATTCTGAATTTACATTTTGCTGTGTGTGTCAATTGATCCTATAGATCAATTGGGCATGTGCTTATGTGTTTGGGGCTTGTGTCGTGTCCATATTTGGGTACATGTGGTTCGTATCCCAACTATTTGGTGATACGTGTCATTTTGGGGGTTTCCCTCCGACACGGGGCTTTGAACATGTCGTATTTTGACACGGACACATAGATCTACTTTTGACACTTTGATTTGTTCATAAATATTATTTGTGACATGTTTGTGTCCTTCGGGGTATATTTGGTTGTGTGTTGGACTCGTGTCACATGCGTATCCTAGATCTAGGGGGATACGGTGTGAAACTTTCCAATTTGGTGTGTTTATGTGTAGATCTAATTATTTATGCTTTAAATTCTTTATTTATAACTAGTAAATATATATAGATATTATATATTATTTTAGTGTATTTATTATGGTATTTATTGTAGCATAGATCTATATATATTTCTGTGTGTTCTAATGTGGTGTATAAATATATGTATGTAGCTTTCTTGCATGCAATTATATATGTACTTATGTTAATAACATAAATTATACATAAATGTTTTATAAAATATATTTATGTGTTTAAATGTGTAATTATATTATTTATAATTATTATATATTTAATTGTTAATTTAATGAATGTATTTTTGTGTGTGCTTTTGTGTAGTATAATACTAATAATAATATATTATTTTATTTGTATAAATATTGGTTTGTATATACATTATTTAGAGTGTATAATATTGTATTATTAGTATACTTTGTGTGGGTATCTATTGGGATCTAATTTTGATTCCTAAATTGTTGTATTTTATTTTCTATATTATTTATATAGATTTCTAGTGAGGTTGACCTTGGTTCGACCATGCTTGACTTTAGTTGACTTTAGAGTTGACCATAGTTGACTTTTAACTTAGAATTGATTTATTGACCTAGAAGTTGACTAGTTTGACTTGTTCTCTTTCCGGGACCTTGTATTAATATGGTATTCTATATCTAGGTCTTCGAGGTACCGAGTCAGACATCTGTGAGACTGTTCTTTGGACTTCAGGCGAGTACATTCTCTGATAGTTTCTCATTTATGATATCCTCTATGTTCGTTGTATCTAGTGTAGATATACATGTCTCTCTTGACACTATGGTTACATGGATTGGTATATCCGGATATCGTCATGAGATGTTATTCCTTGGTATATGGTGTATATGGTGCAAGTATTATTTCATTGGTTATCTTGTACATATACAGACACCGATTTTCGGGAGGAGTCGCTCTCTTCTTGGGGAATCTAGTGCCATAGCATACCGTGGTTGGATCTATTATACCAGTTGGGGGTGGGGAGTATTAGTATAGATATGTGATCAAATCCCTATTGAATAAAGTATTGGTAAGCGAATAGTGTTGATCATGCACCGCACGTATGATTAGCCAGGCCGCATTGTATCTTGCCCAAGTCGATCACATGTTAAGCTAGTACTCACACACTTAGTCATTAGTATTATTATTTCATTGGCATATTGTTCATTATTGTATTTCTTTCCAGTATTTACTTATTGTCTATATATCTCTTGTATCTATTTTGTGCATCTTGTTTATCCACAGCTATTTACTGTTACATAGTTTTTATCATGGATTAGAACTGCTGTTAGAGATGTACTCTGCTCCTTTCCTGAATGGATATATTTTTCCAGATGACACTGAGGAGTACCCTACCTATTATGGACCCCAGGATGTTGTGGGTTTAGATTCGGAGACCCTGGCTCAAGAGGGACTTATCCCAACTGAGACAGTTGACCCTGGAGTGTAGCTTTGTAGTATGATAGTATTCTTTTGTACTGGATTTGTCTCCAGCTTATTTTTGTTACTCTCCAGACTCATTGATGTATTATTTTAAACTCATGAGTTGTATGATGACTATTCTATTCTATTCTCATCTGATTCGTGCTCATTCTATCTTAGTTCTGTGATTGAGTATTCTATCATTATTTGTGGTTCATTACTTTAAATAGACTATCTAGACAGCGTTCTACCGCCGATTCTGCGGCGTAGGCTGGGCGTTGTTTCCGACTAGTACCCTTACACCGGGTGCGGGTCATGACACATGATTTCCATGTTCCAGTCTATGTATTCAAGACATATTATGTGTGTTCCACATTATTAGGCATGAAGGAGTAGAGGAGAAGGGACAGAGCCCACGCACCAAATTTAATTCCGTTAAGCACCTTGCCTTGCCGATACGGCCGATCCCTTGAACCCGTGGTCCGATGCAAAGCACGATCTACTCAATTGGTTTGACAGTGCGAGCAGGCCGTGCTCTCCAAGTCATCCGACCGATTGGACTAAGGAAGATGGCATTATCGCTTCAATCCTGTTATCCCAATACTGCTCTGAACGAACACATGATTCCATCGAACTCTGCTTGCGATCTGCACATGGAACCAACTCAAATCAATACGTGTTCCCAATTTAAAAAAATTAAAGTATAACCAGCTATTGTCTCATTCAATCTGACTCAGCGTAATACACCATGCGGTTGCGGGGCATTACATACGCTCCCAGGGTCCTCTTTTTAGAGAGCACACAATTACAGGGAATGTACACCCACAGAGAAACGGAGAAAAAAGCATACTTAAGATCCCATTTGCTACCTTTTTAGCCAGTGAGCCAGAGTTAGCAAGTTCCTTCGTCGTCGAACCATCAACACAGTAAAGTAGTCAACTACAATAATCGATCTTCATCGTCACATTCCCCAGAATAAAAAATATTGTACTTAGATTTTTTTTCGGGTTTCTCTATACTTCTTTTTATTTTTTATACAACAAAGTTTCTTCAACTTTAATCAATGGCAAATAAGGTGGCGACTCTGCCAGAAAATTTCTTCTCCTCTGACGAGAAGGTAATTATGTAGTCCGACGTGACGAAGCTGGGCTCAACCCAGAATATACTGGTTGTACACTTCGACCAGCAAGCTTTTGAGAATATTCTTTCTGAGGGCAGCACAAGCCCTTCACCGAGGCTAGAAAAGCCTAAAAAGACCCGCAAGACATGGGTCACCAAGGCTAGTGTGCCTCACCCAACTACGGAGCATGCGCCTCCCGTCTCTCCACCAAGGTGCACGCCATGCGTCCATGCATGTTGTCCCGGTTTATGCAGCATCCACGTCTGAAGAAGGAAGTGCTCAACATCTAGGCTCTGGCAAAGGAAAACAATATGATGCCAAAATCTTAGGGGTTGACACACAACCCATGCCCCCACGACGTGGGGTGCAAAAGAAGAAGCAAGCGGCACTGAAATCTAGGTACAGAAAGACAGCCGCATGCTCCCCAAACGACAACAAAAGTTCTATCTTCAACAGATTCTCCAGTGGCGTAGTTTTATGCGCCACCCTAACGAAGGAAAGAATCTGGACTCTTCTTACTATGCACCAGTGTGTGCTAGGACAAGAAAGTATAGGGCGATGCGAGCTTGCCAAGGTCAAGTAACTGCTCAGTTGGCTGACCGTCGGCATGCGCTACTAACTATTATGCAGGCCCCTGACGGAAGGTTGTACAAGACCGACCTATGCGCCCAGCCCATAGTGGCACGGGGACATGGTCAGTCTCAAAAATATTTCACCGATGACTTGGTAAAAGTTCATGTATGAACTCTAGGTCAGGGAGCAAAAATATTACCTATACACCCATGTGCTCGGTTTATCCATGCTCATAAGGATGGTGTAAAGGTGAATCATCCCTTCCTTGATTTGCGCGATGTGATCAATCCCAAATACAAAGCCAGGAAAACATCTATGACTTGTGAGACGTCCCTTCCGAGGCACCACTGTGCCAACATTATCATCAATTGTTGTTGTACTATAGTAGCAGTACCTGGAAACTGGCAGTCAGTATTTCAACGACTACAACCAAGGGCACCCATCCGGTAGTGTCCCAAAAAATAGGTGCAAATATCGGAGGAGGAGGAGTTGCCCTTCACCTTATGTCGTTCCACTTGGAGATCTTCCTCCACGAAAGGAGGCTGGAATTCCAACACCTCTAACCCTCTACTCTCGGCCAGCATGTCGAGGAGACGAGTCCAAGGAAGGCAAGCAACTTTTCCTAATGAAAGAGTATTCTTAGGCACCCGCTCGAAGATAAGATTGTCATCAACAGGGGGTGGTATTTCTGTAAGACCCAAGTTGATTTCGCAAACTGGGGGATGCAATCCTCCAAAACTCTAAAATAATTAATCGTTCTAGGGAGACAGTCATTCTCATGGGACAGACGTTGAGATTCTTGAGGGTAGTCACCCTCATCAAAACAAAGTAGCTTCTCACACTGAGGGTAGTGTTCCCTCCTACTCCTAGTCTGAGGAAGATGCAAAAATGTTGACCTTTCCTGAGGACAGTGCGACTCAAGGAGTAGAAGCAAAAAGCAAAGGATATACCACCCCATCCACTGCTCCCCATGTCGTGACAGTGTACATGGCTGGAGATAAAAATGAGGGCACCAGCGATCGCCAACGTCTTGATGCTCTGGAGGAAATGATGCACACCATGAGTGCAAAAATAAAGAATTTGGCCCAGGAAATACTAGAGATCAAGGCGAACATCGTCCTGCCACCCTCAGGGCCCGCAGTAACTCTGCAAGCTGGGGGTAGAAATCTTTTGGTGATCCACACCAACTCGTTATTCCGTGAGGATATTGATTCTCAGGAAACAGACAATGACAGGTCTGGGGGTAGTTACCCTCGATAAGTCAAAGCAGCTTCCAAAGCTGGGAGTAGCATTTCCTCCAATTCTGAAATGATACAAAATTATCGGTCTTTTCTGAGGACTGTACGACTTAGGAATCGAAAGCCCCAAAGCCAAAGGGGGTATTTCTCCTTCGATGATGACGACGTCATTGAAATCTTCAACGTACTAATGAAGGGCAACAAACTCTGGCTACCAAACATCAGACGCCCTGAAGAGGCTGACAAGGTCGATAACCCAAAGTGTTATCCCTTTCATCGGTATGTCCATCATCCAACCATAGACTGCTCTCTGTGTATCCAGCAACTGATCAACGCCAAGGCGCTTAACCTCGACTTCGAGGATAAGACAGTCATTACAAACATAGTATCCCTCCAATTCGATAATTTTCCAGTGATGGAAGTCCAGGACAGTGTCATTTTGATCCCCAAGGCAACCATAGAGGTCGTCAACATCCCGCCAACTTGCAACCAAGTAGCAATCTTAGCACCACTCGTAACTCCAAGAGGTGAGGTCATGTGGGTTCATTCTAATATTGCTCAAGATCTGACACAACAAGTAGCACCTTCGACGACCAGGTCAAAAGAAAAGAAATACAGGCCATATCGTATGATATTTTCCTCAGAAAACACAAATTATAGGCTTCGGATGCTCAGCGTAGATCAACAAGTCTCCTTGTGCACAAAAGCCAAGCCTCGTATGACTCATCAACAACGGTGAGACAGTGCTTCTCGACGTAATAAATCTTCAGCAACATACACTGTCCCTTTTTGAATTACGCATATATACACAACAGGCGGTGGTCCTCGACATAATAAGCAATCGTGTGCACGTGGCAGTGATCCTTTGTGCATAATTCAGCCAACTCCTTCATATATATGCAGTAGTTTTCCTTTATGCCTGACTCCCCATTTGTCACAAGCCAAAGAATCGGTAGTATCCAGTCTAATAAATGATGAGCTACCACAGTTTCATCATTACAGGCAACAGTCACTCCATCTTATGCAGAAGATGGGCTATGATCTCCAGAAATCTAAAGGTCTAAATTTTCGTAAAGGACAATGTATTCCTTTATAATCTGACAACTATTACAATAATACTCACAGTGGGCTAGAATACGAAGGTGCTAGCACGCATCATCGTTCCAGTAAGACTGTAGTCCGTAAAGCTTGAGCTCCAGACTCTGTCCACAAACAAGAATATATATGAACTTTTAATCGAGGACAATGTATTCTCGAACCCATCACGGACATCATTTGCTTAATACTTCATCGAGGACTGTGTTTTCTCAATCTCACCAAGGACAATATTTTCTCGACCAACCTTTTATCAAGGACAACGTCTCCTCGATTCAACAATGCATATAGGCTCACAAAGCCTAACGAAGATTTGCTAATAATGTTGATCAAGGGCAAATTCTTTAAAAAAGTACTACATCTACGCTAGTACTTCCCCATCCCCAGAAGATTAATTCGAAATATACAGTGTTTATATTTTGTTATCCCCAAATATAATAGCATAAAATTGGACTTCTTGAAGATGGCACAGTTTCCTACAAATAAACTTAGTAGGAGAAGAATGGCACATTTTTCTCTATTTTAAAGGATGGCGCACTTTCAAGCTGCTTTCGTCAACAAAGATAGGTGCACAAATCGCATATGTGATTTCCCTCCAAATATTAAATGCAACAAATTTGACAGACTGGAACATTAGTCAATGAGTCAGAAGTCATCATTATAGCTGTGCTGCGGCACGTAGACCCAGGTTGTCGTTTAGCGACTAATACGAACCAATCTCTTCAAAGTGCGTCATATAGCCAATATTTCCAAAAGTGTGCCATTACGGCTACTTTCTCAAAAGTGCGCCATTACGGATACTTCCTCAAAAGTACCATATTATGGCCAAAATCCTCAAAAGTGCGCCATCATGGCTACTTTCTCAAAAGTGTGCCATCACAGCCAATTTTCTCAAAAGTGTGTCATTATGGCTACTTCTTTAAAAGTGCGCCATCACGGCTAATTTTCTCAAAAGTGCGCCATTATGGATACTTCTTCAAAATTGTACCCATATGAATAATTTTATCAAAAGTGCGCCAGTATATAGACCACTTCTAAAGTGCGCCTATGATCCTAACTGACAAAGAGAAGTTATGATTGTGTTTCCAATATGCCATGTTCTTCGTGAAATATGCACAAATAATTGTCCCATGAACTACGCTTTCCTCGTATAAAAAGTCACATGTCAAGCAGGCAGCAAGTTGTGCACCCACTCACCAGATCATGGGATGTCATCCCATCAAAAGTGTGCGCACAGTACAAACTGTCAAAAGTTCACACATACTATCATAATTGCTCTTAAATCCTATAAATATAGGAGCATTGTGTACGTTACAAAGGGGGAATTTTAAGTCTTTAAAGTTTGAGAACAAAAGGAGAGAAATAGAAGCTTGTCATGCCATTGTTGCCAAAGCTTTCTCATTGCCCAACTCTTTAAGTTGTTCACAACATCCTTATATTTCTTCATCATTGTATGGTCCAAGGAGTAAAATGATCGTCCGCAAATCAGATCTCTGTAGCTATCCTTCTCCAGAATCAATTATACTTAGATTCTTGTCTAGGATCTTTTGTACTCCTTTCTTTTAATAGTTTGTAATACAAAGTTCGTAAAACTTTTGTTCATCGTAAATAAAATGGAGACTCTGCTGGGAACGACTTCTCCTCTGATGAGAAAGTAATAGCTCAATGTGACGCTGCATCGATCGGCTCGATGCAGAAGACCTTGGTCATGAAGTTCGACCAATAAGCATACGAAAAAATATTCTATTCTGGGGGTAGTGCTCAACCCTCATCCGCACTCAAGTCAAGGAAGACCCACAAAGTGTGGGTGCCCAAGCCTTATCACACATATCCCGAAGTTGCTATCAACAAAGGAAAAAAATATTCTAATTGACGAGAACTCCCTTGTCAATTCTATAAACCAAGTCCAAGTCGATGATTTGGTGGACAACTCCTTTGCGTTAACCAAGGGATACAAATCGCGTAACTCGGGCAATATCAAGCAAAGGGTGATCCACACCCAAGATTTTGAGTCCACACATATTTATTCTAATATGAAGTATAAGCAAGTTATGGACACTGTTGTCTAAGCAAATCTCCTCACAGGCATGCTCTTTAAAGAGAAATAAAAGTTCCTCTAGAATCCACGCTAGCAAAAGAAAAACTATAGGCGCATTAATGAAACTTTAGTCAAGAAAAATTATTCTTCTAACATCAAGATCACTTGCACAGTGGAGGAAAAGTTGTGTGCCATTCGTCAGGAGCCTACTTTTTGTACGCCATTGTTTGATAATAAACGGAAGAAATAAAACTAGGTTTATACAAAACCCTTTCTTAGGTTTACAAACAAGAAGTACTATTAATCCTATACGAGGATGTTAAGTACAAATTTTAGTCTGGATAAATATTGCTATAGGAGTCTGATCTGCAGTCGATCACTTTGTCCCTTGGACCACACGATGATGAAAAAGTGCCATAGAAGAAGGAGATGCTTCAAAGATTGCAAGAGGGAGTGGATACTTGATGCCAAAATTGTCGATCACTACTCTCTGTCTGAGCTATTCTCTCTTTGTTCTTCGATTTCTTTTAACTCTTTCCGATCCTTGTTCCCTTTCTTTTCGACCCTGGACCTCTCTCAATAGAGGTATCTATTTATAGGGTTTTAGTGACAGTAATCGTCCAGTCGGCATAGAAGCCGGATAGTGGAGAGTATGACACATTTTATGCGGCAGTAATAATAACTGCCACCAACGTATAGATGATCTTCTGAATAAGCGTGTGACGCGTGTCCCATTAAGAGATAATGCGTATAACTGCTGTGAAGATCACGGCATGCAAGCTACGTAGGTAACTACCCCTTGCGTAAATAAGGTTGGCGTAGAAGCCAATAACTGTCACCATGGCGTAGAAGCCAAGTTGGCGTAGAAGCCTGATACTGCATAGATAGGTGGCTAGCATAAAAGATAGATGATCCTCCTTCATTGACTGAGGCCTTGAGCGTATTCTGGACCAAATAGCCTTCTCACGCACAAATGCAAATATAGCCTGAGTTGACGTATTTCAAGGAGATAGCGTACAGCGTGCTCCTTATAGCTGAAAATAGCCCAGTGGCGTATTCCAAGGAGATAGCGTACAGCGTGCTCCTATAGCTGAAAATAGCCTGATGGCGTAATATGCAGAGGTGATGATGTGGACGTATTAGCCGTAATTATGGCTCGCCTAGTCTTTGAAAATATAACCAAATCTCGTACATTTAATGCAGAGATCTGCTACCATTCTGAGCATTAAATGCAGAGACCTGTCTCGAGCTCTGTACGAAGATCTGCCACCATTCTGAGCATTAAATGCAGAGACGTGCCTCGAGCTCTGTACGAAGAGCAACTTTTGACGTGGCAGTTCGTTTTGTCTTCTGCAGAGTGTAAAAGCTCACATCTGCCTGTGTAAAACTAGGCAGCATATTCCTTTGTATGCGTAAAAACACTTTTTGTATCAGGAAAACATCACTAAACGACGGTTTGGGTCTCTGTGCCGCACCATCATTACAATCATCGTCTGGATAGTTGTGCAGTACTCATTGTCAGGAGTCAGGTTCATTGCATGATCTGACAGATTCATCCGAGGAATACGAAGCGTTGCCCGTACAACTTCCCATCGTATTAAAAGCGGATGAGTTTTACGCCGAAGTGGCAATGTAACAACCCTTTTACGCTGAAGCAGCCTGGAAATACTGCATTACGCGGATTATTCTTGAGCTTATATTTTACGTTGTACTAGAGACAAAGCTCCGTTTGTACGCCGATGGCTCTGAAGTCATATTTTACGCCACTCAGCACTGAAATACTGCGTATAACTCTACAGAGTATTTTTCATGCTTCTACAAGATCCCGTTCAAAGTTTTCAAATTCCTCATAATTTAAAACACTTTGAATGAAGCATGAAACGGTCAAGTCTGACCCGTTCCTCGAGGCTGATTTTTTGGCAGAATTTTAGGGATTTGTTGAGATTTGGTGTGTTCTCTTTTGCCTATATAAAGGCTGAGGAGTTAACCTGTTCTTTCCATATTTCCTTCACCACACAGAGATGATTGCCGGAGTTTGTCAGGTCGACTTGAGAAAGAAGAAGATCATGTTCTTCCAGCATGTAAGGAGCCAAAAAAGAAGGCATCTTCGAGCAAATGTCCTCTGCAACGATGGATCATGGAAGGATATCATAGCTTCTTTTGCTCAGGATAATCAGCAACTTCATATGGCGATTCGTCCAAGAGAGAGGAAGGGTCACATTCGACCACACAGCTTGTAAGCTGTATTTTCTCCCGTTGTTCGTGGACGAGGGCAGACAAACTAGCCCTGTCTTCCAGTACTGAGTTGGGTCTAAAACCTCAACTCAATCTATCATGGCGTATGGAGGATGGGATCTTGAATAATTTATACAGGCCCAGTTGTATCCTCCTGCCATTAATCATTTTCTTGTTCATCGACTGTGGAAGTCGATGAACTGCTGTAGAAGACGGATAAAGATCTCCCCCAATGCTAGAACCTGACAGAATATATTCTGGGCATGATCTTTAAATGAGGATGAGAAACCCTTTGTAGACGGGATTTCCCTCATATGTAATCATGAAGATGAAAAAAACCTTTGTAGACTGGATTTCCCTCATATGTAATCATGATTTAATATAATCGTCTTCTTTTGCTTATCTGATGATTTGCCATATTTTTTTGCTGTGATGAAGTCTGAATATGTGCAGCTTCAACACGTCTGAATAACTTTATGCCGACTCTGATAAAAAGAGTATTTGGTTTCGTCCTGTCTTTTACGCATAACTGAAGATGCATAGAAAGCTTGTTTAGCATTTAAGTCAAATATTTGAACTGTCCTACTGTTTGGAATAGAGAACTACGTAGAATTCTGAACTGTCACTCTTCTGAGAAGGAGAATTATTGTTCAGACCGTTGTCTTCAAGAATGATTTCCCAAAAATCCCTTGAAATAGGGCGAGAAATGGCTATCAAAACTGAGTCACCATCTTGAACTGTAGAGAAAAATATTCAGACTGGATTTTAGATGAAACTCCAGTCGACCCAAGAAGAAGAGTTATTTTCCATGCTGAACTCTATATACTTTGGGTACTTGGGATATTTTGAGACCAAGAAGGAGAATCTTCTGCGTGAACCCTTGTGATTGACCGTCTTGAGAATCGTTCAGATATACGCATACTCTGGCCTGTGTATTTTCAGATATGCGAAAAGTCATAGATCCGTAGTGTATATGAGCATAAAATCATAAATTTGTAGCCTCACGAGTGTAAAAGCTGCTGAGCATAAAAGCATCCGGGCATAAAACTGTATATTTATAGCTTCTGTAAAGAAAACTTTCGAGCGTGAAGTCGTAGATTTGTCGCCTCTGAGCGTAAAAAGCTTCTGAGCGTGAAATCATAGATTTGTAACCTCTGAGCATGAAGTCGTAGGTTTGTAACCTCTCGAGCGTAAAAGCATCCGGGCGTAAAACCAAAGACCTATAGCCTCTGAGCGTAAAACCGTTGATTTGTAGCTTCCCGAGCGTAAAAAGCTCCTTGGCGTAAAATCACGAATCTGCTCTGCACAATTTTTTTTTTGAATTCGCTAACTGTCCGCCTTCCCTGAGTAATAGGCTGACGTAGTCCCCAATCATAATCGAATATTAAATATCGGATTTGGTTAGAGATTCGAGGAGTCCATCTGAACTCTATAAATACCCCAAGGCTTTCAGAGAGAAGACTCTTCACCTGTCTTTTGCAAAAGAAAACCTTCGTCTCTTTGAGTATTCTCCTTCGTTTCTTCTCTGAGCATTCTGAGTTTTTAGCAATGGCACCAAAACCAATCTCCTCCTCTAAGGAAAAGAAGGCTGCCTCCTCTTCTCGCTCCTCTACCCAAGCAAGAACTACTCCCGTCGGGCAGGGCGAGCCCCGCTCTGAACGAAGTATCCCACCGACGAGCTGTACACCGGGCGTTATAGGTAAAGCTTTTGGGATGACAAGAACGAAGAAAACCCTTCGCACACGTTGTACGTGAACGCGCTAGGTCATCTTCTGTGCTGATAGCCTCTTCAAGGAAGATGATGCATAGAAAAGTTTTATCTTTTACGCCCATATTTCTAATGTGTCAGCGTAAAAACTCCATATTTTTGCAGTCTGACGTAAAAAGCTTTGACTGTCAAAAATTGGCGTATACTACAAACTTTGAGTGTTACGCTCTGGATGAGAATTCCGGCATAATAACTCAAACTTTGGCAGTCTGACGTAAAACACAGACTGTCAGATTTTTGTGTATACTGTCAATCTTGAATTTTATGCCTTGGAAGGAGATTCCAGCATAAAAAGTCAAGTTTTTACAATCTTGGCGTAAAAGCACAGACTGTTGCTCTTTGGCATAAGCTGCAAGATTATGAGGTATAGTATAGAAACTGACATTTTTTTCTTGCACTTTATAGTTAACTTGCATGTATCTCCGTTGGCTGAGGTGATGGGTTCTGCTGCTGGGATGCTACACTCCAATACCTGGAGGATTTGTCCTATGTGACATTTCCTATTTTTGGACCCCAATATCATGAAGGAAGGGAAATCCTGATATCGTCTCAAGGAGAGCGAATGCTGTTGAGCATGATCAACGGAGAGCCCCTGGCGTATATAGACGGGGCACAATACATAAAACCGGCTTTCCTCTTCAGGGATATGATTGACAAACAATCCCAGACGAAGCCCAAGAAAGAAAATTGGGTTTTTTCTGCCGGGGGCCTGGTCCTGTATCTGCCCAAGATGCTGAAAGATTATCCTATCTCGGCATTCTTTCATGCCACACATCCCAGGAGGATGTCGTGGAATCTGACAGCCCGGGAAGATATTTTACCAGAAAGGATCCGACCAAGGGTTTTTTGTAAGCCGCCCTTCCGGCCCGGTCATGCCGTTCAGGAGATTATATCCGGGCAGTGTCCCGAGTGAAGACACTTCACTGCTCCAACCAGTTCAATTACCGACTTTCTTTATTGACTTCATGAGGCATAGAGGAGTATACCCCAAGGTTAATCCTCGGACCAATGGGTGGGTTACCCCTACAAATCTTCGATGGGCTCGTTTAGCTGACTGGGCCTTGAAGCATTTTCAGACTGAGCTGGAGAGCATTGGTCTGTACGCGGCTGTGAGTGCCACCAGTGTTGGGTTATCTCTCAACCCCAACCTGTTTCTGGCTTTGATGTAGCGATATATCTCGCTCATCGGGACTTTTGCCACTCCACTAGGGGAGTTGGGATTGGCCCTTCACGAAATGGCAGAAATTTCAAGACTGCCAATGGGGTATACTTCTTATGAAGAGTATGTTCCCACAAACCGGGAGCTGGGGGATACAGACCCTCGGGTAGTGGCAGTGTACCAGGAGCTGATGTGTCACTATCTAGCGTACACCACCTTCTATAATGAGCCCTCTGATTTGGCTCATACCAACAAATGGGCATCCTACCTCTTCTTTCATCAGGCCAGGACTGATAAGCCAGACAAAGTAGTGGATAGCAGGGATAGGCCTTTGAGCTTTCTGAGCGTGCTTAGTGCTCAGGTAGTCGATGACCTTATTGAAGACGCTGGGGCTTCAGATCAAATTCTCGACGAAGGGATAGGAAAATATCCTGCGGGCACTAAAGCCTACAGTTATTTGAGGCATTTTCGCAGGCCTCTGTCCAAGGAAGCTTAACTGGCTGGCTTTCTCTCCATATGGTTGCGCCGACTGGTAGTACCATGCATTGCATCTTCGGATCGCATTCACCGCAATACCTTATAGCCTGCAGTGCGTCTGGTATTCGGGGCAAGACTGGGCTTGCTTCCTGCCATGGTATGCCGCATACAAGCTGGCCTGAGGGCCATTACTGATGGGCTGCTTGCCGATGAAACTCGGCGTGACAGCTTTCACAGGGTATAATTACCGTTCCTGTACTTGATGGGATGATTAATTCTCCATAACCCCAGGGTGATGTCTCCCGGCCCTGGCAGTAGTTCGGGGAGTAATTTCTTGTTGAATTACAAGAATTCCACCTGAAACGTGACCACAGTTTTAGACTGTCGGCGGGCACTAAATTTTGCTCACAGTTGGAAGCTCTTCTGCACCGTCCCCTCTGTACATCTCAATTAACAGGGGAGCAGGCTTCAGGACTCAGGTGAAGGGAAGACCATTCTTTCTCCTGAAGCTTTTAATTGGTTGGTCTGCATTAGACCTTCCCATATATTGTACAGAAGTGAAGACCAATGCTTCTTGGAGCCCTACCTGCCTAGTCGGTTCGTCAGGCAGTTTGGGTATGACCAATTGCACGTGGGCAATATCGTCACCATCTTCAAGTCCAGGGCTGGACTCATTGATGGAGCGAGAGGGTGACGGTACTTCATAATGGGTTACACTGGAGCAGCTTTTACCGTGCCCGCGACTTCACTCTCCATGGAGTTGCGCATCCTCCAATCGTATGCCCAGTTTTATGTGGCAACCAACACCTTCCATCATAATTTTGATATGCGTAGAAGTTTTAGGATGCCCTCTTCTAAGTCAGCAGAAAGAGACGAAGTCCCATCAGCTTCCTCTGACGAGGGTGAGGATTCTGTCAATCCAGATGAGCCTTTGTTGGCAGTACCGAGAGGCGAAATACCTCCGCCTGCAGGGCCTCTGGTTATCTCTGGTAAGCAAAGGGCTCCTGTTCTGAAGGAGACTTCCCCTCGCAAGAAGAAGAAGACGGTTGGTGGTCCTGTCAGGACTTTCCACCCTGAGGTTCCTAGAAGTGAACCTGCTGTTTCCCCTGTTGGGGACGATCCTTTGATTAGAAGTTCCTCGCCTTTTAGAGAGGGAACCTCCACAGTTCTGGCTGGCAGTGCCGGAGAATCTTTGCTCAAGACTGCTGTTGCTGCTACCGCTTAAGGTAGTGGTACGAGATCGCCTTCAAGGCCGAGCCAAATAAAGATATCTTTATCCAGATCAGCAACGGAAGAAACTCCTGCCGTATTTGTAAGTATACCCAGCGAGATTTCACCTAATGAACCTCGATTGGATCTAGGATCTAGGTGAAGACTTGGACGAATACCTGCCAATGTCAGTTGGCACACCCCCTTCTCCAGGTATGACAGCTCGCTTAGCATCATTAAGAAATGATTTAGCTGTACTGGCCGCCAACGCGACATATATACCAACGGCCGTGGGTAAATATCGTCTTTATGCCTCTTTTAGAAAAATTAACATCATGTTGATATTAACTTTCTCTTGCCTTCTTTTCAGGGGAAGACATCTACGGGGAGGGCAGTGTTGACGCGCCTTTTAGCTCTGTTTCAGCTCCTGCCGATGATATGGAGGTGCCCGACTTCGAAGAGGAAACATTTTCGGGTGCAGGCTCGCCTGAAACAGTTCCGATATCTCGAGAGGAGGACGAGCCTGTCATTACGACTATGCCTCCTTTGAGTACGCCGGCCACTTCGTCCGTTGTTGGCGCTTCTTCTTTTGCCGCGCCATCTGTTGAGGCGACTACTATGGCAACATCATTTGCAGTCATTCCTGGAGGGGGATTCGCCGATATTGTAGCCACTCCTAACGTCCATTAGGATCTTGCCATGCTAATTGAGCAGTATACCAGTATTTTCTACACCACCTTGAAAACGCTGATATTAATGGTGCTGGAGAAGAATCTAGGCTTCGAGGCTCTGAAGAGGTCCTCCCAGTTTGCGATAGTGCCGATCAGAGACTTCAACGATGCTGGGAGAGCTGATATACTGGAGCAGATAGTTAATGGTTTGGAATAACCCATTAACGATTATTTGCAGCTATCTCGAGGCAGCATTGACGTTCTCGTTCAAGCTAGGTATGACTCCTTAACTACAGAGCTTGCTGGACAAATAGAATCTCTGAATAAATTCGTCTAGGAATAGCAGCAGGAGATGGATCATGAGCGTGCCAAATTGGAGTATGTCATTCCCGAGCTGACTCAGTACGAAGCCGAATATAAGGAAGAGACAGCGAGGGTCCTCAAATTAAAAGATGAGCTCGCTCAAGTAGAGGAAAAGGATCTCTCTTTGTCGGAAACTCGAGATGTGCTGAAGGATCGAATGGAGACTGCTCAGCAGAACCTGACACATGTGGGTATCATCCACGCAGGTTTTGTACATGCTCGGTCCGAGCTATCTGCTTTGAACAATGAGGTAGCAAGGTTGGAGCAGGCTCGTGCCGACGTCTTGAACTCCAGGGATGAGAGAATGGTTGCTCTGGCACGTCAGATTCGTGACTTAACTGCTCCCCCCAAATGATGTACTTTTTTTCGTTTCTCCTGTAATTTCTCGGAGATAATAAAGACACATTTTCTGACTTTGTGGGCCCATCATTTTAGAATGTGATAGGCTAGGGTAAAAGTGATATCAGAGGTATCATTAACATGACATTCTTTCGTTAAGGTTTTGTTGAATATAAATGTATTCAGAGTTAACATGAACCTGAAAGAATATAATCCAACTAAATTTGTATACTAAACACTATCAGAGGTATCATTAACATGACAGGCTTACAAATTAGTTTAAAGATATCTATTCAGAGGTCACATGAACCTGATAGAATATGATCCAGATAACCTTTGTGCATGGTATCGTCAGAATAAGATCTTCGTTATACTCCGTTAAACAAAGGAGATCAAATATAGTGCTTCTTCGAAATTTGCAGTTGATAGTAGCCATTGCCAACTTTCCATTAAGCTTAGCTAATCTGTAAATGCCATTTATAATCATATAAGGGCCCTCCCATTTCTTTTATGATTGTTTGCGCGAATTTCGAATATTATACTAGAGGTAATATGGACATAGTACGATACCGTATTTGGTGAAGACATCCCACTGGGGGATTTTTAGTGGACCCATTACTTTTTGTGCACAAGAGTGCAAGTAATAGATTTGAGACAAATCCTGACAGAGGTAATATAGACGTAATAAAATACGACTCAGTAGGGATGAATGAGGATAGTTCAGAGGTGATATGGACATGAACATTTTATTTTTCCACTGCGGGCATTCCACAGAGGAATTTTTGTGGACCTATTACTTTTTGTGCGCGAGAGTGCAAGTAATAAGTTTAGGACAAGCCCTACCAGAGGTAATATGGACATGGCAGTTTTTGTGGACTCAATACCACTGGCGTACTTAGAGTTAAGTACGGATGTTAAGTTGAGATGACAACCGATATCAGAGGTAATATGGATGTGATAATCGATGGTCAGACCGGGATGGTTTGTTCAGAGGTAATATGAACATGACAAACTTTTGGATTGTGACTCCATTGGGGGTGGAGGTACATATCTGCCCAGAGGTAATATGAACATGGCAGTTTTTTGTGGACCTAACACCACTGGCGTACTTAGAGTTAAGTACGGGTGTTAAGTTGAGATGACAACCAGAGGGAGGTCTTTGCGTTTGAAAGTTTAGGGGAACTGAAGCATGTTTATGACTCATGTCTTTGCGTTTCTGGATCAAAATTTTATGCAAGTCAGGAGTATTAATAGAAGAAGAAGAGGAGGAAGGCTTGTTCCTCCTGTTTACATCATTTGGAATGCAGATATTGGGCACCATAACTTTTTCCCTGCCACCCGTATACAACAGGTTAGCCATCTGAGTAGCAGATAATCCTCGAGGAGTGTGTCTCTCCATAAATCGGGTTTTCTTTACGCTGAGGGGTTTAACCTGGCATAATTTGGAGCTATGCTCAGGCTGGCGTAAAATCGAAGAAGCTTTCAATCGGCCATCCGCTTCTCGCGTAATCTGGAGAGCGGGCAGATTCTTCTCGTGTTGGCGTAAAGGCCGAGAAGTTGAGTAGTCCGCCACTTGTTTTCCCTTGCGTAAATTGCAGGGACCATCTGCTTTTCGGCGGAGGGCAGATGCATTCTTACGCGCAGAGCGCGATTGGAATTTCTTATTTGGTGCTGAGACATTATCAGAAATCTTGTCTGCCATGTCACAGACAGGAGACTGAGTTTTACGCGCAGAGTGCGGAGTGGACTTCTGGATTGGCGCTAAGTCTTGCCAGAAGTTTTGTCTGTCCTGTCAGCGACAGGAGACTGAGTTTTACACGCAAGGCACAAAGTGGACTTCTGGATTGGTGCTAAGGCATTGCCAGAAGTTTTGTCTGTCCTGTCAGCGACAGGAGACTGAGTTTTACGCGCATGGCGCGGAGTGGACTTCTGGATTGGCGCTAAGGCATTGCCAAAAGTTTTGTCTGTCCTGTCAACGACAGAAGACTGAGTTTTACGCGCAAGGCATGGAGGGAGCGATGCTACCACCTCGTTGGTCGGAGAGATCAGAGAGTCGGCAGGAATGGTAGGGGATGTCCGGGGCATCCATGCCTTACACAGTTTCCTGTTGTCTTGGACAGAGAGAGGGTGAGAGCTACCCCCTGCTCGAAGCATATCTTCGTAGGCAGACTGGTCGAACTGGACGACCAAGGTCTTCTTCCTTGATCCTGCTGATACTGCATCGTGTTGAGCAATTGCTTTCTCGTCAGATGAGAAAGACGTCCCCAGCAGAGTCTTCATCTTGTGTTTGATAATAAACGGAAGAAATAAAACTAGGTTTATACAAAACCCTTTCTTAGGTTTACAAACAAGAAATACTATTAATCCTATATGAGGATGTTAAGTACAAATTTTAAACTGGGTAAATATTGCTATAGGAGTCTGATCTGCAGTCGATCACTTTGTCCCTTGGACCACACGATGATGAAGAAGTGCCGTAGAAGAAGGAGATGCTTCAAAGATTGCAAGAGGGAGTGAATACTTGATGCCAAAATCGTCGATCACTACTCTCTGTCTGAGCTCTTCTCTCTCTGTTCTTCGATTTCTTTTAACTCTTTCTGATCCTTGTTCCCTTTCTTTTCGACCCCGGACCTCTGTCAATAGAGGTCTCTATTTATAGGGTATTAGTGACAGTAGCCATCCAGTCGGCATGGAAGCCGGATAGTGGAGAGTATGGCACTTTTTACGCGGCGGTTATAATAACTGCCATCCACGTATAGATAATCTTCTGAATAAGCGTGTGACGCGTGTCCCATTAAGAGATAATGCGTATAACTGCTGCGAAGATCATGACATACAAGCCACGTAGGTAACTGCCCCTTGCGTAAATAAGGTTGGTGTAGAAGCCAATAACTGTCACCATGGCGTAGAAGCCAAGTAGGCGTAGAAGCCTAATGCTGCATAGTGGCTAGCGTAAAAGATAGATGATACTCCTTCCTTGAGTGAGGCTTTGAGCGTATTCTGGACCAAATAGCCTTCTCACGCACAAATATAAATATAGCCTGAGTTGACGTATTTTAAGGAGATAGCATACAGCGTGCTCCTTATAGCTGAAAATAGCCCGGTGGCGTATTCCAAGGAGATAGAGTACATCGTGCTCCTATAGATGAAAATAGCCTGATGGCGTAATATGCAGAGGTGATGATGTGGACGTATTAGCCGTAATTATGGCTCGCCTAGTCTTTGAAAATATAACCAAATCTCGTACATTTAATACAGAGATCTGCCACCATTCTGAGCATTAAATGCAGAGACCTGTCTCGAGCTCTGTACGAAGATCTGCCACCATTCTGAGCATTAAATGCAGAGACGTGCCTCGAGCTCTGTACGAAGAGCAACTTTTGACATGGCAGTTCATTTTGTCTTCTGCTGAGCGTAAAAGCTCACATCTGCCTGTGTAAAACTAGGCAGCGTATTCCCTTGTATGCGTAAAAAATACTTTTTGTATCAGGAAAACATCAATAAACGACGGTTTGGGTCTCTGTGTCACACCATCATTACAGCCGTCGTCTGGATAGTTGTGCAGTACTCACTGTCAGGAGTCAGGTCTACTGCATGATCTGACAGATTCATCCGAGGAATACGAAGCGTTCCCCGTATAACTTCCCATCGCATTAAAAGTGGATGAGTTTTACGCCGAAGTGGCGATGTAACAACCCTTTTACGCTGAAGCAGCCTGGAAATACTGCATTACGCGGATTGTTCTTGAGCTTATATTTTATGCTGTACTAGAGACAAAGCTCCGTTTGTACGCCGATGGCTCTGAAGTCATATTTTACGCCACTCAGCACTGAAATGCTGCGTATAACTCTACAGCGTATTTTTTATGCTTCTACAGCCATGCCAAGACCTTCGTGTAAAATTAAGTTCACATAGGCAAACTGTGCTAACTCTGTCTGCACCACAGAAAGTGCGCCAAATAGGGCCAACCTCTTCACAACATGTTGTTGTTGCGCGTGTACATAAGAAGACTCCAAGAAATAACTTTCTCTCATCCCTGAAGAACAAAACTTGAGAGATGATGAATCATTCACCAATTAAGCCAACACTTCACTCTAAACACATGGGACCAAAATTGTGCATAAAAGATTCAATGTATCTCATATAAATAGGTACTAATCAAGCCAACACTTCACTCTAAACACATGGGACCAAAATTGTGCATAAAAGATTCAATGTATCTCATATAAATAGGTAGAGTATTCCCTCTTCCTTCTCTTCTCTTCCCTCTTCTGATTTACGTGAGCTTATTCTACAAAAACGTAAGAAAAGATCCTTCTGACTTTGCAATGGTGTTTTCTAATAAACATCATTGCAATTTTCTATAATCAAATATTGTTGTGCATCAGCAAAATGGTCTATATTTGACCGATTGACTTATGTTATGTCTCCCAAAGCTCGACATACAAAGCAAGCTAACAACCAGGAATATGATGATGATAAACTATTCTTTGCTCCAGCATACATGGCTTCGTATCTTCCCCGTAGTTGAAGACAATCAAGACGAAGTTCTTCAAGAACACACAGCCATAGGAGGTTTGACCTACTCGTAAAGCCAAATATTAAGAGAACTAGCTCTGATACCAATTGAAGGACCGTAAAGCTACTTTAGAAGAGGGTGAATAGAGTACAGCTAAATAATCTACCCAATTTAAAAATTTAAGAATGAAAGAAGTTGCTAACTAACAATGTATATAAAGAAAGTGAAGAAAAGCAGTAAAGTAAAGAGAGAGAAAGCAAACGCGAACACCAAGATATATATCGGTTTTCCTCTGAGAGGACTAGTCCAGTCCCGAGAACTCAAGCTCGGAGTTTTATCCACTATAATCACTAATAGTGAATCACAAGCTTTGATCTGAAGGCTTGACACTTCTTTACACCATGACATTTGATCTGAAGTCTCACAACTTCACAGCTAGAGAGAGAGAGAAACTGATGGAGCCAAGATCTTTACAAATCTGTAGACTTCTAGATCGAGACCGCACTTGGCACTAGAAAGGCTAGGGAGTTGCACTTGAAAATAAAAAAGTTAAGGCTCAGATGTTTGCTCACAGTAGGATAGAAGGATTAAGAGAAGATGATTGAGTAGGAATGTTAAAATCCAATCATATTTATAGTGTATTGGCAAACAAAATTCGGTCAGAATTTGGATGGGGTTTAATTCAAATTTTTGAACGTTGGACCAGGAAATCAGGGATATTACTACTGTACTAATTTTATACCAAAGTGGTAATCGAGTTCGGTCCGAGTTTGGCATGAATTAGCCCGAGTTTGGTTTTTAAGTATGGTAGACTTATTAATGAATGTAGCCTAATTTGGTAGATAGGTTCGACAGTTTATTTAAGTGGACTGGGTATCTAGGTATAGGTACTTTGATTTGCCAGTACGACTTAGCTTACATCGATCCTAGACTCAATAAATAAAATATTATATTTGAAAGAAGCAGTACAAACAGCATGTAACAACAATGTTGAGTCTTCAGATCATGATATATCAATGCATGGTTTAGTTAACTATCAAAATCAAGTTAACTGAGACCGGATGGGCCAACACAATCCTTCTGATTCTGAAACTGACAGTGTGGACTCCAACTACACGGTTCTTTCTACTAATCTCTTTGTCATACACATAGATGTTAGCATCTGCGCCATCGGTGACGAACAAGACGCTTCTCCATCAGGAAGCACCGAACAAAGCCTCAACTCATTAGAGGCCTCTCTCAGGGACATGCACACCATGATTCAAAATATGCATCAAATGATGACAACCCAATATTCTGCTATACCAGCTCCTGTCCAATTGGTTCCATTCATAGCTGCACAACCTACTCCTAGAATAACATATCTGCAGCACAAATCCAGAAGCAATCCCAAACCAAGAGTCTGCAGCGCCAACTCTTAAACCTCTCAATATTGGGAGTGGACCTCCACCGATGGTAATATATGTTCAATCAGGATCGTATCAGTCAGCTGCACCACTCCAACCAGAAGATCCTCTCGAAGCTATCTGGGAGTTGTGTGCACATGTGATATTTTAATGAACAAAAACCAACTCCTCAAGTTGGGGGTGAAACAGCCTTATCCTTCTCATTGGGATAATGTTTCCTTCTTTCCTAAATAAACCCAATCAATAGTCTTGTTTGAAGGCAAGACATCGTCAAGCCAATATATTAATTACTTTAATATGATGACGGCTCACCCGTAGAAAGAGGATGCCCTTTTTACCAAATTATTCGTGGGATGCTTGGCCGACACAGCCTACGATCGGTATTACAATTTACCTGATAAATGTATATCCTCATTTGATGACATAACGTGTATTTTTCTCTCACGATTCTACGAGGGAGGCATGGATATGAAAATGTCTTTACTCATCGATATCAAACAGAAGGAGAAAAAATCTGCTCGCGAATTCATAGAGTGTTTCAGGCAAGCAACTTTAAATTTTCCCTCCGGTATTCAAGATTCCGCATTTAATGGTACTTGCCAAAAGAATCTACTGCCTATAGTAGGGCTCTGGACGGGTCCAACTCAATTTTATGACTGGACAGCGTTCATCATCGGGGCCAAAGCTGTTGAACGTAATGCAAAGGTGGCACATAATTTGGGGTTACAAATGACCAATGCGGAAGGGAAGAGCTTCTCCAACAACAACAATAATACGAATAATCGCAACAGCAAAAGAAAGAAGACCTTAGTAATAAATTTGGCAAATCGACCCACCTCTCCTCCAGCACAAAAGTCTCCTGAATCTTCCAGACCTAAGGAGGAATATTCCTTTGACGAGAACGATATCCATAATATTTTTGTCTGTCTGATGAAGAGAGGAAGATTGCAGTTACCCGATATCAAACGACCGAAGGAGGCCGGTAAAAAAGATGACCCGAAGTACTTCTTATACCATCGAAAGGTACATCATCCTACCAAGGCTTGTGTTTTCTTTTAAAGAAAAATACAACAGTTGATAGATGCTAAAGCAATCACCCTTCACAATGAGGAGAAGAGTGTATCCGCCAACATGGTGTCTCTTAAATTTAGTAATTTTCTAGCACAAGAAGTCCCTAACGGCATCATTCCAATACCTCGAGCTACAATGGAAGTGGTAAATCTTTCGCCTCCTCGAAGTCAAATAAAGGGGTTGGTGCATCTTGACCCAGATCAGGGCAAAATTATGTGGATTCAAAATCTAAGAAGGCCAAGAAGTATAAACCATGCAATATAATTTCTTCGGATCATCACTCAGACAGAGATCAAGATCAATCTCAAGAAGATATACCTCTCGAGACCAGATTTCAAAATCTGCACATTGCCCCACCATGTTCTACTCATAAGCTTCTCTTAACACACTGGTATTTGAGAAGAAATTTTTTATATGAAACTTTTCTGTTATAAACTGTTAAAAAGTACAAAAGAAGATCCTAAACAGGAATCTAGGTAAAATTTTATTCTGGAAAATTATAGCTATAGAGATCTGATCTGCAAACGATCACTTTACTCCTTGGACAACTCGATGGTGAAAAATATGCACGACGGCAGAGAACTGTAGGTAATGCTACGAACAACTTGGAGAGTTGAACAACAAGAAAGCTCTGGCACAATGGTACGAGAAGCTTTTGTTTCTCTCACCCTGCTCTTGAATTTCAAAGACTTAAAAATTGTTGCAAACAACTTGGAGAGTTGAATAATAAGAAAGCTCTGGCATAATGGAACGAGAAGCTTATGTTTCTCTCACTCTGCTCTTGAATTTCAAAAACTTGAGAATTCTAGCCCCCTTCTCTGTATCTCTCTGTCTCCCTGTGTCTATGTGCCCCTGTGTGTCCATTTCTAGGGTTTAGGAGCGGTTATGAGAGTGTGCGCTCACTATGGACAATCAATACTATTTTACCATTATGTACGTACTTTTGGTGGATTAACACCCCACGTTCTGTATAAGTGGGTGTACACATTGCTTCCTGCTTGACACGTAGCTTTCTATAGGAGGAAAGCATAGGTCATGGGAGACAGTAATTTTTATAACTTTCATGAGAATGCCATGTAAAGATCCAGATTTTTAGAATTTTAATTATAATTGTTTTTAGTTTTGGAGATTTTTCAATAATTTTAATTAATTATAATAAATATTCTTCATGAATTTATACTTTTGTGTATTAAATTAATTATTAAAATTTATGAAAAATTATATTTTTGGGTGTATAATTAATAATAGAGTATTATTTAATTTTTTAAGAATTTATTGGTCTCAAAAACTATTTTTAAATAGCTAATTATATTAGTTTTAATTAAACCAACCCAGACCGAACTAACCCAACTTAAACCAAACCAAAAGGAACCAAACCGAACTAGACCAAACCAACCTAGACCAAAAGGATCTGGATCCTACCCGAATACCCACAATCCCTTAAACTTCAGTAACTTCCCAGAATCGATCCCCTTCCGAAATCGACCGGCCAACCCCCCTTTCACCTCCCCATAACAGCCCACTCTGACCCCTAAATAAACATCCAGACCCACTCCCTCGTCCACCATCCAACCCTCTCCTATTTTCGATGAGCCACTGCCGACGATGACGTCGGACCGCCGCGCACCACCACCGCGAAGTAGCTACCGCACAGCCGCCTGAATTCGAGCAGCAAGGTACCCTTCTTCCTACTCTCGTATCTCTGTGCACAGTTATCCAAATGTCGATCTGTTAAATCCTATGCGAAGACCACATGATACTCTCAAATTATGTATAATTAGTTCAGGATATCGTGTCTTGTGTTGACTGTAAATTGTGACACAAAACAGAAAAAATAATCCAATTTATAGTTCAGAAAAATGTCCCAAACACCCATATTCAGGACCATTTTCTTCCAACCTAGTTAATATTATTAAATTCTACTCAAACAGTAAATTAGATAACATAACCAATATTTATCCCTTTAATTAGTTTATTTTAATTTGTTGTATGTTGTGATTTATTCGCAGTTGAAGTTGACCAAAAACTTGGTTTTCTAAACCCAAATTTTTTTGAAATAGGGTGCGTCCCACTAAATGAGGCAACTTCGTCGTGTGAGAATTACATCAAAAGGCACATATCTTCAACGTGGATGTGTGAAATTATGCGAAAGTTTATTTGGATGTGCGTGCAAACCGGAATCGACGCGTATCCGCCAAAAAACCCTGTATCGGCCTGTTCTGACACTCGTCATAATTTCGTGTGTGCTTGTCATTTTACAACAAAACTTATGCCATTAGATTCATCGCATTATGCTGGTCCTGTGAACCAAGTTTGGTTCAATTCTGAGAAAGTTGACAAAATCCTATTTTTATGGGCCCCATGGTTCTACTTGACGGACGATTTCATGACCGGCTCATCGAAATCCAGTTCTGGATATTATGTCAGATTTGTATCATAGTTCTAGACTCATAGACACTAAGTTTGATAAATTTAGAGAACTTTTTCTCTGGCACATTGTTCGGTGCGAAGTAGGCCATATGTGGATCCCGCTTTGACCAGAAATTGTCAATTCTGCCCATGTGTCCAAATTAGACTTATGGGTATTCAATCCTAAATATTTCAAGTATTCTGAGAGCAATGATGATATTTGTTTCAGCATCCAGAGGCGTACCTAGAGATTTCGCTGATATCGGAGCAACTGTCGGAGTTCAGAACACAGACAAGTGTACCTTACTAAACTTGTAGTAGTTTCTTTAATATTATTTGCTTGAGTTATTTCTGTGATGTACCTGCTCAACCTAGAATCGTGAAACGTTGCTTAGCGTCCAAACAAGATTTGGGTGTCGTGTAACGTTACTTAGAAAGTTGTAACCTCCGATTTCCAAATTTTCGAAATAATTAGATTTTTAATTTATTTTAAATATCAAGTTTATAAAATATTTTCTCCTTGAAATTTTTATTTGATTTTGAACAATGTTTGATTTTAGAAGGAGATTTAAAATCTTTTATCAAAAATTATTTTTCCTAAATGTCGCTTTCTTATAAATTAAATAGATAAATAATGATATATATATATATATATATAATACTCTAGCTTCGAATATTTATTGGCTTTAATCATAAAATTATTGTTTTAAGTAAAAATTTATTTGAAGGACTAGTTGATAAAATATAATAAATTTTATATTTATTGGGATAGTAAATAAATAAAATTTCATACTTTCTAAAATTTTGCAATATGGATTAATTAGTAGCTAATTGGGAATCAGTTAGCTTTCCTAAAATATTTTCTGAAATTATAATCTTTTCTTTTTAAATTTTACAAGTTTGCCATTTTTCATTAACTAGCCAACACACCATCATTCCCACATGAAGAACCCATTCATACCTATCTGGGCCATTCATTATTTGGGCCAATCCTCACCCTTTATCCCACACCCTCTCTCCCTATTTAAGTCTCTCATCACCATTCCCAAGAAACCCTAGCTAGCCCTCACAAATTTTCACAAGCCATCAAGCCATCACCATTTTTGTGTGCTCGTGTCCGTGTGTCCAGCATTACCGTGTCAGCCGTGTTGGCCTCGGGTCCGACGCCGGGTGTCCTATCGTATCCATTCATTTTCTGTGTCCGGTTACAACATTACAAACAGATTTTCGGGTCCGACACACCCGGACACATCCACCTCCACCACAGCAAACATCATCCTCGTGTCCACCATCTGGACACATCCCTACCACAGTACATCATTTCTGTGTCCAACACCCGGACACGTCCACAGTACACCCGATCCCCGTGTCCAGCCTCGGACACATCCACCACCGTGCATCATCCCCGTGTCCAGCCTCGGACACGATCCACCGACTCATGCAAAGCAAAACCCTAACCTAGATCCGCCGCCGCCGGCGACTGGGATCCCCTCCTCGGCGTCGAGCTGCCGTCCCCGTCGCGCCGCGTCGCGTTGAGCTCCTTCCGCCGCTCTCGAAGATCTGCCGCCGCCGCCTCGGATCCGTCGACCACCGCCGAGTTCGACAACCGCCGCGTCGAGCCGAGCTTCGCCGCCGTCTCGAGCCAAGCTTCGCCGATCTGTCGTCGAGCTCCGCCGACCGCCTCCTCGGGACGAGAACACCCGCCGCCTCGAGCAGATCCGCCGCTCTCGAGTTCCACCGCCGCCGCCTCAGACCCGTCGGGCTTCGCCGCCGTCTCCTCGAGCCGAACACCCGTCGCCGCCTCGAGCCGAGACCCCACCGCGCCGACGCCGGAAAACCCCTGTGAGCCTCCCTTCTCCGTTCTCTTCGATTTCTGAAAGTATCATTTGGGAAAGTTGATATGTGATTAGTTATATAATAATTAGTTAGTTAATGTTTAATCAGTTAGTTAATAATTAATTATTTAGTTAATATATAATAGTTTAGTTAATATAACTAGTTTAGTTTATATATAATTAGTTTATTTTTATGTGAATAGTTTAGTGATGTAATAAATATAAGGATTTTGATTATGTAAAAAAATATATATATAATAATTTTTGGGTTACATTATTAATTATGAAATAGTTCCAATAATAAAAATTTGTTCAAAATTTGTTTATTTGGACTGGTAACCGAATTTACTATAGATATATAAATATATTGGCTTTTACGTAAATTCTAAATTTTTATAGATAAACTTTTAAATTGTAATTATGTTCGAAAGAAAAGTTTTAACAATTAATGTTCAAAATAATTTTGAAATGATTTTCATAAACTAAGGTGTTACCTTAATTACGAACAAACGACCCTTTCTCTTTTTAGCCTGGTATCCTTGTCTCGATTTTCGTGCCGAACTCCAATCATGGACTTCTTTATATAGTTTCTAGCTATTTGGACTGCTCCGGACTCATTGGAACTAACTGCTACTTCATTTGGAATCACCTTGAGAAGTGTGGCATTATGTACATTCTCTGATTAGTTAAATATATATAAAAATATTTGATTGATATATATATATACAAATATGTATTTTGGTATAAAAATATATATATTTATATACATCAATTAGTGTTTATACATAAATACGTATTTTGTACAATTACTAAGAGACACTTATATATATTATATACGTTTTTATTGGTATATACTCTGAGTGTAAATATGTATTATATACGTATCCCTACTAGATGACCCTAGTTGACTATAGCCATGCCTGGCATAGCCCTGAGGCCAGGGTATTTCTATTGTGTGTTAGTGTAGCATCTGATACGAGTGATATTATTATATGTTTATAGGACTGTCGGATTCTCCAGACGATACTCTGGGACAGGACATTGGTATTGACAGCTAAGGACCCAAGGCGAGTACATTCTCTGATTAGTTTCTAATTTATGATATCTCCTATGTTCACTGTATCTAGTGTAGATATGCATGCTCTTGACACATTGGTTACACGGATTGGTATACACGGATCTCGTCATGAGATGTTATTCCTTATTCATGGTGTAGCTTGTACAAGACTTGTTTCCTTGTTATCTTGTGCATGTACAGACACTGATTCCCGGGGAGACTTGCTACCTCCCTAGGGAATCCCGTGCCATAGCGTACCATGATTGGATCTACTATACCAGTCGAGGGAGGAGAGTATTTTAGTATAGATATGTGATCATACCCAACTTTACATGCATCATAGCTCACCCCACATCTCACATCGGGTGCGGCCTGACCATTTACATGCTTCATAGCTGTTACGTGTGATTAGCCTGACCTCTACATGCATCATAGCTAACCAACGGTTAGCCTGACCTTACATGAATCATAGCTAATCACATATAACCAGCCTGATCAAGTTCCCAAGTCGATCACATGTTAAAGCTAGTACTCATACACTTAGTCATAGGTTCTTGCTCATGGACATATTGTTTCTTCTCCTGCACTTACTTACAGTATTTCCAGTATTTTTTTATTTCTCGTACCTATACATGCTTCTCGTATATTTCCATCTAGATCTGTTACATAGTTTATATCATTAATATAGAACTGCTATTTAGAGATGTACTTTGCTCCTTCCTGACTGGAAAATATTTTTCCAGACTGTGACCTTAGTAGACTGGTTTCTGACACACTTGGGGATTGGAAGTTAATGATTGCAGGTATGACTATTTTGTCGTTAGACTTGTCTTGTATTTCTTTGCTTACCTTGATATCTCATCGTGCTTAGTTTATGTGATTGAGTATCCAGCATTATTTTATGATATCCACGTCTCCTTATGGAGTTGGGTATTCTTGTGAGATGGATTAGATAGTTACTTGACCTAGACAGCGTTCTACCGCCGATGCTGCGGCGTAGGCTGGACGTACTCGCGCACTCGTGCCCTAAACCGGGTGCGGGTCGTGACACATTTTTAGTGGTGGCCCATGCAGGTCAGACTTCGCTAGTTGTGCGATGTCGTAGTAGTACGACATCATAGTTGTACTACTACGTACCTGCTATAGAATATAGGACATAGGATACTAGGATGAGAGAGGATACTCAATCACAAATTCTTGAGAGATTCCTGGGACGACCCCTTGAGAATCTCATTGTAATTTTTAATTTTAAATCCTTCGCCTTGTTTTCGTCCGTCCTCACTCGTTGATATTGAATTTGATTATTGTTGATCAATTATTAAAATTAAAATCTTGGTATCATTGTTGAGTTTGATTCTTGTTGACCAGTTGTTAAATTTTACTCTTAGTGTCGTTGTTGAGTTTGATTTTTATTTCATATCGAGGTGAAGTTTTACGGGCTAAAATTTACGGTATCATCTGATGACATATATTGATGAGGACAGTGAGAAAGGTAAAATGTCTACTTTGGTAATGGAACCTAGAGTTTATCGCAGCCACATTAGCTGTCATGACGAGAACGTAGGAACCTGACTTGGATGTACATACTTTAGTTATGAAATTTAGAATTTCTCGCAGCCATACCGGTTGGCGTGGCAAAGATTCTAGATGACGTGATTATAGAGTTGCATACCTTAGTTACGGAACCTATCGTTTATCGCATCTATGCTTACTGGCGTGGCGAGAATTCTGAGTGTCATAATTTCGGACAGACGTGTATGATTATCAGATTGTATCTTAAATTTGTTCTTAATGTACCATCTCAAGACTTATCTATTTTTGTTGTTCCAGGACTTGTTCCAGGGTTTCTTTTTCTTTACTAACAGTAAAGATACCTTCAGTCCTTAACCCAGTTCTTTTGAGCCTTATTTCTTTAAGGATCCTTGTTAGTGTGATAATTAGTGACTTGCAATTTTGGTTGTGTCTTGTATTAGTTTGACTGGGTGTGACTTATGAGTTTGTAAGTGTTCTTAGTTGGACATGTGAGCAGTAGGCATTAATCTAGAGATACCCATAGCATAGTTCCTTGTAGCAATAGTTCCATGATATGTGTTATTATTATTAGTATTGGTATTATAGGTAGAAGGAGTAAAGAGTATCAGTGATGGTTCCAAGAGTTAGTATCAGAATCAGCATGCCAGTCCTGGATAGTCATTAAATTATATAATTGGATGATCTATGTAAATAATTCAGTATCAAGAAATTGTGTTAAAATTAATGGAGCATGATGTTCAATTTGATGATTGATACTGGGTGTGTCAAGAGTAAATAAATGTATATGCATAAAGGGTATTAATGAGATGTCATGAGTAGAGAAATATCAGGATTGGTAATGAAAGTTGTGAAGTGTATCACAGATTAGTATAACAGGCTGTAAAAGGTTAAAGATAAATACATATACATCAATTGAGATGAGAAACCATACACATACCCATGAGAGTAAAGAAACATGAGTATAATAGAGGATTCAGGTGATCATGAGTTCTAATGAGCTTGATGAGATAATCCATTAATACAACTAGTGATATAATACCAAGAGTGCTAATGGTTCTATATCAAGGATTAGTCGAGAACGACGCTCAAAATAGTAAGCACTCTGCGTGATGATAATCGGATGATATACCAGTTGACATAAATTGAAATCATGAAAGAAATTACAGGTGATGATAACTTTGATCATTGGAGGTAATAGTGCAAGTAATTCGGGCAGTATAAATTTAGTACACAGTTGTAGACAATAGAGGTATTGGGTGCACCTCGAGTATTAGAGACTGTGAGTACTTATATGTAAATTTGTGGATTTATAAATTAAAGAGTGGAAATAAATTTTTTACTTTGAGAATTATTGAGGAGTTGAGATTTTGTCATTAAAATTTTTTGAGGATTTCAAATATTGATTCAATAAACATGGTCAAGGCTACAAAGATTTTACAAGTGATTCGATGTTGAGTATCTGACTTTGAGTTGAAATTTTTTATATTCGATCTTGAGTATCTGACTTTGAGGAGGTATATGCAATTTATTTTTAAGTTGATCGAGAAGTTAAACCTTGACGATTATTTGGGGATTAATTTTATGGTAGATGAGAGATATGAATATTAATATATGAGTAGATGATATACATGTGTAAGGGTCTGATGACTTGAGAATGATTGAGGTGGCACCGCAGACTGACTTGGGTGTCCATCTAGAGTTGTATTAGAAAGGGTTTAGCACTTAGTATGGTGTGTTACACTTGGTGTGCACTTGAGTGATAAGAACAAATAGTATGGACAATTGTAGTAGGAACGAGAACTAGCAGTGGGGGTACTGAAGTAGAACAGGGGTACCTAAAGAGATAGAGGTATCAAACTTTACATGCACCAATTGACCTATAATCGTGTTAGAGGATCTTGGTATCAGATTTAAGTATTAATAAGCAGGTGTATGCAATATTGATATATTCATGGATCTTGTGGATTAATGAATAGTTGATATGGGTACCGGTGTACAGGAATAGGAATTAGTTAGTGAATATGCTAGAGTTAAGTGTATGTTAGAGATAGGAGATACTACAGGTAATATGTTAGCAGGTTCTTTCTTTCCCTCCTAATGTTCCTTTTTCCGTCTTTCGATTGATTGATTTTTCTAGTACTGTAGTTCGTATGCATGATTTCTTGTTAGAATAAATGGTTGTACACCCTAACAGAGACTGCAGTACCATGACAAAAGATACATGACCTATATATTTTTCTTAGATTGCATGGCTGTAGGTAGAGTTTTTAAACCATGATCATTAGGGTTTTGACCATAGCAAAGATCTATGACAAGGTTATGACTGACAAAAATAGACAAGATGATTAAATTGTGGATGAGCATTAATTTAAATAAAAAATTAAGGGGTTGTTATAACAGAGGTGATGGATCATTGATTGTACGAGAATCGAGGTTTGACTGAAATTCGAGGATAAACATTAACTTAAATAGAGAGTTAAGAAAATCACAGGGCAAAATTGAGGATTATTTTAATTTTTGGAAGGTCTTGATATGATTAAATTGATTAGTAAAATTTGAGAAAATTTGAGAGATTATCATTATATCTAATTGATTGCAAGATAGAAATTTTATATTTTATATTATAAATATTGCATTGAAGATTCTGAAAGTATCGCATCGTTGAGTATTTGAGGAAAAAGAAAATTCAGAAATAAAATCGTTAATGGAATGGTGTCGAATTCAATTCTCGGAGGAGAATTTAGATTTGAATAAGCATCAATTGAATTGGAGTTAGAGGAGTAATATGATTGATGGATTAGTGGTTAAAATTTAAATTTTGGGATACAATTTTTATAAATATGCATTGATTTGGATTTCAATTGGAGGATTGGATTTTAAAATCCTGGAGTATTTAGATACGAACTTAAAATTATTGGAGGAGATTATGAGAAAAAGGGGATTTGATTTTTACTTGAGGATTTTCAGAAATATGATGTTATAAAATTTTGAAAGGTTGTGAAATAACAATATAGAATTACTTCATGATTATTTGGTTTGAAATTTAAATTTTGATAGAAATAATATGATAAGTAAAGGCAATTATTGAGGATCCTAAATTTCGAGGACGAAATTTTTCTAAGGTGGATAGACTTGTAACCTCCGATTTCCAAATTTCCGAAATAATTAGATTTTTAATTTATTTTAAATATCAAGTTTATAAAATATTTTCTCCTTGAAATTTTTATTTGATTTTGAACAATGTTTGATTTTAGAAGGAGATTTAAAATTTTTTATCAAAATTATTTTTCCTAAATGTCGCTTTCTTATAAATTAAATAGATAAATAATGATATATATATATATATAATACTCTAGCTTCGAATATTTATTGGCTTGAATCATAAAATTATTGTTTTAAGTAAAAATTTATTTGAAGGACTAGTTGATAAAATATAATAAATTTTATATTTATTGGGATAGTAAATAAATAAAATTTCATACTTTCTAAAATTTTGCAATATGGATTAATTAGTAGCTAATTGGGAATCAGTTAGCTTTCCTAAAATATTTTCTGAAATTATAATCTTTTCTTTTTAAATTTTACAAGTTTGCCATTTTCCATTAACTAGCCAACACACCATCATTCCCACATGAAGAACCCATTCATACCTATCTGGGCCATTCATTATTTGGGCCAATCCTCACCCTTTATCCCACACCCTCTCTCCCTATTTAAGTCTCTCATCACCATTCCCAAGAAACCCTAGCTAGCCCTCATAAATTTCCACAAGCCATCAAGCCATCACCATTTTTGTGTGCTCGTGTCCGTGTGTCCAGCATTACCGTGTCAGCCGTGTTGGCCTCGGGTCCGACCCCGGGTGTCCTATCGTATCCATTCATTTCTTGTGTCCGGTTACAACATTACAAACAGATTTTCATGTCCGACACACCCGGACACATCCACCTCCACCACAGCAAACATCATCCTCGTGCCCACCATCTGGACACATCCCTACCACAGTACATCATTTCTGTGTCCAACACCCAGACACGTCCACAGTACACCCGATTCCCGTGTCCAGCCTCGGACACATCCACCACCGTGCATCATCCCCGTGTCCAGCCTCGGACACGATCCACCGACTCATGCAAAGCAAAACCCTAACCTAGATCCGCCGCCGCCGGCGACTGGGATCCCCTCCTCGGCGTAGAGCTGCCGTCCCCGCCGCGCCGCGTCGCGTCGAGCTCCTTCCGCCGCTCTCGAAGATCCGCCGCCGCCGCCTCGGATCCGTCGACCACCGCCGAATTCGACAACCGCCGCGTCGAGCCGAGCTTCGTCGCCGTCTCGAGCCAAGCTTCGCCGATCCGTCGTCGAGCTCCGCCGATCGCCTCCTCGGGACGAGAACACCCGTCGCCTCGAGCAGATCCGCCGCTCTCGAGTTCCACCGCCGCCGCCTCAGACCCGTCGGGCTTCGCCGCCGTCTCCTCGAGCCGAACACCCGTCGCCGCCTCGAGCCGAGACCCCACCGCGCCGACGCCGAAAAACCCCTGTGAGCCTCCCTTCTCCGTTCTCTTCGATTTCTGAAAGTATCATTTGGGAAAGTTGATATGTGATTAGTTATATAATAATTAGTTAGTTAATGTTTAATCAGTTAGTTAATAATTAATTATTTAGTTAATATATAATAGTTTAGTTAATATAACTAGTTTAGTTTATATATAATTAGTTTATTTTTATGTGAATAGTTTAGTGATGTAATAAATATAAGAATTTTGATTATATAAAAAAAAATATATATAATAATTTTTGGGTTACATTATTAATTAAGAAATAGTTCCAATAGTAAAAATTTGTTCAAAATTTGTTTATTTGGACTGGTAACCGAATTTACTATAGATATATAAATGTATTGGCTTTTACGTAAATTCTAAATTTTTATAGATAAACTTTTAAATTGTAATTATGTTCGAAAGGAAAGTTTTAACAATTAATGTTCAAAATAATTTCGAAATGATTTTCATAAACTAAGGTGTTACCTTAATTACGAACAAACGATCCTTTCTCTTTTTAGCCTGGTATCCTTATCTCGATTTTTGTGCCGAACTCCGATCATGGATTTCTTTATATAGTTTCTAGCTATTTGGACTGCTCCGGACTCATTGGAACTAACTGCTACTTCATTTGAAATCACCTTGAGAAGTGTGGCATTATGTACATTCTCTGATTAGTTAAATATATATAAAAATATTTGATTGATATATATATACAAATATGTATTTTGGTATAAAAAATATATATTTATATACATCTATTAGTGTATATACACAAATACATATTTTGTACAATTACTAAGAGACACTTATATATATTATATACGTTTTTATTGGTATATACTCTGAGTGTAAATATGTGTTATATACGTATCCCTACTAGATGACCCTAGTTGACTATAGCCATGCCTGGCATAGCCCTGAGGCCAGGGTATTTCTATTGTGTGTTAGTGTAGCATCTGATACGAGTGATATTATTATATGTTTATAGGACTGTCGGATTCTCCAGACGATACTCTGGGACAGGACATTGGTATTGACAGCTAAGGACCCAAGGCGAGTACATTCTCTGATTAGTTTCTAATTTATGATATCTCCTATGTTCATTGTATCTAGTGTAGATATACATGCTCTTGACACGTTGGTTACACGAATTGGTATACACGGATCTTGTCATGAGATGTTATTCCTTATTCATGGTGTAGCTTGTACAAGACTTGTTTCCTTGTTATCTTGTGCATGTACAGACACTGATTCCCGGGGAGACTTGCTACCTCCCTAGGGAATCCCGTGCCATAGCGTACCATGATTGGATCTACTATACCAGTCGGGGGAGGGGAGTATTTTAGTATAGATATGTGATCATACCCAACTTTACATGTATCATAGCTCACCCCACATCTCACGTCAGGTGCGGCCTGACCATTTACATGCTTCATAGCTGTTACGTGTGATTAGCCTGACCTCTACATGCATCATAGCTAACCAACGGTTAGCCTGACCTTACATGAATCATAGATAATCACATGTAACCAGCCTGATCAAGTTCCCAAGCCGATCACATGTTAAAGCTAGTACTCATACACTTAGTCATAGGTTCTTGCTCATGGACATATTGTTTCTTCTCCTGCACTTACTTACAGTATTTCCAGTATTTCTTTTATTTCTCGTACCTATACATGCTTCTCGTATATCTCCATCTAGAACTGCTACATAGTTTATATCATTAATATAGAACTGCTATTTAGAGATGTACTTTGCTCCTTCCTGATTGGAAAATATTTTTCCAGACTGTGACCTTAGTAGACTGGTTTCTGACACACTTGGGGATTGGAAGTTAATGATTGCAGGTATGACTATTTTGTCGTTAGACTTGTCTTGTATTTCTTTGCTTACCTTGATATCTCATCGTGCTTAGTTTATGTGATTGAGTATCCAGCATTATTTTATGATATCCATGTCTCCTTATGGAGTTGGGTATTCTTGTGAGATGGATTAGATAGTTACTTGACCTAGACAGCGTTCTACCACCGATGCTGCGGCGTAGGCTGGACGTACTCGCGCACTCGTGCCCTAAACCGGGTGCGGGTCATGACAAAAGTTGATATCATGATCCAATATATTTTCGTGCTTGCTTTACCAAGTACGTCATACCATAGGATACTTGACACTATTTATATAACAGAATCTTTCCTGAGTTATTCATGGTGATTCTGTATAGGTTTACATGATTTGTGACATAAGACTTGCATACATAAATATCATTATGACTCATTGTACTAGCTAGAGGTTATGATCATGCGTGTTATGGATATGAGACGTGAGGTTACATTGGGTGGAAAGAGACACACATGCTACAGACTAATTATATATATATATATATATATATATATATATATATATATATATATATATATATATATATATATATATATTATGTTACTGGAGAGTGCCTTGGTCTTTGTACCAGTGCTTTGGCACATATATTTGGCCCTTCGAGATATTACTTGTCACGCCCCAGTCCCAAAATACGTGGGACTAGACACGTGGCAATGGCCAGCTAGTACGACTCCGTAGGGCTTTCCAATTTAATGGACCCAACAAAACGTACTTACGTTGTCCATGTTCAAGTGATCCAATTAATAGTCTAAATTCTAACATGCAACAAGTAAACTAAATCTTAATCCATGGTAAATAATCTCAAGAAAGAATGATACGCATTATCAGTCTGCAGTCCAATAATACATCCGTTCGAATAGACCAGAAGAACAACATCGGCCTATAAATACCAGGCTATAAAAGCAGAATCAAAAATAGAAAGTAGTACATGACTGTAAAAGCTGTAAATATAAAGATACCTACAACGATGTACACACTCCACTAGATCAAGCATCCTACAAACTGCACAAACAACCTGGAAGGGAACCAGGTCCCCAGAGGGACGTAACAAGATACAAAAATACATGCCATAAAGTAAATACTGTAAAAACTCGAGGGTGAACTAACCAGCTAAGTGAATACAATTTGAGGACAATTTAGTGCGTATGGAAAGTGTAGGCTAGACATATGCTGACATAATTCACTAATCGCCGTGACTGGCTACTATATACCACATATGCCCCCATAACAAGGGCACTTTGCAATATAATAATTTCCAGCTCCGAGGAGCATGGTATCTGTATAAATAACATCCAACGTTCTTTAGAGTGTGGTATCTGCAAAAGCACAAGTAACGTCCAACACTCTAAAGAATGCGGTATCTGCATAAATATATATGTCCATATCGCTCCAAAGAATGCGGTATCTGTATAAAGGATGTGGGTGTCCCATACGCCTACTAGTCATCCTTCCCGCCCAATGCCAATGTACATGTCGCAAATACGATGTGGACATCTCGTACTACAATGCAAGTCACTAAGAAAATATACAACTAAGCTAAATACCGTCACACATGCTTCTCACACCAATGGCCAGTCGAGTATGAAGCACGCATGCCTACATGAACTCACTCTGTGATGTGTAATGATACGTGTCAAGGCCTGGGGAGTCATAACGATAACTCCACAACTTTAGGTGGGTCCACTAGACACTAAGTCAGACACAAGTCCTAACGTCAACGCCTTCGTTGACTACACCCGAGTCTTTCTCGGATGCGTACAGTTATATAATATTAAAACAATAAAACATGTAGCTAAATAATAACTGAATTTAAATAGTACAATAAGACAAGGTATACTTGCCTGGGTCCTCAAGCTGCGAGTGCCAATAACCTGCTCTCGAAGTCTCACGGGACGATCCAATGGTCCTATATATATATAATACAATAAAATACAATATAGCATCAGTCGTTACACTAGCACACACACAAACACGATTACACTAAACTCAGAAACTACGCAAGGCAGGGGTGGTACTGGCTAACTAGCAGGGTCAAGTGTGCGCCTAAATGCACGGGCGTCATGTCTTCGATGTTGTGCAAAATTAGACAGTCGACTCACTAATACGTGTCTCACCAGTACGTCAGTGTACATAAGGCAGTCAACTCTCTAATATTCAGGGTCACATAGTCAACGTAAATACAGGATATCCGTAATTAACACTAGGGTCATACAGTATAAATACATATATAGTCATAACTATTACTAGCATATAATTACTTATATAAATACATCCATATATATATATATATATATATATATATATATATATATATATATATATATATATATATATATATATATCAATTTGTTATTAACACACACGCAACTGGTCACTAGGTTAACCGACACGGTCTGCAATCACATCAACTAAGCTGAACCTTCTTGAAACGATATGCTAAACCCTACTCTATAGACGCATGCACATATACACAATATGAAAGAAGGGGGAACAGGTTCGAAACTCGGGGTGCACATGATCGAAGAGGGTGCTACGAACCTTGGCAGGCACGCATGGGGTCGACAGTGACGACGATGACGATGATGACGACGATGACGACGATGACGATGATGCTGAATGTGATGATGATGGTAATGATGAAGGTGATGATGATGGTGATGATAAAGTGCAGCTGCTGTCGACTCCAGCAGGGTCCGACGTGGTTGCGGGGTGTAGAGGGTGGTGTATAGGTCAAGCCCGGCGGCTTAGGAAGTCAGGTGTCGAGGGAAGGGGTCGTGTTCAGACGGGGAAGGAAGCTGTGTGGGCGGTGGGAGTTCAGGCGTCGAGTCCGGTGTCATGCCCCAGTCCCAAAATACCAAGGGACCGGACACGTGTCAATGGCCAGCAGCACGTACCGATAGACAAACCCAATTTAATGGATCCACCAGGGCATACTTAAGCTGTAAAATAACAAGTCTACGATAATCATGGCACAACTAATCTCATCCACACAAGGTATAAAATATGATCCACAGAGTAAATAAAGAAATATAAATCATCAATCAGTCTCAACAAAGTACTTCGGGGATCAACCCGATAAATATCTGATACAATGGTTCATCTGACCAGAAATAAATGACTGAAATAAGTAAATAAATGCTGAGCATGAACATGGATGCTCAAGAGAAGTCCTCGGCTAACACCTCGTCCTCGGATGGTGGTACAACTCCTGGTTCAGCTCCTGCTCCGGTCCCGTAAACCTCAGGATAGATCTCGTCCTCAAATCCTGGGGACATAATCCGGATCCAGGTCCTCAGGGGACATAGCAAGGTACAAGAAAGCTCAAGCCAAAATAAATGCAGTGCAGAAAATTAATAGAATAAGTAGGGCAAGTAAGTAACCATCTAAGTAAAAATGCAAGTGAGAGCAGCACGAGTACTCAGGCTGGGCCACTACAAGCTCTGTGTCGGGGAGCCGGTAGTGGTAATAACCGGTAGTGGGTCTAGCTCTGCTCCGAGAGTCTACGACCTCTCAATAATAGTGGATGTATATATATATGGAACAGCCTGTAGCCTGTGTGTCTCTCCCCACCCAATGTAACCACGCATATCATGACCACAACGTCTCATGTCCATGTCAAGCGGGATCATAGCTAATGCAACCAGTCGTACTATATCTAAGAATATAATGTCCATGTCCTGAATCCTATACAGAATTACCACAAATATTTCGGGAAAATCCTGTCTCATGAATAGTATCAAGTGTCCTAGGTCATAGTGTACTTGGTAAGACAAGTACGAGAATATAAAGTGTCACGAATGTCCATCTCTAGATGACCGTACCCAACACTGCGTACAGTGTTGGCACACGACTGATAATCGGACGCTAAGTATGTCACACGGTCCTAGGTTGATCATGCACAGGAATATATCAAAGCAAGAAAATATGTAACAATACTGCAGAGTTTGACAAGGTACACTTGCCTGATGTTTGAATATCAACAACTGTCCCTGTATCAGTGGATCCGGTAGCTGCTACTCCAAAAGCTGTAATAAACATCACCCACAGTCTCAGAAGGTATCAAACTGCTAGAAATGCCTGTCCTTACGTCCAATTTGGGCACAGGAGCAAAAAGGTTATTTTCGGGCCAAAGCGGGGTCCACATGTGGGCCACTTTGCACCAAAAAGCGTGTCAGGGTCAAAGGTCTCCAAATTCTGCAAACTCAGTGTCTATAAGTCAGGAACGATGATACGAACCCAACGGAACTTCCAGAATTGGATTCCGATGAGCCGATCACAAAATCGCCCGTCAAGTGGAGCCTGTGGGGCCCACGATACGCGATTTTATCAACGTTCTCAGAATCGGACCAAACTTGGGTCATAGGACCAGCGTGTCGCTACGAATCCGATGGCGCAAGTTTCGTCTCGATCCGACGTGTGTACACAAAGTTACAGCGTGTTCCAGAAAGGTCAGATACGGGGTGTCGTCGGCGGATACGCGTTGATTTCGGGATGCACGCACCTCCGAATCGACTTCTGCGAAATCCCACACGACCGTATCAATGACGCGCACGGTTCGGTAAAGACCGCGTGCGACCAAGTCGTCCCGTTTGGCGGGACGCACTCAGTTCCAGGGTAAAACGGGGTATTGCTTTTCCTGTTTTTGGATCGCAGCGTACGATCACCACAGGACGCGATGCACCGAGCGAGTTGCATGGGCACCGAGAGGGTCACACAGTCTACGCATAGCAATTGACGAAAACTAAAACAGAGTTGCGAGTTGAGAGAAAATGGTACCTGAACAGGGCTCCGTGAACGCTGAATTCCAAGTGTCCGAATGTAAACTCAGTGTCCTGGTTGTGAGTTTCTGCGTCCTCGTGTCCGTTGTGAGTCAGAACTAGGGCTCTGCCAGCGGAGGGCTTCGCCGGGGGTCAGTCTCGAGGTCGGCTAGGGCTTCAGGATCAGCCGCTGACGGAGGCTCAGCTCTGCACAGTCGGCCGGAGACTCCGCGCTTGGGACGATCGGCTGGTGGTCTTGGGGCTTGTCGACGTCCGCGGGTCGTCGGGATGGGTTGATCGATTGCGGCGAACGAGGCTCTGGGTTGAAGAGGATGGCGTCGACGGCGTGTCGTGGGGCGACGACAGCTTATCGGGTCAAAAAGTCGGCCGGCTCGCGGACTTGGGGAAAGAAGCGGCGGTCTGGAAGGATGCTCAGAAGGCGACGATGACGGAACTAGGGTTTCGGAGGGCTGGCGGAGTCTACACGGAAGTCGAGGGCGGCGGTTATATACTGCTACAGTATAACCGGTAGGGTAGGGTTTCCCATTCGGGTATGGGTCCGGTCGGGTTTGCTGGATCCGACCTGACCCGACCCTTTATAATGGGTGGGCTTGGTTTGGTTAGCCCGCAATTGATTCGGTCAACGGTTTGGTTTATTCTTGGTTGGTTTGAGCTTGGTTTGGTTTAAAAAAAATCAATTCATTTTATAGGCTTGAAATGCCACTCCGTAGTCCAAATAATTCGTCGAAAAATACCATAGGTCCGGTTTTCCATTTCGCACAATAAAATCTTATTTCCATCATATTTTCATACCAGGTAGCAACACTTAAAATTCTTTAATTCACAATCACCTTCGCTTTAAATTCTAGAAAATACCGAAAAATTAGGAATAACTCTTTAAAATTATTTCTCAAAAATTCAGGGTGTTTACAATCTTCCCTCCTTAAAAGGATTGCGTCCTCGCAATCAAAGAATAAGCTACTAAAAAAAAAGTTAGGGAAATTCAAGGTTGCTTAGTTTACAACGGCCTCCTCAAACAGGTGGGGGTAACGCTGGCGCATACTGTCTTCTCGTTCCCAAGTCGATTCTCCCGGAGAATGATGTTTCCATGCTACACGAACTAGTCTGATTGTCTGTCCTCGCAATGTCTTCTCGCTGACGTCGAGGATGCCAACGGGTTGTTCTTCATACCTCAAGCTTGGGCCCACTGCGATTTCTGAATGATCGACTACGTGACTTGGGTCGGTCACGTACCTTCGCAGCTGCGAGACATGGAATACGTCATGCACTCCTTCTAAGGATGGAGGTAATGCAAGACGATAAGCCACTTCACCGACGCACTCTAGAATATCGAATGGCCCAATATACCTTGGACTCAACTTGCCTCTGCTCCCAAATCTGATAGTACCACGAGTGGGCAAAATCCTCAAGAACACGTGATCTCCTTCTTTGAACTCTAGGGGACGTCTGTGCGTATCTGCCCAATGCTACTGTTTGTCCTGGGCTGCTCGTAGATGATTCTGAATCTGTTTCACCTTTTCCACTGTCTGCGTTACCAATTCTGGATCCAGTATTTGACGTTCACCAACGTCACTCCAATATATAGGCGATCTGCACTTCCTTCCGTATAAAGCTTCAAATGGTGCCATCTGGATACTGGCCTGATAGCTGTTGTTGTAGGAGAACTCCGCTAAGTGCAAATGATCTTCCCAAGATCCTCCAAAGTCTAGCATATATGATCTCAACATGTCCTCCAATATCTGAATGGTGCGTTCTGATTGGCCATCTGTCTGCGGGTGGTAAGCCGTGCTGAATTTGAGTCTGGTGCCCAGACTCTCTTGCATGCTTCTCCAGAAATGAGAGGTAAATCTCGAATCTCTATCCGATATAATACTAACAGGCACTCCATGTAATTTGACGATTTATCGCATATACATGTCGGCTAGTACCTCTGTGGACTGTCCAACTCTAAATGGCAAGAAGTGTGCCAATTTAGTGAGTCTATCCACTATAACCCATACTGCGTCTCTTCCGCTGGGGCTCCTCGGAAATCCTGTGACAAAATCCATCGTGATATGCTCCCACTTCCATTCTGGTATAGGAAGCGGCTGTAACATACATGCGGTCCTCTGATGCTCGGCTTTTACTTGCTGACATACTAAGCATTTGGCCACAAATCTCGTAATCTCCCTTTTCATTCCATGCCACCAGTAATACTGTCTCAAGTCTCGGTACATCTTGGTTCCTCCTGGGTGGACAGAGTATATAAAGCTATGTGCTTCAGTCATTAACTCCTGTCTCAATTCTCCATTTGGAACATACAGGCGATTTCCGAACCTCAATGTCCCATCTTCGTGAATGCGAATTCCTGTCTGCATGCCTGCTTCTGTCCTCTTTTTCAACCTTCTAAATCTAGCATCGGTGGGTAATGCCTCCTTAATCTTCTTCACGAGTGATGACTTAATTTCAAGATTAGCCATCAAGCCATTCTGTCCTGGTAAGACCACCTCTATCTGAAGCTCCTGTAGATCTTTTAATAACTCGGGCTGCATCGTCAAGAAATAAGTCGTAGGCTTCCTACTGAGCGCATCTGCGACGACATTTGCCTTTCCCGGATGATACTGTAGATCTATGTCAAAATCTACCATCAATTCAAGCCAGCGTCTCTGCTTCATGTTTAGCTCCTTCTGAGTATATACATACTTCAGACTCTTATGATCGGTGAAGATTTCTACCCTTTCCCCATAAAGGTAATGCCTTTATATCTTCAATGCAAAAATAACTGCTGCTAACTCCAGATCGTGTGTCGGATAGTTCTTCTCGTGAACCTTCAACTGTCTCGATGCATAAGCAATGACTTTGCCGTATTGCATCAAAACATATCCCAATCCACTGCCTGATGCATCACTATAAACAATAAAACCTCCTGACCCTGAAGGAAGAGTCAAGACAGGTGCCGTTGTTAATCTTCTCTTCAATTCTTCGAAGGCCTTCTGGCAGTCTTCTGTCCATATAAACTCCTGATCTTTACGTGTCAGCTTCGTCATCGGTTCTGCAATCTTTGAGAAATTTTCTACAAACCTTCGGTAATATCCCGCAAGTCCGAGAAAACTTCTCACCTCTGCAACTGAGGTAGGTGTAGGACAAGTCTCTATTGCCGCAACTTTCTCTGGATCCACTGAAAGTCCTTCTCCTGAGATGATATGTCCCAAGAAAGGTACTTTGTCCATACAGAACTCACACTTACTGAGCTTAGCGTATAACTTCTCCTGCCTCAAGGTCTCTAACACGACCTTGAGATGTTCCTCGTGCTCTTCATGATTCTTGGAATATATGAGAATGTCATCAATGAACACCACCACAAATTTATCCAAGAACTGATGAAAGACCCTGTTCATTAAGCTCATAAACACTGCTGGCGCGTTGGTTAAACCAAACGGCATCACCAAGAACTCATAATGTCCATACTTGGTCCTGAAAGCTGTCTTCGGGATGTCTTCCCTCCTTACTTTGATCTGATGATAGCCGGATCGAAGGTCAATCATCGAGAATACCCTTGCGCCACTCAATTGATCAAATAGGTCATCAATACGTGGTAAGGGATATCTTTTCTTGATAGTCACAGCATTCAGTGCCCTATAGTCAATGCACAATCGTACTGTTCCATCCTTCTTTGGCACAAATAATATGGGTGCTCCCTAAGGTGAAACACTGGGTCGAATGAAACCCTTCTCCAGAAGATCATCCACCTGTTCTTTCAACTCTACTAACTCCTTGGGTGCTAGCCGATATACCGATGAAGTGATAGGCTCTGCTCCTGGAGTTAAGTCTATTGTGAATTCTATTTCCCGATCAGGTGGTAAACCTGGAAGATCATCGGGAAATACATCCACAAACTCATATATGACTCTTGGGTAACATGTCTCTCCTTCTACAGATAGTATCCTAAGAGTAGGCTGAACTCCTTGCTCTACTGCTCCTCGAAGAAACTCGAATTCTGGATGTCCAGGCGGTCTAAATATAACCTTTCCCAGCCGACAATCAAGAGTCGCATGGTACTGACTTAACCAGTCCATACCAAGTACGACATCATAGTCAGGCATATAAAAGATCAGAAATTGAGCTCGCATTTCTCTGCCACAAACTACTACAGAACATGATCTGCAGACGTCACTAACCGGAATAATTCCACCTCCCGTAAGAATCCTCTTCATCTTCGGGAGGGGTGCAGTAGCTACTCTATGGGTGGCAACAAAGCTAGCTGCTATAAATGAATGCGATGCTCCAGAATCAAATAATGCTACAGCTGGTAATGAAGCTACTAAAATAGTACCTGCGATGACCTCGCTTGTTGTAGCCTCCTGCTCAACAGCTAAGGTGAATGCCTGGCCTCGACCTTGAGCTGGTCCTCTCTGCTGCTGCTGAAATAGGGCTGCCTGCGGTGCCAGTGGTGGTCTCTGCTGGTAGCCTCCTATAGCTGGTGGTCTGACTCCTCCAGCTCCGGTCTGCTGTGCTCCTACTGCTCCTGTAGCTGGTCGTGGTGCAGGTAAAGCTAGTCTCTGTGCTCCGTCTCTGCGTTCAGAACAGTCCCTAGAAAAGTGCTGGTTGGATCCGCAGCTCAGACATAGTCCCAACTTACGTCTGCATTCCTTCTCAATGTGTCCTACTTTGCCGCAGTGGTGACAAGTAGGATGAGGTCTGTCCCTGTGTGCTGCTCTCTCCGGTATACTCCTCTGGAATCTTTTCGCAGAATCTCCTAGTGCTGTCTTGGATGGTGCGGATGGGTTTGGCCTCTTCAGATTCGATTCCCTTCTAGTGACGCGCTCCATGCGTCGTGCTGCTGCAAGGACCTCAGTATAAGATGTAGGTGCGACTGAGCCAATTAATCTCTGAAGCTCGAACTTCAGTCCATCAAAGAACTTTTTAGCTTTTTCTTCCTCTGTCGAGATCAATGTCGGAGCGAAGCAACTTAGGTGTATAAACTCCGCGTTGTATTCCTCCACTGTCATACTGCCTTGGATGAGGCGGTTGAACTTGTCTCTGAGCTCTGATCGTGCAACTGCCGGAATGTACATCTCTTGGAAGAGTCTGAAGAACTCTTCCCATGTGACTCGGTCCTGTCCGAGCCTTCTTTCTTTCGCTAGCCACCAGTGATGCGCATTATCAGTTAACTGCATTCTGACTGCAGTCATCCACTTCTCTCTCGGGAGTTCAACGGCTTCCAACTGATGCTGTATGTTTGTGAGCCATTCATGAACTTCTGTTGGCCCTTCTTTGCCAGAAAATGTACGAGGCTTGAGATGACGGAAATCGGTGATAGATTCTATCGTTGTTCGCCTCGTTGGTGGATTTGCCTGCTCCAATGCGGATACCAGGCTGGTTCTCAGATACTCGGCCTCCTGCCGATGTGCTTCTTGCTGAATCTGTTGCTGTGCTTGCATCATAGCATACATCATCTAGAACATCTGTTGCCCGTCCATGGCTTGTCTTGGCGGGAAAACTGGCATCTGGGGAGTGAACTGTGGTGGAGGTGGGATGTTATCTCTCCGGAACCTTGGGTTAGGCTGACCGGTTTAATCGCTCTGCGATGCTTGTCCTCCATTCCCTGGAGTCACTCCGTCTGTATAAGTAACCACAGCGTCGTGTGGCATATCCAAGGGAATCTCGTCTCCGTTCCTAGGATCCATTTTTCTGTAATCAAAAGATAAACTGTAAGAACGCTCAGAGGATTCAAACAGGATGCAAATCAAGTGACCATTTGGAGTTCGGTATTGAGTTCAATAAGAGGTTAAATGATGGATGAGATACTATAACTTATCCTATTCTTAGGGCAGGCTGGTTCGGTCCCTAAGTTGAAACCGAAAAATTTAGTCGTAGACCTGCATGGGCCACCACAAAAACCATGTCACGTCCCAGTCCCAAAATACCAGGGGACCGAACACGTGTCAATGGCCAGCAGCACGCACCGATGGACAAACCCAATTTAATGGATCCACCATGGCATACTTAAGCTGTAAAATAATAAGTCTACGACAATCATGGCACAACTAATCTCATCCACACAAGGTATAAAATTTGATCCACAGAGTAAATAAAGAAATGTAAATCATCAATCAGTCTCAACAAAGTACTTCGGGGATCAACCCGATAAATATCTGATACAATGGTTCATCTGACCAGAAATAAATGACTAAAATAAGTAAATAAATGCTGAGCATGAACATGGATGCTCAGGAGAAGTCCTCGGCTAACACCTCATCCTCGGATGGCGGTACAACTCCTGGTTCAGCTCCTACTCCGGTCCCGTAAACCTCGGGATAGATCTCGTCCTTAAATCCTGGGGACATAATCCGGATCCAGGTCCTCAGGGAACATAGCAAGGTACAAGAAAGCTCAAGCCAAAATAAATGCAGTGCAAAAAATAAATAGAATAAGTAGGGCAAGTAAGTAACCATCTAAGTGAAAATGCAAGTAAGAGCAGCACGAGTACTCAGGCTGGGCCACTCTAAGCTCTGTATCGGGGAGCCGGTAGTGGTAATAACCGGTAGTGGGTCTAGCTCTGCTCCGAGAGTCTACGACCTCTCAATAATAGTGGATATATATATATATGGAACAGCCTGTAGCCTGTGTGTCTCTCCCCACCCAATGTAACCACGCATATCATGACCACAACGTCTCATGTCCATGTCAAGCGGGATCATAGCTAATGCAACCAGTCGTACTATATCTAAGAATATAATGTCCATGTCCTGAATCCTATACAGAATTACCACGAATATCTCGAGAAAATCCTGTCTCATGAATAGTATCAAGTGTCCTGGGTCATAGTGTACTTGGTAAGACAAGTACGAGAATATAAAGTGTCACGAATGTCCATCTCTAGATGACCGTACCCAACACTGCGTACAGTGTTGGCACCCGACTGATAATCGGACGCTAAGTACGTCACACGGTCCTAGGTTGATCATGCACAGGAATATATCAAAGCAAGAAAATATGTAATAATACTGCAGAGTTTGGCAAGGTACACTTGCCTGATGTTTGAATATCAACAACTGTCCCTGTATCAGTGGATCCGGTAGGTGCTACTCTAAAAGCTGTAGTAAACATCATCCACAGTCTCAGAAGTTATCAAACTGCTAGAAATAACTGTCCTTACGTCCAATTTGGACACAGGGGCAAAAAGGTCATTTTTGGGCCAAAGCGGGCTCCACATGTGGGCCACTTTGCACCGAAAAGCGTGTCAGGGTCAAAGGTCTCCAAATTCTGCAAACTCAGTGTCTACAAGTCAGAAAAGATGATACGAACCCAACAGAACTTTCAGAATTGGATTCTGATGAGCCGATCACAAAATCGCCCGTCAAGTGGAGCTTGTGGGGCCCACGATACGCGATTTTATCAACGTTCTTAGAATAGGACCAAACTTGGGTCACAGGACCAGCGTGTCACTACGATCCGATGACACAAGTTTTGTTTCGATCCGACGTGTGTACACAAAGTTACAGCGTGTTCCAGAAAGGTCGGATATGGGGTGTCGTCGGCGGATACGCGTTGATTCCGGGGTGCACGCACCTCCGAATCGACTTTTGCGAAATCCTACACGACCGTATCAACGACGCGCACGGTTCGGTAAAGACTGCGTGCGACCAAGTCGTCCCGTTTGGCGGGGCGCACTCAGTTCCGGGGTGAAACGGGGTATTGCTTTTCCTGTTTTTAGATCGCGGTATACGATCACCACAGGACGCGATGCACCGAGCGAGTTGCACGGGCACCGTGAGGGTCACACAGTCTACGCATACAATTGACAAAAACTAAAACGGAGTTGCGAGTTGAGAGAAAATGGTACCTGAACAGGGCTCCGTGAACGCTGAATTCCAAGTGTCTGAATGTCAACTCCGTGTCCTGGTTGTGAGTTTCTGCGTCCTCGTATCCGTTGTGAGTCAGAACTAGGGCTCTGCCCGCGGAGGGCTTCGCCGGGGGTCAGTCTCGAGGTCGGCTAGGGCTTCGGGGTCAGCCGCTGACGGAGGCTCAGCTCTGCACAGTCGGCCGGAGACTCCGCGCTTGGGACGATCGGCTGGTGGTCTTGGGGCTTGTCGACGTTCACGGGTCGTCGGGATGGGTTGATCGACGGTGGCGAGCGAGGCTCTGGGTTGAAGAGGATGGCGTCGACGGCGTGTTGTGGGGCGACGACAGCGTATCAGGTCGAAGAGTTGGCCGGCTCGCGGACTCGGGGAAAGAAGCGACGGTCTGGAAGGATGCTCAGAAGGCGACGATAACGGAACTAGGGTTTCGGAGGGCTGGCGGAGTCTACACGGAAGTCGAGGGCGGCGGTTATATACTGCTACAGTATAACCGGTAGGGTAGGGTTTCCAATTCGGGTATGGGTCCGGTCGGGTTTGCTGGATCTGACCTGACCCGACCCTTTATAATGGGTGGGCTTGGTTTGGTTAGCCCGCAATTGATTCGGTCAACGGTTTGGTTTATTCTGGGTTGGTTTGAGCTTGGTTTGGTTTAAATAAAATCAATTCGTTTTATAGGCTTGAAACGCCACTCCGTAGTCCAAATAATTCGCCAAAAAATACCATAGGTCCGGTTTTCCATTTCGCACAATAAAATCTTATTTCTATCATATTTTTACACCAGGTAGCAACACTTAAAATTCTTTAATTCACAATCATCTTCGCTTTAAATTCTAGAAAATACCGAAAAATTAGGAATAACTCTTTAAAATTATTTCTCAAAAATTCAGGGTGTTTACAGCCGGGCTGCTCGAGGGAGCTGCGTGGGGTGGGGACTCGGCGGGGAAGGGTGATGGTGGCTGCTCGAGCTCAGACGGAGGAGAACTTGGAGTGGTGGTGGTGACAGCCGTGGTTCAGGCGGGGATCAGCGGTGATCGGGCGGGTTGGGTCGTCCTGCTATCAATGGCGGGGGTGGTGGTCCGGCGAGGTTGAAGGCTCGGGAAGAAGATGATGGAAGAGAAGGAGGTCGTTGATGGAGGCTGGTGGTGGCTGTGTCGTGAAGTCAGGGAGGAGTAGAAGTCGTTGGTTGATGGAGGGTGGAGACGGTAGTGGATCAGTTGGTCGGGGATGATCGGAACGGGGCTGTTCGAGGAAGGTTGTCCGGTTCAGTCGGGTGGAGTAGAGGAGGACGGGCGGTGCACAACGGGATGCTCAGTTGACAGAGGCAGGTAGTAGTCGAGGTTAATGGGGGTCGGGGCTCCGGCGATCGGGGGTCGGGGCTCCGGCGGGGTCTGTAAATTATGTTTAGGTTTAAGGTTTGGTTTGATGTAGGTGGTGATGGTAATGGTGATGTAAATAAAATAATGGAGGATGATGGTTTTGCATAAGGGAGAATATGACTACCTAGGGATTAGGGCCGGCCATGTACCTCATTGGGATGGGGGATGGCTTTGGGAAAAGGGTTATAAGGGATTATGTATATATACATATATAGGAGTGTGGGTGGTTAGGATGTTGCTCCATTTAAATGGAGGGTCAAGATTAAACATGAAGGGAGTGCACAAACCAAAGGGGAGAGAGTGGACCGATCAATGAGAGAGGGATTGTTTTATTCATGGGTATTGACCAATAGGATGGTGACACATCATTGCATTTTTGCATAAAAGTCCTCAACAATTGGAAAATTGCACAGAAAATGGGTTTTTAGATTAAATGAGGGAAAATATCATGTTTGGTGTGATGTTAGTGGCTAGAAAAGGTGTATGGTGTTTAGTATGAGTCTTGAGGGTGTGAATGGAGGTTTGGTTTGGTGTTGGGTCTAGTTTTGGGTTAAGTTGGGTCCTTACACCAATTTAATTAAAATTAGTGTAATTGGTGCTCTTTAATTAATTGAAAATAAATGGGGTTAAAATTGGGTGGAATACAAGTATCACGGACGTATTAGACTCAGAATAGAATAATACCATAATTTGGGTTGGACATAACTGGTTGAGGTTGTGTCCCTAATTTTGATTGGAACGGACAATAATGCAAAGTTTAATTTAATTGAATTTAAGAACGAACATTTGTAACGAATATTGTACGACTAAAATAAAGCACAAGTGAGGGTATTTATGAGCTACACAAAGACCAGAATGGAAGGCTGGCACGTCTAGGAAAAGTGTACAAAATTTGTTGGAAAACAAATGCTAGTATAGCGCTCCAAATATCGAAGCAACGGTAAGGTGGACAAAGTGTTACGAATATTGCACAATAATCTAAAATACTATGATTTAAATTTCAATTGGCTTAAAACTAACCATAGTCTCTCGATCTAAGTTAAGTAGACCTAAAATTTGGTCGAGGGGGTTTACATTACTGCTACTGGATCCCTGACACAGAGCTTGTAGTAGTTTCAACCTGAGTACTAGTGATGCTCTTATTTGTATTTCACATAGCTGGTTACATAGCTTACCCTGAGGATCTATTTTTTTATATACTGTATTTTATTTGGCATGAGTTATTCTTGTACCTTGCCATGTCCCATGAGTACCTAGATCCGGATTATGTCCCCAGGTACAACAGAGGAGGAATACCCCAAGGTTTACGGGATAGGAGCTGACGCTGGAGCAGTACTGGCACCAGAGGACGAGGTTGTGACAGAGAATTTTTCCTGAGTATTCTGTTACATACTCAGTTATTTATGCTTCCAGTTATTCTATATCTTGACTCTTGGATTATTGTATTAACTTATTATCGGGTTGTTCCCCGAGACATTTTTATTGGGATTTGTTGATGGCCTATATTTCTTTATATTGATTAGTCTATCATATTGAATTGTATTTACTTTCTATGGAGGAGATTAGAATTAGACTATGACATGTATCGTAGACCATTGTATTTGTTTTACAGCTTAAGTACACTCTAACGGGTCCATTAAATTGGGTATGCCTATTGGAGTTGTGCTGCTAGCCAGTGCCATATGGCTAGTCCCACGTTATTTTGGGACTGGGGCATGACATAGCTTTTGTGGGGGCCCATGTAGGTCTACGACTATGTTGCTTCAGTTTTAACTAAGGAACCGAGCAAGCCTGCAAATTATGATAGGATAAATTATAGGATCTCATCCACATATTAACACGTTCTTGACCTGTATATCAACTTCAAAATAATTTTTTGACTTGCATCCTGCCTTGATTCCTCTGTGCGCCTCTCATAGTTTACTTTGTATGCAGAGTAATGGATCCACTAGCCAGTGACGAAACTCCCGTAGGTACACCACAAGGTGCTGTGGTCACCTACAAAGATGGAGTAACGTCATTAAGTGGAGATCCCTCCACTCAACAAAGCAATCAAGTAAATCAGCATGCCTCGAGGTTCCGGCGAGACGACATTCCACCACCGCCGCAGTTTACTCCACCGATGCCCGTTTGTCCAATAGGACAACCTATGGACGGACAACAGATGTTCCAAATATTTTATACAATGATGCAAGCCGAAAACCAGATTCATCAAGAGGCTCAGCGTCACGAGACAGAGAACCTGAGAAACAGTTTAGTGACCACACTAGAGTAGGCGAACCCACCAGCTAGACGGCCATCGACGGGATCTATCACTGATTTTTGCTAGCTGAAGCCCCATACCTTTTCTGGCAAGGAGGAGCCCACTGAAGTTCATGAGTGGCTCACAAACACTCAACACCAATTGGAAGCAGTTGAGCTTCCAAGGGAGCGTTGGATGACTCCCGTCAGAATGCAGTTGACGAGCAATGCACATCACTGGTGGATATCTGAGAAGATATGGCTTGGACCAGACCGAGTCACTTGGAAGGAGTTCTCTAGACTCTTTCAGGAGATATACATTCCATCTATTGCTCGATCAAAATTTTGGGACAAGTTCAATAGCCTCATTCAAGACAATATGACAGTGGAAGAGTTTAATGCGGAGTTTATCTGTTTGAGTCGCTTTGCACCAACACTAATTCTTACAGAAGAAGAGAAGGCTGAGAAATTTTTTGACGGACTAAACTTTGAGCTACAGAGACAGATTGGCTCTGTCATACTTACTTCTTATACGAACATCCTTGCTTCAGCCCGACGCATGGAGTATGTCACCAGAAGAGAGTCCAGCCTGAAATGGTCGTTCATACCAGCACCAACCAGAGCATCACACGGGGAGCCTGCAAATCGACCCCAGATGAAACTACCATAGAGAGCAGTATCATAATTCCTAAACCTTCCTATTTGTTACTACTGTAGCAAGGTAGGCCATATTGATAAGGAATGTAGACACAAATGGGGATTATATTTAGATTGTGGATCCAGACAGCATTCATCCAGGGATTGCCATGCGCGTCGAGAAGGAGCACCGATGGTAAACCGATAAGCTTTATCAGCACCGGGAGGATATCTGTCGAGACCACCCTTGGTACAATAGGCAGCACACTTTCAGCAGGCCCAGCAACAATAAAGGGCACCACCACAGGGACGTGGACAGGCTTTTGCGATGAAAGTAGGGGAGGCACAAACTCGAGGAGTAGAGAATATGAGTAATATTTAGTTTTATCATAGCTAGCTATAATAGCGAATATTCCTAGTAATACTTTAGCCTATGCCTGTTAGTTCCATTCCCTAGCCTATATCTAGTATTATGATTAGTATGACTTTGTTAGTCTAGATTAGTAAGATGTCAGAGCTACCCATGTTTTTATTTCTTTCCTACGTGTTGACCTATTCTTATAGTTTTTATTTTTTTCCTACATGTTCTGCTTGAACAAAACACTCACCCTTCCTCTCGATTTTTCCTTATTCTTTGTGTCGTACTTCAACAAACATGTCTTGCAACTACATTATCTCTTCTAGAGCAGAACCTTTCTTGACCGGTTACGTTTTATTTTCTTAATTGCGAGAATGCAATTCTTTTAAGGTGGATAGATTGTAAATACCTAAATTTTTAGAATTTAATTTTAGAATTTTAATTAAGAATTTTTTTAGTTTGGAGATTTTCTGTAATTTTTAATTAATTATAATAAATGTTCTTCATGAATTTATATTTTTGTGTATTAAATTAATTATTTAAATTGGTGAAAAATTATATTTTTGGGTGTATAATTAATAATAGAGTATTGTGTAATTTTTTAGAATTTATTGGGCTCAAAAACCATTTTTAATAGCTAATTATATTAGTTTTAATTAAACCAACCCAGACCGAACCAACCCAACTTAAACCAAACCAAACGGAACCAAATCGAACTAGACCAAACCTACCCAGAACAAACGGATCTGGATCTTACCCGAACTCACAACCCGCGACCCGACCCGACCTACAACTCCTTAAACTTCAGTAACTTCCCAGAACCGATCCCCTTCCTCTTCCGAACCGACCGACCGACCCCCCTTTCACCTCCCCATAACAGCCCACTCCGACCCCTATATAAACATCTAGACCCACCCCCTCGCCACCATCCAAACCTCTCCCATTTTCGATAAACCACCGCCGCCGATGACTCCGGACCGTCGCGTACCACCGCCGCGAAGTAGCCACCGCACAGCCGCCTGAATTCGATGAGCTAGGTACCCTTTCTCCCACTCTCGTATCTCTGTGCACAGTTGTCCAAATATCGATCTGTCAAATCCTATATGAAGACCACATGACCCTCTCGAACCCTGTATAATTAGTTTGGGGTATCGTGTCCTGTGTCGGTCGTAAATCGTGACGCAAAACAGAAAAAATGACCCCATTTATAGTTCAGAAAATTATCACAAACACCCATGTTCATGGCCATTTTTCTTCCAACCTAATTAATATTTTTAAATTACACTTGAACAGTAAGTTAAAAAATATATCCAAGATTTAATTCTTTTAATTACTTAATTTTAATTTGTTGTATGTTGTAATTTATTCACGGTTGAAGTTGACCAAAAACTTGGTTTTCTAAACCCAAAATTTTCTGAAACGGGGTATGTCCCACTAAACGGGGTAACTTCGTCATATGCAAATTGTATTGAAAGACGTGTATCATCAACATGGATCTCTAGGATTTTGTGGAAGTTGATTTGGATGTGCGTGTACACCAAAATCGACGCGTATCAGCCAAAAAGTTCCTTATTGACCTGTTCTGACACTCTTCATAATTTTGTGTGTGCTTGTCGTTTCGTAATAAAACTTGTGCCATCAAATTTATAGCATTAAGCTGGTCCTGTGACCCAAGTTTGGTTTGATTCTGAGAACGTTGACGAAACTCTATTTTCTTGGGTCCTACGGTTCTACTTGATGGACAATTTCGTGACCGACTCATCGGAATTCAGTTCTGGACATTATATTGGATTCGTATCATAGTTCTGGACCCATAGACAGTAAGTTTGATGAATTTTAATAACTTTGTCTCTAGCACATTTTTCGGTGCGAAGAGGGCCACATTTGGACCCTACTTTGACCAGAAACTATCAATTATGTCCCTGTGTCCAAATTAGACTTATGGGTAGTCAATCCTAGCTATTTTAAGTATTCTCAGAGCAATGGTGATATTTTTTTCAGCATTCGGAGGCGTACCTGTAGATTCTACTGATATCAGAGCAACTGTCGGAGTTCAGAACCCAGGCAAGTGTACCTTGCCAAACTTGCAGTAATTTTTTAATATTATTTGCTTGAGTTATTTCTGTGATGTACCTGCTGAACCTAGGACCGTGAGATGTTGCTTAGTATCCGAACAATATTCGGGTGTCGACGTCGTACGCGGAGTCGTGTAACGTCACTTAGAAAGTTGATATCACGATCCTATATATTTTCGTGCTTGCTTTACCAAGTACGTCATACCATAGATACTTGATACTATTCATGTGATAGAATCTTTCCTGATTTATTCATGGTAATTTTGTATAGGTTTACAGGATTCGTGACATAAGACTTGCATATATAAATATCACTATGACTCGTTGTACTAGCTAGAGGTCATGATCTTGCGTGTTATGGACATGAGACGTGAGGTTACATTGGGTGGAGAGAGACACACAGGCTACAGGCTAATTATATATATATATATATATATGAGGTTATATTGGGTGGAGAGAGACACACAGGCTACAGGCTAATTATATATATATATATATATATATATATATTATGTTACTGGAGAGTACCTTAGTCTCTGTACCAGAGCTTTGGTACGTGTATTTGGCCCTTCGAGATATTACTGCTACCGACTCCCCGACACAGAGCTTGTAATGGTTTCAGTTTGAGTACTAATGATGCTCTCATTTGCATTTTACATAGCTGGTTATATAGCTTGCCTTGTGGATCTATTTATTTTATATACTGTATTTTATTTGGCTTGAGTTATTCTTGTACCTTGTTATGTCCCCTGAGGACTTGGATCCGGACTATGTCCACAGGTACAGCAGAGGAGGAATATCCCGAGGTTTACGGGATAAGAGCTGACACTAGAGTAGTACTGGAACTAGAGGACGAGGTTGTGATAGAGAATTTTTTTTGAGTATTCTGTTACATACTCAGTTATTTCTGCTTCCAGGTATTCTATATCTTGACTCTTAGATTATTGTATTAACTTATTATCGGGTTGTTACCCGAGATATTTTTATTAGGATTTGTTGATGGACTATATTTCTTTATATTGATTAGTCTATCATATTGAATTGTATTTATTTTCTGTAGATGAGATTAGAATTATACTGTGACATGTGTCGTAGACCATTGTATTTATTTTACAGCTTAAGTACACTATAACGGGTCCATTAAATTGGGTATGCCCATTGGAGTTGTGCTGTTGGCCATTGCCACATGGCTAGTCCCACGTTATTTTGGGACTGGGGTGACACGGCATGTAATACACACATTCGTAACTACTCACTGTCGGTTAGGATATTATACGCACTTTTAAAGTCGTCTGGAGATTGTGTCACGCCCCAGTCCCAAAATACCGAGGGACCGGACGCGTGATAATGGCCAGCAGTACGCACCGATGGACAACCCAATTTAATGGATCCATCAGGGCATACTTAAGCTGTGATATAACAATAAGTAGATCCAGTGGTACCAGTCACAGTCTATACTAATCTCATCCACAACAGATAATCATAGATCAAATGACAGAAATAAAGTAAATAAATAACTGACAAATCTCAATAAAATGTCTCAGAGAACAATCCGAGTACAAGCCTGCTACATCAATGAAATAGACTGAAAAGTAAATAACTAGAAACTGAAAATAATGAGTATCTCAAGCCAATACTCAAGAGAAGTCCTCTGGTACGATCTCGTCCTCAGATCCTGGTTCTGCTCCAATGTAGGCACCTGCTCCTGCTAATGCCAATGCTCCGGTCCCGTAAACTTCGGGGTAGATCTCGTCTGCAATATCTGGGGACATAATCCGGATCCAGGTCCTCAGGGGACAGCAAGGTACAGAAAATACAAGCCAAAATAAATGCAGTGCAGCAATAAATGAACAATAGGGTGAATAAATAACCAGCTAAGTGATATGCAAATGAGAACATTATTCCATACTCGGGCTGAGACTACTACAGGATCAGTGTCGGAGAAACCTATAGCAGTATTTTCTCGAAGGGCCAGAACTGGTGCCATAGCTCTGTGTCAGAGACTAAGACACATCCAGATGTCAATATATAATATAATCAGCCTTTTATATGGTAATACTCTCCCCACCCAATGAAATCTCACGTCTCATGTCCATGACACGCAGGATCAAGACTAATGCAACAAGTCATACTATATCTAAGAATATAATGTCCAAGTCCTGTATCCTATACAGAATCCCCACGAATATCTCAAGAAAATCCTGTCTCGTAAATAGTGTCAAGTGTCCTGAGTCAAGCGTACTTGGTAAGACAAGTACGAGAATATATAGTGTCACGAATGTCCATCTCTAGATGACCGTACCCAACACCGCGTGCGGTGTTGGCACCCGACTAATAATCGGACGCTAAGTACGTCACACGGTCCTAGGTTAAGCATGCACAACAATGTAAAAGAATCAAAGAGATTATGCAACAAGACTGCAAAGTTTGGCAAGGTACACTTGCCTGTGGTCCGGGCTCCAACTGTAGCTCTGGTCTCCGTGTGATCTGCAGGTACTACTCCGATTGCTGAAATAAACATCACCATTAGATTCAGAAAATATCAAATAGCTAGAAACGCCTATCCTTACGTCCAATTTGGACACAAGGGCAAAACGATATTTCCGGGCCAAAGCGGGGTCCACATGTGGGCCACTTTGCACCGAAAAGCGTATCAGGGTCAAAGGTCTCCAAATTTACCAAACTCAGTGTCAACAGGTTGGAAACGCTGATACGAACCCAACGGAACTTTCAGAATTGAATTCCGATGAGCCGATCACAAAATCGCCCGTCGAGCGGGGCCTGTGGGGCCCACGACACGCGATTTCGTCAACGTTCTCAGAATCGAACCAAACTTGGGTCACAGGACTAGCGTATCGCTATGAGTCCGATGGCGCAAGTTTCGTCTTGATCTGACGTGTGTACACGAAGTTACAGCGTGTTCCAGAATCGACGGATACGGGGCGGTGTCAGCGGATACGCGTTGATTCCGGTGTGCATGCACACCCGAATTGACTTCTGCGAAATTCTACACGTCCGTATCAATGTCGCGTACGTTTCGGTGAAGACCGCGTGCGACCAAGTCGTCCCATTTGGCGGGGCGTACTCAGTTCCGGGGTGAAACAGGGTCTGATTTTTCCTATTTTTGGATCGCGGTGTGCGATCACCACCGGACGCGATGCCTCGAACAGTTTGTCCGGGCACCGAGAGGCTCATACCGGCTTCGCAATACAATTTATGGAAACGAAATCAGAGCTACGAGGAGAAAGATGTGAATACCTGAACTGGTCTGAAAAACCGAGTTTCCTGCGTGTCCGAGTGTCGAGTCGGTGTCCTGTGTCCACTGTGCTTCTAGGGTCTGCTGTGTCCACAGCTAGGGTTTGTCGTGTCCGGGTGGCCGTGTCTGGGTCAGGGTTCCGTCATGGCTCGGGGAGGAGGGAGAAGGTTGATGGGGGTGGTCGACCGACTGGTCGGGTGCTCGAGCGTGGCGAGGTGCAGCGGCGGTGGTCGTGCGGGCTGGGGTGGCTGGGCTCGGGGAGGGGTGAGCCAGCGGAGGTCATCCGGTGAGGGGATGGGCGGTTCTCGGGTCTGAGGTGAAGAAGAGGGGAGGAAGGAGGAGAGGCCTGGGGCGGCTAGGGTTACGGCAAGGGGGGAGGCGGCGCTGGGAAGTTAGGGTGGCGGCGTCGATCGGATGGTCGACGGCGAGGACGCTGCGGGCGGAGAGAGGGAGGTGGAGCGATAGGTGGAGACGGGTGCTAGGGCAGCGGGTCGGGGAGATCGTCGGAGGAGATGACCGGAGACGGCGGCTGGGCTGAGAAGAGAGAGAGGGGTGTGCGGCGTGGAAGTCGAGAAGGCGGCGGCGTGGAAGTCGAGGCGACTTTATAGGCTGCGCCGCCGCGGAGTCGAGGCTGGATTAGGATTAGGGTTTCTGAGTTGGGTTAACGGGTTTCGGGTCGGGTTCGATTCAGATCCGACCCGACCCAACCCACTAAGAAATCGGTTTGGTTTGGGTCAGCAGCGGGTTGGTTCAAGTTGGTTGGTTTTAATTGAAATAAACCCGGTTTATTTCAGGGGTTTAAATTAGTTTATTTTATAAATAGTTTTAAGGGCTTTAAACGGGTTTCCGGAGTCCAATAAATTCACCAAAAATTACCCCGTGCTCGGTTTTCCATTTTACACCATAAAATATTATTTCCATAATATTTTAATATTAATTAGTAGCAATTAAAAATCATCAAATTAGAAAATACCTAGGTTTTAATGACAGAAAAATACCAAAAAATTCCAGAAAAATTCTTGAAAAATCAGGGGGCTTACAATCTACCCCCCTTAAGAGGATTGCATCCTCGCAATCAAAAGAATAACCGGTCAACAAAGATGACACGGTTGCAAATATTTTTCGAAGCACATCATGATCAAGGAGAGTCAAGGTTGAGGGTGTAAGAATAATACAAAGGAAAATAGTTTTTCCTTTGTATTAAAGGTTATACAATCTTCCGTATGAAGGAGATTTAGAAGACTACAGTTCAGAAAAACTAGATTATCACTTAAAACATATTAGGTTATCAATTATAAAACATTCTAGGTTATTAAGCAATCTCAAAATTACTAGGTGAAGGCCAGGGTCACGAACCAACATGCAAAAACTAAAACAATACAAGAAACAGAAACTATAAAAACTTACGCGCATTAGCTACTCCATGAATTTGCGCATCCTCCAAAGTCATCGCATAAGCTTGTCCGCGTCCTTGAAGGGGTGCCCTCTGTTGTTGCTGGGCCTGCTGGAAGGGTGCTGGTCGAGGTGCCAAGGGTGGCCTTGGTTGATATCCTTCTGATGCTGGTAGAGCTTGTTGGTTTGCCCTTGGTGCTCCTTCTTTACGCTCAGGGCAGTCTCTCACTGTATGCTGTCTGGATCCATAACCTAAGCATAGTCCTAACCTGCGTCTGCATTCCCTGGCGAGATGGCCTGCTTTGCCACAGTAGTGACAAGTAGAGAGGACTATTACTTGTGGTGTAGATGCGTTCTACTGTTGCTGTAGGTGAGGTCTCTTTGCAGATTCTTCTTGTGGTGCTCTGGCTGGTGCTGATGTGGAAGTCCGCTTCGAACTGGTCTCTCTCCTGGTGACGCGCTCCAGGCGTCGGGCTGCAGCAAGGACGTCCGAGTAGGATGTGGGCGCAATGGATCCAATTAGTTTCTGTAGCTCAAAGTTTAGTCCATCGAAGAACTTCTCGGCCTTCTCTTCTTCTGTCGGAATCAAGGTAGGGGCGAAGCGACTCAGACGAATAAATTCCGCGTTGTACTCTTCCACTGTCATATTGCCTTGGATAAGGCGGTTGAACTTGTCTCTGAGTTCTGATCGAGCGGTAGCTGGAATGTACATCTCTTGGAAGAGTCTGGAGAACTCCTCCCAAGTGACTCGGTCTGGTCCGAGCCGTGTCTCCTCAGATAGCCACCAGTGATGTGCATTATCCGTCAATTGCATTCTGACGGCAGTTATCCAACGTTCCTGTGGTAGCTCTGCTGCTTCTAATTGATGTCGTATGTTGGTAAGCCACTCATGAACTTCAGTAGGTTCCTCCTTGCCTGAGAAGGTGCGGGGCTTCAACTGGCGGAAGTCGGTGATAGAGCCCGTCGGTTGTCGGCGAGTTGGTAGGTTGGTCTGATCCAATGCATTTACTATGCTGTTCCTTAAGTAATCTGCTTCACGACGTTGAGCTTCTTGATAAATATACTGTTGGGCCTGCATCATTGCGTAGATCATTTGGAACATCTGCTGCCCGTCCATAGGCTGTCTGGTGGGAATACAGGCATTGGTGGAATGAACTGCGGAGGCGGTGGAATGTCATCTCGCCGAAATCTAGGAGCATGCTGATCTACTTAGCTGCCTTGGTGAGTAGAGGGATCTCCACTCAATGGTGCCACTTCATCTTCTCCGTAGGTGGCTACCTCACCTATTGGTGTGTTTGCTGGAGTTTCGTCGTTTGCTCTTGAATCTATTACTCTGCATCAAAAATAAACTATAAGAGGCGCACAGGAATCAAAGCAAGATACAAAAAATTTAATTCGAATACAATATAGATATCAAGAACGTTTCAAGCATGTGGATGAGATCCTAAAACTTATTCTATTCTTATTGCAGGCTTGCTCGGTCCCTAAGTTGAAACCGAACAATTTAGTCGTAGACCTGCATGGGCCACCACAGATTGGCGCATTTTAAGTAAGATTGGCATTGCGGCGCGCTTCTGAAGAGAATGGCACTACGGTGCACTTTTGAGGAGAATGTCACTGCGGCGTACTTCTGAGGAGAATGGCACTGAGGCACACTTTTGAAGGAAATGATACTGTGGTGCACTTTTGAAGAGAATGGCACTGTGGGGCACTTTTGAAAAGAAAGGCACTGCGACTAACTTTTGAAAAGAACGGCACCGCAGCGCACTTCTGAGGAGAAAGGCACTGAGGCACACTTTTGAAAGAAATGGCACTGTGGCACACTTTTGAAGAGATTGACACGACGGCTGGTTCGCTAAACGACAACCTGGGTCTGAGTATCGTATCTCCGCTGTAATGATGACCTCTGACTCTTCGATTTCTGCCTTTGTCAGCTGTTAGTCTGCTGCATTAAATGTTGAGAGAGAGTAGATCATTTGTGCGCTATCCTTTGTAACATTAAGAAAGTGTGTCACTTTTCTATTCTCTTAATAGTGCACCATCCTCTAAAATTAGTAGACAGTGCGCCAAAGTAAGAAAATGCACGTCTTTCTTCTAGAACAAGTAGAAAGTTCACCATTCTTCTAATATTGGATTTATTTGTAGAAAACTGCTCCATCTATCCGAGGCATACTTTTTATGCTTCTACAAGCCCCCCTTCAAAGTTTTTGAATTCGTTCAGGTGAATTCAAAATTACTTTGAATTAGAATCATAAAGTTTGTTGAGTTATTTATGCGCACACTCTGGACAGAATCCTAACGAATTTGCTGACGTGGCTAAAGGCATAATTTGCTGCGAATCCCGAACAGTCTTAGCATCCAAAGAGTTTTTCCCCCAAATCTATAAAAAGATAGGTTGAGGAGAGAGAGAACTTTTTTACTGCTCTCAAATCTCTTTGTCTCCTTCTTTCTCAAGAAAACCCTAGCTTTCTTCTTCCTTCAAAAATTTAGCAATAGCCTCCAAGCAAACTCAGACGACCAAAAAATGTAGCAAGGGGAAGGGGTTGGCTTCCTATTCTCGAGCAACATGACGAGATCGACGACGGCTCAGTCTGCTAGAGAACGGTTCAATATGCCATCGTCGAGGGTCAGGTTAGGAGATGTAGCACATTCTCCTCTGATAGGCATGAATACTGTCTTCTTATTCCCTGTTTTCTTCCCCTCCCCCCTTTTCTTTTATACGTACAATGTAAAAAAATTAAAAAAATGGCAGAAAGATGAAAGAAAGAAAAAGAACGAGGACCTAGAACACAAATATACGTGTACATGCGCACTTTTCTCTCGTTCAGAAAAAAAAATAGTCACTTTGGTGCACTTTCCCTCATTTAGAGCTGAAACAGTCATGTTGGTGCATTTTCTCTTTTTCAGAGCAAAAGCACTCATTTTGGTGCACTTTCTCTCAGTCAGCGTAAAAATAGCCATTTTGGCGTACTTTTCCAATTATTGGCGAATCGGCACATTTTTTCCATTATTGGCGAGTCGGCACACTTTTCCCATTATTTGGTGAGTCGGCGCACTTTTTCCATTATTTGGTGAGTCGGCGCACTTTCCATCTGTTTTGACATATTGGCGCATTCTTTGTCTATTTAGGTAGATTGGTGCATACAAATGCGCTTATCTCCTGGAGTTTTAAAAATGCACGTAGTTTCCTTCTTCATGAGATTTATTGACCCCTTGTTTATGGATTTTGCAGTTGACTTAGGTACGGATCCTCTGGCGCAACTGATGGGATCTACTGCTGGACTTCTCTATACCAATTATTTAGAAGACTTATCGCATACTGAGTTTTCCCAATCCGATAAGAAGATGTCCAGTACCTGTCAATTATTGATAGTTGGACAAGGGGAACGAACGTTGATATCTCTGATAAGCGGCGAACCTCTCACTTTCTTTTCAAATGAGACATATTTTAAGCTGGCTTTCTTGTTTGGTGATGCCATCCATCTTCTCAGCCTAAAAAATAAGAAGGAGAAGTGGTTGTTCACTGTTTATGGTAGGGTCATGTATCTCCCCGAGATGACAAGAATTTTTTTACTGTGTATCTTCTTCTATGCTACATATCCACGGAAGATAGTGTGGGATTTAACTCCCATTACTAATAGATCCAAGCAAGGGAAGATCCACTATAAGCAAGGTTGTTTCTTCAGTTCCGGTGATAGACATTCAGTCCAAATGTGAGGACTTCATCTTGGGAATGTACCTAGTGAAGATTCTTCGTTGATTCAACCTATCTAGTCTCCCTTGTTCACCAACATTTTTACTGATGTTGAAGGGGTTTATCCTCAGAAGAATGTTCGGCTGCCAGGATGGTTTACAAATAAAAATATCTATTGACATCAGGCACTGACATGGATATTGGATGAATATCCTGAGAACCTTATATCTTTGAATTTATACAATGCCTTGTTAGCGACTTGCTATGGCATTGCGCCCAATGCCAATATGTTCGTGGCTTTGCTAGAGTGATATAACTCTAGCACTGGGACTGTTTTCACTCCTTATGGCGAGTTAGGGTTCGTGCTACACAAGATGATGCACGTATATGCACTTCCCATGGGGTGGTTCCTTATAAGGAATACGTACCTACCAACGCAAAATTGGCGGATTTAACACAGACTGAGCTGCGTCTGGTTGAAGTATATCAGGAGCTAATGTGCTACTACTTGGCCTATATTTATTAAAACAATACTAATTCTGGCACTGTCTTTATCATGAAGTGGTTGCACTACCTCTTCAATGATAGAAGTGAGAAAGAATGCACGAAGATTCGACCACTTCGACCTTTGAGCTCTACTAGAGTTGAAGAGCTCCTGGCAAGTCATAGTACCGAAGATAAGTCCTTCGATCATCGTATGGGAGATTTTGCATTAGGCACACAGGCTATGAGCTATCTCAGACTTACTCGTACAAAGATTTCGTCTGAAGCTTTGTTGGCCGAATATCTCTCTTTGTGGTCCGAAGATAGGTACTCCCCGGAAATTCAGGCTTAGTGGACCATCTTCATAGGAATATTTTGTTTCTTGCAGTGTGTCTGGTCTTCAAGCATCGACTGGCATTGTTACTGGCAATCGTGTGCCGTTTGAACGCTGGTTTATGAGAACTTGCTCATAATTTGGCAGTAGATTCTCGACGAGAGAAATTTCCTCGAACAGAGCTTCCATTCACCTATCTGACAAGATGGTTGATTTTGCACAACCAGGGTTTGATGGCTCCCAGCTTGACTTAGGCTGATGGGATAGAGCACATGTTCCTTTGTAGATATATACTTTCTAAGTAGACATATACTATATCTTTTCAGACCAGGCGAGCTTTGAATATGGGGAACAGTTGGTGCTTTTATTGCACTATTCCCGACGTAGCAACTGAGCACCATGGTTTGAGTTTTATTGACGAGGGGACTACCATATCAAGGCTGTCAATAGGGGTGTTTTTATGGTAAATATTTATCCGACCCTCTCACTTGCTGTACAAAACTAGCAACGGTTGCACCTTCAAACTGTATCTACCTAGCCGCTTTATAAGGCAATTTGGCTATGATCAACTGCATGTAGGAAAAACTACTCTATGCTTAGCTAATTCTGGAGGTTTAATTGATGGCGCTCAGGGATGGAGAAATTTTATCACGGGTTGCACGGGAACCACTTTTACTCTGCCTGAACCCAAACCTCATTTAATCATATTGCATTCTTTTGCCTAATTTTATTGCTCCATAAATCAATTCTACGTGGACTTCGATACAAGGGTTAGTTTTCGCAACCCGACGGAATGAGTCAATCCGTAGTCAATAAGACCTTCTCTAGTTGAAGGGGAGGATGATGCGCCATTGGATGATATATTGGAAGCTCTTCCGGATGTAGAACCAGATGCACCCGCCCATGCCATATTGGTGTAGAAATCTTGGAAGCATAGGATTACATCCCCTGCTGAGGACCGACCTACTAGAAAGAGAGATGCTGTCGCGAAGCCTAGGAGGCCAAAATTGAAGGTTTCTGTTCCTTCACGCAGGAATTTAATTGATGAACTGACTAGTTCGTCAGAGCGGCCTGGACCGTCCATCTCTTCTCCAGCAGTGCAAAGAATTAGCACTTTCGTCCCTCCCTCTACAGGAATAAGTGTCGCTCATACTACCGCAACAGTCAGTTTTGTGGATCATATCCTTGATGCAGCAGCTCAATTTATTATGCCGATTGCACTCATACATACTCCTTTGCCAATGGATCCAAAGGATCAACCTGCTCCGGGAAGTCCTGATTCTGGTATAGAAATAATTTTACCTTCTCGGGCTGGAGTTGGTGAACAGGTCGAGCCATAAGATGACATTGCCGCTACAACCCCAAAAGATATGCCTGGTCAGGACATTCAGGCTCTGCCTCAATCTGCTATAGCTACAACTGGGCTTGAAGATGCTTCAGAGCATATTGATACTGAAACTATAACTTCAGAGGCGAGCATGACGTTGAGTGATTATAATGATTTGCTTATTCATGCTGATTCATCTGAGGTGGAGGCTTCGTTGATGGAACAAAGAAATTTATTAGAGGGGCAGACTCTTGAAGACAAATATGTACCGCCTGGTGCTGGTATATGTCTCTTTATTCATTCTATACTACAAGTTCTTGCGCTGCATGCTTTATTGTCACAAATTTATGCACCGATACCTTCAGCTAGCATAAGCCAGTGTGTCACTTCTTTCCTTAGCTGGACGTGCATATATCTTAATTATAATATGTTGTTTATTGATCATATTGTTTGCTTGATTTTTTTAGGTGATGAGATTATGGCAGGAGTCGCTCCAGAGAGGGCAGAAAGGACGGTTGTTTCGCATGCTGAAACAACTTTAGTTGTTGATATCATGATTCTGGCTATGGATATCGCATCAATGCCACAGGTAGCTTCAACTGCTCTTGTGGTTGAATTGATCATTACTGCTGAAATAGCTTCCACTGTTAGCCTGCGAGAACGAGCGACAAGTTCTTCATCTTTTGTTCCCAGTGTCGAGGCAACAACTGTCACGACGACTTCCTTTGTACACCATGGTCGAGGATTAGCAGAAATTATAACGACTCCGAGTTTAAGCACTCATTTCAATGCTTTAGTATAAGCTTATACATCTACTTTCTATGCAACGTTGAAAGAGTTCATAAATTTGGTGCTCAAGAAAGGTTTAACCTTTGGGGATGTAAAGGATGCTAGCTTGTTCATGATCCAACTTATCAGAAATTTCAAGGATGAAACTAGGGCTGCTGCTCTTAAACAGATCTCGATAGGCTTTGAGCAGCCTATTAATGAGTATCTGCATCTTAATAGTGGGGACATATCGACTTTAGTTCAGACTAGATAAGATTCAATTAATATTGATTTCATAGAACTTCAGACAACCTTCCAAGAATATATGGCAATTCATGCTGAGAAGACTGTCCAGATAAATGCTTCTATGAAAGAAGTAACTTTTTCTCTGTCTCTTCATCGTTCTGCCCACGATGAAGAGAATGATAAGGCGGTACAACTCAAGACTCAGGTTCAAGAACTGAAAGCCCAATTCAAGTAAGCGATGAAGGAGTTAAAGGTGGCTGTGGAACAACATCGGGAAGAGCTGGTTCATTGTGATTTAGCATGGGAACAACTTTTGGATCTTTAGCACAACAAGAACGAGCTTGACCATGCTCGAAATAATATGATAGAGTCATATGCTTCTATGGCACCTTTTCTACAGATGACTCCAAAATGCTCGAAGACATAGAAGAGCATCACTGAAAAAGGATCAACAACTAGCTCGGTTGACCCTGTTCCTTCTTGATCTTTCTACTCCTTCTGAGTGAGCTCCATCTTATGTTTTTCCCTTTTTTGTAAATTTTTCCATGAAAATATATTGAAACTTTTAGCTTTAAACAATGCTTGTTTGTTGTGGACCAATTATTTATTGCGTGTCTCCTATTAGATAAAAATAATAGATTAGAGTAAAAAAAAATCATAGGTAATGTGGACGTGATATATTTTTAAATAGGATTCCACCGAATATACCCGCTCAGAGGTATTATGGACATGGCAGGATAATTCTGTGGGATAATTTGGTAGATTTATTACTCAAGTCATACTCGTGCTGAGTACAAATGATAAATTTTACCGGATATAATACTATCAAAGGTGATATGGACGTGATAGTTTACTAGTTTACTCCAGCAAAGAAGAGAAGAAAGAGTAGTTCAAGGGCGAACTATTATCTCCTTTTTAGGGGATAATAAATGCGATATGATTCAGAGGTAATATGGACATGAATTATATTATATTTATTGACTGGTAAGTAAACATGTGAGATTATTTCCAACCTAACTGGGTATCAGGAATAAGATATCCTTAAAACAACTGGGCTTTAAGAAATGGAACATTTTAGTTGGGGAGAATTGTTTAGGTGATCTCAACGAGAGTATTCCGTTGGATCTGAGTATTGTCCCACTGGAGAACTTTGAGGACCCATTACCTATGTCTTATTCAAAAATGAATATAGACAATAGTTCGAGAGGCATATAGGCTATGAGTTGCTGGAGATTAAACAAAATGTGTCTTGCTTTAATATGCTGGAGATGAAGAAGAATATGTCGTGCGTAGACATAATAATTCTTGAGGAATTTGCCGTTGATAGGCATCTTTATCAAATCTCCAGTGTCCTTATCATCTGGGGAAGTTGACACCATATTTACAGAGAAAGCCTGTTTGAATATGTCACCCATGCTTTTGTCAGAATCCCACAATGATGAGTCAGAGGAAAGAGTGTCATGACCTGTACCCGAAATAAGGGCACGAGTACGTGGGTACGTCCAGCCTACGCCTTAGCTTCGACGGTAGAACACTGTCTAGGTCAATGTAGCTATTTGTTAATCTCACACAAATATATGATATCATAACCTGTCAATGTATCTTAACTCCAAATAGAGGACAATGAATATATAATCAACAATCTCATAACATATACTCAATTACAATGACTATAAGGAAGATAAATGGCACGATAAGATATGAGCAACACAAGATGAGATTAATATATAACTCAGCCAAATCAGAGTCTGAGAGTCTAGCTATCTCAAAACAAATAAGTCTCAAATAATACAACTCATAGTATCAAGTTTGGAATAATCCAAATGCACAAATAAAACTAAGTGCTAACTAGGCAACTACGGGTGGTGTCTCCTATATAGGGAGTGGCTTCTCTGGAAGCTCCTGGATATAACCATCAACTACTCCAGGTACATAATAAGTGGGACAAAATTCCTCAAGATCCTCTGAAAAATATTATCCAGTCAAGAAAGGAGCAAGCACATAAACTAACAGCAGTTCCAATTATATTGATTAAGACTATAAAATAGTGTGGAATGAATATCCATAATGGAAAGGCAATACTGGAATGTAAAGAACTGGAGAACATATAATCATACCACAGAAAAGTAACTGGCAATGAACAAGCGGTAAATATGAATACAAGCAAGTATGAACTGGAATAGAGCAATGGAAAAACTAGCTAAGTACCTTAAAATATTAGTTATTAGGTGATCAACTTGGGATAAGATCAGGCACGTCCGTATATGATTGACTATGCACAAGTACAAGTAAGGGATCAGGTCAATCATTTATGATTAACTATGAACAAGTATATGTAAAAAAATCAGGCCAATCATATATGGGAAGCTATGCACAAGTAATAAGATCAGGCTACACTCTCGTGTGGGGGGGGTGAGCTATGCACAAATAAAGTAGGGTATGATCACATAATCACTAATACTTCCCCGTCCCTGGCTAGTACGATGGATCCAATTACGACTCCTCATGACAGGTGTCAATAATACTAACCCGTGAATTCACTGTGTCAGGAATCAAATATATCACTATAAGACTAGAATCATGATAAATATCAAAATAGCGGATACTGTCAGAGAATGTACTCGCATGTGGTCCTGAGCAAAGTGTGAGGATCGATGTCCAAAATAAAGTTACTCTGACCTAAATATAAAATAATAGGGTTAATAACTGATATGAGATGACAACATGGTTAGCTAACTTGTTGTGATGTTTCTATGCCACTTTCAGGTCCATACTTGGTTAACTAGGTCCACTAGTCAGTTTCTATATCATAAAAGTCTATATTAGACACTATCTAACTAAAACCAATTATTATTAGCTATACTAACTATTTATTAGTTATACTAAATATTCCAGCAAAATTAGTATATACTAGTTAATACTAGTTACTACCTTAACTTGTACTTAATATTTTAACAATACCTCATTACTAATGACCTAGTATGCTAACCCCTTAGTACTAATATATATACTAATACAGTACCTCATATACATATTTATACTCCTAGTTATAGCTCCTTACTTTGCTAACACTACTGCACCCTTACCCCCATACCAAACTATACTGTTTACACATACTCATCAACTAAACACTCTTGAGGCAACCTTGCACCAACTGATATCCACTATAGCATCTCGAGCTCAAGAAGCTCCACACCAAGCCTTAACTGCACATGGACAGTCCCAACACTGATGCAAGTGTCTGCTCATGGCATTGGCCAATAGTCCCTCTCTTATACTGAAGTTCACACTCGCAACACTAACAAAACATACACCTTGACACACAACAAAACTTCAATACCTACTCATGATGTAGGCTACCTGTACATGACCAACCTGGAAATACACCTTACCATATCTACCCTTCAGAGTAATGTGTATTAATGCATACACTAACTCATCCTAAGACTGATACATCATTATTACCTGGGATCAACCCCACACTTACCACACTGATACCATAGCATCAATCCTCCCTTACCCGACTGCCTATAGTCTTCAACAAGATAATACCTCAAATACTAGGACATACTCACACAAGTCAAACTCCTCACAACTGAACCTATTCCACATCCAATTACTTATTACTAGTCCTCATGTCCATACTGTGAACACCCCCTTAGCTCTTACTGATACTCTAAACATCAGTTCAGATACTCACTCCCATTGATACTCTACGTATCAGCCAAACTCAGTGCTACTGCAACCATCTAATAACACCCAGATACTAACCCCTCCATGTCTGCAATGACTGCATGTTGCAATCCTTACTGCATTTAGGTTTCTCACTGCAGATCACAGCTACCCGAGCCCCATCCTTGCATACCCGAGCCTTCATGTTACTACTGCCTGCAGTAGAGTTTGGCACAACCATGTGCATAACAGTACTACAATACCACAGTATATTGCCTCTCTTAATCTCCCATGCATACTCTCTTATACTCACAGCTATACTTCACTAACAGTCCAACCCGACCCCCATATGAACACAGTTCCCCATACTAAATACCAAGTTCTCGTGAAGCATACATTATAACATATGGATACATATATATAGATAATCACATAGATGAGTATACCTATATCAGTCACCAATACACTGCAAGCATCAACACACTAGCTAAAGTACAAACACCTAATGTGCAAAAGTATGGGATTCATGATACACCCACAATCAACATACCAATTTCCCCAATACACAACCAATACTAAATATACATATTAAATACAACCATATATATATATATATATATATATATATATATATATATATATATATATATATATATATATTATGATTAGTTACCATGAATATTAGAGAGAAAATACACCACAAACATAAACCCCCAATTTAGAGCCCCGTGTCACACCGTATCATACCGTGTCATGATACGCCTTACTCGTATCTATTGTGGATACGTATCTACCCCTACCCCCCATAAGACCAATATAACTCTAATTAGGCCTACCAAATCTAATGACAAACACTTGATGTGCTATTCTCGGATTTCTCCAAAATGAGTACAAAACTCAATGTAGAAGTCACAAATTGGGTCAATAGGAGTCCAAACTCCTCCCTATGGGTGGCCCTAATATATGGATGCAATCTACATGCTCTAAATCATCAAATAAAACTAATTAGAGGAAGAAGTTCAGAATTTACCTATTAGGAGATGGATTTTCAATAAAAACTCAAAATAACATGATGTGGACACAAGCACCAAGCCAAACTCATTCTCCAAGCTCTTTGCACCCACTAGCTTCTATTCTCCTTAGATAGTGAGGATAAAGTAATTTGGGAGAAATTTATGAGGGATTTTATGGAGAAAAGAACTATTGGGGAAGAACACTTAATTAGGAAATAAAATGGTTGAGAATGAGAGGAGAGAGAGTGTTCCCTATTCTAATTAGGGCTGGCCACCCCTATTCCCTTCTCTAAGCAATGTGCAATATCCAAAGTGCCCCTTGGGGTTGTCATGAAGAATTAATAATCAAGAGGAAGCTTCTACTCCTAATGGTTAATTAATTAAGTCACTAACTTAATGAGAAAGTCTAATAAATTAGGCTCAAGTGTCACTAACTTAATGTTGGTCCAAACTCAAGTCTAATCTAGTTAGGTCCACTAATACAAGTCCACTAAATAATATTGTAGGCTAACAATTAATTAAAATATACAATATTAATTATATAACTTACATATAAATTAAATAAATATAGAAAGACTAAAATACCCCTATTCTAGAAATATGGTAGTGACAATGAGAATGCGTCTCTTCTTCTGATTCTGAACTTTCAGGACTTGTTGGTGGTATAACATATCCCAAACCACGACCAGTCCATTGGTAGTATATTTTCAGCTTGCCTTTAGGAGAGAGGTGATGTATAGGAGTCTGTATGCCTTTTCCATGATTTAGTCCCAAGCTAGATTTTAAGTTGTATTCCATCCTTTGTATAATAATCTTGGCTAGTTGGCTGTAATGATACGGTTGTATCTTTTTCATATCCATGTCAGAACCATCAGTCTGTGTGACTCTTTTGTTTTTAGCTTTGCCAAAAATTATAAGATGTTGCTTGTCATGTCTTCCTGGGACTATGAAGTATGCCTCCTCATATGGTTCATATGACGGACCATATTGGAATGGAGATGCCACGAGTATGGACGGAGGTTCGTAGAGATGAAAAGACTCGAAGAATTTTTCAAAAAAGGGTTCAACATCAATGTAGTGCGAAGTAGAGTCTTATTTATTCATGAAATAAAAAAATTCTTCATCTTCCACATAGTCGACAGAATCTTCAGCCTTGACAGAAGGCTTGGCAAGATTGATGACTATGGGATATTCAATGATGTTGATGGCTTGTTACGACGAAGGTCAATAACAAGTGTTTTATTCTCCATTGTTGGTTGTTTATTGCATCGAAGGTTGATAACCAATAGAGATGACTTGTGCAGGTCGATGCCGAGAGGCTTAGAAGAAGTTGGATGAGTAGTACGTCCTTTGACTCTGATTATAAGAGGCTCTTCTTTTGGAGTATTTTAAGCTTCATCACTAGCTTTATTAGCTTCCTCTTTCATATACTCTTAAGTATAGAGTGCAGAGTCAGCGAAATAGGCTTCGACACCTTTGAAAGGATTGAGGTCAACTACCTCTGTTTTGACCTCTTTGCTTCTGTTCATATACTTGGCATTGATGTAGGATGGAGGGTATAATTTTATGCTCATATATCCAAGATCGTCCCAGCAAAATATTGTAGGATACGTCAGAGTTAATCATATAGCATATGACTTCAGTACGTAGATCGCCTATCTGAATTTTTAGGCATATCTTTTCCAGTGGTTTATGTCACGCCCCAGTCCCAAAATACCGAGGGACCGGACACGTGATAATGGCCAGCAGCACACACGATAGACAAATCCAATTTAATGGATCCATCAGGGCATGCTTAAGCTGTAGTCTAACAATAATTGGAACCAATGATACAGGTCACAGTCTATACTAATCTCACCCACAACAGATAATCACAGTTCCAATGCCAGAATTAAAGAAAGTAAATATAATCTAGCATATCTCAATAAAGTGTCTCGGAGAACAATCCGAGAACAAGTCTAATACAATAATGCAATAGACTGGAAGTAAAGTAAATAGGAACAGAAGTAAATGAGTATCTCAAACCAATACCCAGGAGAAGTCCTCTGGTACGATCCCGTCCTCTGGTCCTGGTACCGCTCTAATGTAGGCACCTGCTTCTGCTCCTGTTAATGCTCCTGTACTGTACAACTCTGGGTAGATCTCGTCTGCAATATCTGGGGACATAATCCGGATCCAAGTCCTCAGGGGGCATAGCAAGGTACAAGAAAGCTCATGCCAAAATAAATGCAGTGCAGCAAATAAATGAAATAAACAGGGTAAACTATATAACCATCTAAGTGAAATGCAAGTGAGAGCATCACTAGTGCTCAGGCCGAAGCCACTACAAGCTCTGTCTCGGGGAGCCGGTAGTGGTAATAACCGGTAGTGGGTCTAGCTCTGCTCCGAGAGTCTACGACCTCTCAAAAAAAGTGGATGTATATATATATGGAACAGCCTGTAGCCCGTGTGTCTCTCTCCACCCAATGTAACCACGCATATCATGACCACAACGTCTCATGTCCATGTCAAGCGGGATCATAGCTAATGCAACCAGTCATACTATATCTAAGCTTATAATGTCCATGTCCTGTATCCTATACAGAATCACCAAGAATATCTCGGGAAAAATCCTGTCTCATGAATAGTGTCAAGTGTCCTGGGTCATAATGTACTTGGTAAGACAAGTACGAGAATATAAAGTGTCACGTATGTCCATCTCTAGATGACAGTACCCAACACTGCGTACAGTGTTGGCACCCAACTGATAATCGGACGCTAAGTACGTCACACGGTCCTAGGTTGAGCATGCACAGAAATATAATAAAGCAAGGAAAATATATATAAAGATTGCAAAGTTTGGCAAGGTACACTTGCCTGATGTCTGGGTATCAACAACTGTCCCTGTATCAGTGGGTCCGGTAGGTGCTACTCCAAAAGCTGTAATAAACATCACCAAAAGTCTCAGAAGGTATCAAACTGCTAAAAATGCCTGTCCTTACGTCCAATTTGGACACAGGAACAAAAAGGTCATTTTCGGGCCAAAACGGGGTCCATATGTGGGCCACTTTGCACCGAAAAGCATGTCAGGGTCAAAGGTCTCCAAATTCTGTAAACTTAGTGTCTACAAGTCAGGAACGATGATATGAACCCAACGGAACTTCCAGAATTGGATTCCGATAAGCCGATTACAAAATCGCCCGTCAAGTGGAGCCTGTGGGGCCCACGATACGCGATTTTGTCAACGTCCTCAGATTCGGACCAAACTTGGGTCACAGGACCAGCGTATTGCTATGAGTCCGATGGCGCAAGTTTTGTCTCGATCCGACATGTGTACACAAAGTTACAGCGTGTTCCAGAAAGGTCGGATACGGGGTGTCGTCGGCGGATACGCGTTGATTCTGGGGTGCACGCACCTCCGAATCCACTTCTGCAAAATCCTACACGACCGTATCAACGTCGCGCACAGTTCGGTAAAGACCGCGTGCGACCAAGTCATCCCATTTGGCGGGGCGTACTCAGTTCCGGGGTGAAACAGGGCATTGTTTTTCCTGTTTTTGGATCGCGGTGTGCGATCAACACGAGACGCGATACTCCGAGCGAGTTACACGGGCACCGAGAGGGTTATACAGTCTACTTGTAGCAACTGACGGAATCGAAAACGGAGTTGCGAGGTAAAAGAAAACGGTACCTGAACAGGGCTCCGTGAATACTGAATTCTGCGTGTCCGAAAACCAAGTTGACGCGAGCCGAGTCCTGGTCGTGTCCACGCGGTGTGTCCTGTGTCTGCTGGGCCGGTTCATAGAGTGGCTGTGATCTAAGAAGGAAGCAGAGGGGAGGCGGTCGTCGAGGGGTCGTCGGCGCTGTGGAGACGGGGCAGGGGACAGCGGGAGGCGGAGGAGGTAGTCGAGGGGGATGAGGCGGTGGAGTTAGGGCTGAGGAACGCTGGAGGCACGGCGGGCGTCGGGCACGGCGAAGGAGGGGAGTTGGCTGGGCTAGGCGAGGGGAGGAGGAAGAGGAGATCGACGGGGCGGTGCTACACAGGAGGGAAGGCGGGGTACTCCGGCTAGGCGACTGTCGGGGAAGAGGGGTGTCCGGGCGGTGGAGGCTGGGAGGATGAGCGGGAACGAGGCAGCGGGCTAAGGCGGAGAGGAGGGTGGAGCTCGTCGGAGGAGTCGTGCGGTGACGAAGGTATGGAAAAGAGAGAGGGGTTAGGGTTCAGGCTGGAGTGATCGGCTCCGGCGGGGGTGGCCTTGGTCGGCGGAGGGAGCGGCCAGGGTTAGGGTTAGGGTTAGGTTTAGGAATTAGGGATTTGGGATTGGGATTTATTTCTTTTATTTTTTCTTTGTGGAGAAAAGCTTAGGGAATTATGTATTTATACATACAGAATTTTAATAGGGTTTGACCTAGGATTTGGGCTGGGTCAACGCTACTTGGGCTTGGCTACGGCTCTCATGGGGATGTCGGGCGTTGGCACGGGTTTAATTCGGTTTAATTATTTAATAGTTTCTAGGGCTTTAAAAATGCTTCCGGAGTCCAATAAATTCCCAAAAAATTATCCCATGTCCGGTTTTCTATTTTACACCATAAAATATTATTTCCATAATATTTTAATATGAAATAACCGCAATTAAAAATCCTTTAATTACCAACGCCCAGGTTATAATTACAGGAAAATCCCAAAAATCCGAATTAATAATTTCTGAAAATCAGGGGGCTTACAATCTACTTCTTCCAGCATTGACGCCTAGAATGGTAGTATTGGTAGCATACAGGTTATGCATCGGTATCTTCAATCCTTTCAGTACATTTTAGGAATGATGCTGAATGAAGAACCAGGGTCAATGTGAATCTGGTTCACCTTAATAGATCTAATGTAACCGGTATAATACAAAGTCCTTTCATGTTGATTATCGTTGAGTAGCATGTCATCTTGCGTGAAGATGATGTTAGGAATCTTGTCGATCACGCTATGGCATTGAGGATATGCTAATGTCTCTTCATCAAGAGTCTTGAGTTAAGCATAGCATGAGTTTGCATGTATCAGATCTTCGCTCAAAGCTTCATGAGTCTCCTTCGACAAACAAAATAACTCGAATATGGAGAGTCGGGCTGGGGTATTGGCCAGTTGTGCCAATATGTCAAAATTGTAAGGCTTTTCAAGTCCTTGGGTTATATTCTTCTTCAGATATTTTTCGAAGCGTACTTTCTTTGTTTTTCTTTCTCTGTCGTAGTATAATTTGAAAGGCCAGATTCGGTTGTGACTGGAGCTACAGGAGTTAGCGAAGTAGGAAGAGTGTCAAGAATATCTTCTTGGACAGATTCATAAGTTTTATGATAATTATTGCCGGACCTAGTACCTATCATGGCTTCTTCTTCGGGTATCGGAGAAAGAATTACCATGTTACAGGACTTGAGTTTCTTTTTATCATATCCTTTCTTGGAGTGAGCCTGTGGGCTGGTCTCATCGTAGCCCAATCTACTATGAGATTTATTAGACTATCCTCGGAGTTGTAGAGGAATATGTCGCCCTTGCCAAAGTTTAAATATTCATCTTTCTAGAAATTATACCCCATTTTTTGTATCTGACGTACAGATTATTGGCTGTATGAATTAAATTGGGGGCGATCCTCCTTAAGCACCTGAGTTAAGGTCGATGCTCTAATATTTATAGAAGAAGGAGGTAAAATTTGTATAAGAACACCATCGTAAGCACTAAAGATTTGTTGTGTCCTATATAGCGGAACGCTGCCAATCATGGACTAATGTCGGTACGTCAAGTGAAGCTCTTGTGAGTAGAGATTGGTGGGAAAATATTCAAATTTTGAAATCCTGATGTTGATCCTAATCTCTGTCTGAATAAGGATCCAAAGAAATCATATTTCATAATTTATACTTCTTACCCTTCTTAGATTTTGAATTAGAAGATGCTGATCCCTGGTCCCAATCTGACAAAAGATCGGAATAAATTCACATAATCTGGCCATGATCTATGGTAAGAGGTACCAATTCCTCTATTTAACTTATAGGCGGCAGAAGATTCACTACTTCCATCATATCTCAAGTTATTAGGACAACGTCGTTCGAGACTTCTTGTGCTGGAAAGTAACTGAATTGAAGATACACTATATTGGCAGTGACTGTCTTTTCTTTGTTGTAAAGGGTGATAGATTTATCATCTATCAACTGTTGTATCTTTCTTTTCAAGATATAACAAGCCTTGGTAGGATAATTTACGTATCAGTGGTATAAGCAGTACTTCGGGTCGTCTATTTTATCAGCCTCATTTGGTCGCTTGACTTCAGAAAACTGCAGCTTGTTGCTTTTTATAATGCATTCAAAAATACTAGGGATATCGCTCTCGTCAAAGGAATATTGTTTCTTAGGCCTGGAGGTCTCTGTAGGATTTTTTGTTGGAGGAGAGGCGGTTCGCTTTGACAAATTTATCGCCAAGGCCTCATTTCATTTGCTGTTATAATTACTCGCACTATTGGAATGACGCTTCCCTTCTGTATTGGTTATTTGTAACCCCAAATTGTGTGCTATTTTTGCGTTGCCTTTAGCATCTTCAACACCGATGATGAATGTCGTCCAGTCTTAAAATTGAGTTAGCCTTGTCCAGAGCCCTACTATAGGCATCGGGTTCTTTTTGCAGGTATTAAAGAATGTAGAGTCTGAAATACTGGGGGTAACTTCAGAGTTGCCTGCCTAAAACACTCAACGAATTCATGGGAGGATTCCTTCTTCTTCTGTTTGATATCGATGAGTGAAGACATCATCATATCCATGCCTCCCTTGTAGAATCATGAGAGAAAAAGATACTTCATGTCATTAAACAAGGATATTCAGTTATCAAGTAAACTGCGATATTAATCATAGGCTATGCTTGCCAAGCATCCCACGAATAATCTGGTAAGGAGAGCATCATCTTTCTGTAGATGAGCCATTATCATATTGAAGTAATTGATATATTGGCTCAGAGATGTCCTGCCTCCAAACAAGCCTATCGATTGGGGTTTATATTTAGGAGGGAACGAAACATTATCCCAATGCGGAGGATAAGGCTGTTTTACCCCCAGCTTGCTGAGTTGGTCTTTGTTCTTTAAAATATTGACCTATGCACACAACTCTCGGATAGCTTCGAGAGGATCATCTGGTCGGAGTGGTGTAGCTGACTGACAGGATCCTGGTTGAACAGGATTTATCACTAACGGAGATCCACCCCCATTATTGAGTGGATTAAGTGTTTGTGCTACTGACTCTTGGTTTATGACCACTTCTGGATTTGTGTTATCTTGCAGAGGCATTGTTCCAAGAGTAGGCTGTACAGGTATGAAAGAAGCCACTTGGACGGGTGCTGGTGGAGCAGAATCTTGGGTTGTCATCATTTGATGCATATTTTGCATCATGGTATGCATGTCCTAGAGAGAGTCCTCTAATAAGTTGAGTCATTATTCAATTGCTTATGATGGAGAATCATCTTATTCGTCACCGATGGCGTAAATGCTAACATCCATGTGTACGACAGAGGGATTGGTAGAAAGAACCGTGTAGTCGGAGTCTACACTGTTAGTTTTAGAATAAAGGGGATTGCTACCCCTAGTCTCGGATTCTGAGGAATGTAGATTCTCATGACGAACGAGCTTCCGTCTTTGAGAACGAGTACTTTAGTATAATCCTTCATAGGAGTCGACGAGTTGGTCAAATCTCCTCAAGTTAGGTGTTCTTGAAGAATTTATTCTTCATTTCTTTTTACCACGGGAATATGCGAAGCCATATATGTTGAAGTGAAAAGCAGTTCTTCATCGTACTCCTGGTTCTCAACTTGATTTGTATGTTGAGGCTTAGGAGACATAGTATAAGTCAATTAGTCAAACACAAACTATTTTGTTGATGCACAACAATATTCGATTACAACTTTATGACAATTGCAACGATATTCATTAGGAAATATCGTTGTAATGTTAGAGGGGCCCCTCTCCTTACATTTTTGTACAATAAGCTCACGTAAATAAACAAAAAAGAGAAGAGGAGGAAGATGGCAGACTATGCCTCTTTACATGAGATATATTGAATCTTCTAAGCACATTTTTGGTCCCTTGTGTATAGTGTAATATGCTGACTTGATTGGCAAGTAATTCTTCATATATCTACTTTTTCCTATTCAGGGAGGAGAGAAATTTGTCTCTAATAGTCCTCTTACGTACACGCACAAAATTAGCATATTGTGTAGAGATTTCTCATATTTGGCACACATTCTGTGGTACAAACGAAGTTGGCACAGTTTGTCTACAAGTATTTAATTTCGTACGGAGGTCTTGACCTGGCACATGTGTGGCGCATAATTTTTCCTACATTGTGCTCGTAATCAAGATGTTAGGAGAATGATTCTCCCTGACCAAAACTTTATTTGTTCGGTGGTTGGTTTTGACAGTAGTGTCCAAGCCTTGTTTGCCTCGCATAATATGACGAATTTGCGCAGGTTGAGGAGCTTGGGTGTGGATCACCCTTTGCTCAAAATTATATGAGTTGCACAAATTATATCCCTTGTTTAACGTGAGAGATTCAGAAGCTTGGGTATAGATCACCCTCTACTTGATATTGCGTGAGTTGCATGAATTGTATCCCTTATTTAACGCAAGAAAATTATGCACCAAGTCAATGATCTGAACAGAATTGACAGGAGAACTCTCATCGATCAGGATGTTATTTTCCTTGTTGGTAGCAACTTTGGGATATGTATGACGAGGTTTGGACACCCATACTTTATAAGTTTTTCTGATTTGAGTACGGATGAGGGGTGAATAGTACCCCCAGAATGGAGCATTTCTTCATAAGCCTGCTGGTCGAACTTCACGACTAAGGTCTTCTGCGTTGAGCCAACAGAAGCAGTGTCGAGTTGAGCTATTGCCTTCTCGTCAGAGGAGAAGGAAGTCCCCAGCAGAGTCGCCATCTTTGTTTGCGAGAAAAAATTTGTATATGATACTTTTGTGTTATAAACTGTTAAAAAGTAGAAAACAAGATCCTAAATAGGAATCTAAGTACAATTTTATTCTGGGAAAGTATATCTATAGAGATCTGATCTGCAAATGATCACTTTACTTCTTGGACCACTCAACGGTGAAGAAATGCACACGACTACAGAGAAGTATAGAAAAAGCTACTAACAATTTGGAGAGTTGAAAAACAAGAAAGCTCTGGCACAATGGCACGAGAAGGTTCTGTTTCTCTCACTCTGCTTTTGAATTTTAAAAACTTGATGATTGTTACGAACAACTTGGAGAGTTGAACAATAAGAAAGCTCTGGCACAATTATACGAGAAGCTTCTATTTCTTTCACTCTGCTCTTGAATTTCAAAGACTTGAGAATTCTAACCCCCTTCTTTGTATATCTCTGTCTACTTGTGTCTATGTGCCCCTGTGTGTCCATTTATAGTGTTTAAAAGCAGTTACGAGAGTGTGTGCACACTATGGACAGTCAACACTATTTTATTATGATGCACACAATTTTGGTGGATTAACACCCCACATTCTGTATAAGTAAGTACACAACTTGCTGCCTGCTTGACACGTAGCTTCATATATGAGAAAAGCATAGGTCGTGGGAGAATTATTTTTACACCTTTCACGAGAAGTATGACATGTAAGACACACATTCATAACTGCTTACTGTCGGTTTGGATAGTATGCGCACTTTTAAAGTTGTCTGGAGACTGGCGCATTTTTAGTAAGAATAGCACTGCGATGCGCTTCTAAAGAGGATGGCATTGCGGCAAAATTTTAAAGTAAATGGCACTGAGGTTCACTTTTGAAGAGAATTGCACTGAGGCGCACTTCTGAGGAGAATTGTACTGAGGCACACTTTTGAAGAAAATGGCACTATGGCACACTTTTGAAGAGAATGGAACTACGGCGCACTTCTGAGGAGAATGGCACTGAGGTGCACTTTTAAAGGAAATGGCACTGTGGCATACTTTTGAAGGAAATAGAACTATGGCTCACTCTTGAAGAGAATAGTACTACGGCTGGGTCGCTAAACGACAACCTGAGTCTGTGTGTCGTATCTCCGTTGTAATGATGACCTCTGACATCTGACTCTTCAATTTCTGCCTTTTTCAGTTGTTAGTCTGTTGCAATAAATATTGAGAGAGAGAGTAGATCATTTGTACGCCATCCTTTGTAACATTAAGAAAGTGCACCACTTTTTTACTCTCTGAATAGTGCGGCATCCTCTGAAATTAGTAAATAGTGCACCAAGGTAAGACAAGGTAAGAAAATACGCATCTTTATTCTAGAACAAGTAGAAAGTGTGTCATTCTTTTACTGTTGGGTTTATTTGTAAAAAAATTGCATCATCTATCTAAGGCACACTTTTTATGCTTCTACAACCGACAATGGTTCATGATTGGCAGTGTTCCGCTTTATACGACATAACAAATCTTTATTTCTTATGAAGGTGTTCCTTCATAAATCCCCCCTCCTCCTTCTACAATAATTAGAGCATCGACATCAACTATTGTGGCAGAAGAGGAGCGTCTCTAATTTTATCAATACAGCCAACAATCTGTATGTTTGATGCAAAACATGGGGTATGATTTTCAGAAAGCTGAAGGTTTTAAGTTTGGCAAGGAACAACGTATTCCTCTACAAATCAAAGGGCAATCTGAAAAATCCCGTAACGATTTGGGCTAAGATCAAATTAGCCCACAAACTCACTCCAAAAGAGGCATGCCAAAAAGAAACTCAAGTCTTGTAATATGGTGCTTCTTTTTCCGAAGTTCGAAGAAGAAGTCATGACTGGTACCTGATCCGGGAAAGATTATCATAAAACTTATGAGTCTGTCCCAAAAGATGCTCATTTTACTTCATCAACTCAGGCTGCTCCAATCACAGCAGAACCTGGTCCTTCAAATCCTACTGCGACAGAGAAAGGGAAGCAAAAGGAAGTATGCTTCGACAAATCTTTGAAAGCTTGAAAATCCCTATAATTATTACATACTGGAAAAACTGGACAATACCCCAGTCTGACTTTCCATATTCGAGTTACTTCATTAGTCGAAAGAGACTCGTGAAGCTTTGAGCAAAGCTCTGATATATGCAGACTCATGCTTAGCTCAACTCAAGACTCCTGATAAAGAGCCACTAGCGTGCCCTCAATGCCACAGCATATTTGAGAAGATTCCTAACATCACCTTCACGCAAGATGACATGCTACTCAAGGATTATCGATAATTTAGGCCTTTGTATTATATCAGTTACATCGGATCTATTAAGATGAACCAGATTCACATCGACTATGGTTCTTTACTCAGCATCATTCCTAAAAGCCCACTGAGAGGATTGAAGATACCAATGCACAACCTATCTGCCACTAACACTACCATTCTAGGCTTCAATGCTGAAAGAAGTAAATAAGTGGACAAGATACGCCTAAAAATTCAGATAGGCGATCTATGTACTAAAGTCATATGTTATATGATCGACTCTAACATATCCTACAATATTTTATTGGGACAACCATGGATACATGAGCATAAAATTGTACCCTCCACTCTGCACCAATGCTTCAAATATGTGGACAATCAGGGAGAAGTCAAAACAGAGGTAGTTGGCCTCAACCCATTCAAAGGTGTCAAAGTCTATTTCTCTGACTCCGTACTTTATACACTGGAGTAAATGAAAGAAGAGGCTGATCAAGCTATAGATAAAGCCAAAAATACTTCGAAAGAAGAATCTAATCAAGCTGGCGATGAAGCTGAGAATACCCTAAAGGAAGAGCCTTTGATGATCTGAGTCAAAGAACGTATTACTCGTCTGATTCCTTTGAAGCCTCTCATCATCAACATGTCCAAGTCACCTCCAATGGTCATCAACCTTCGACGCAATAAACAATCGATGTCTGAGAATGAGACACTTGTTATCGAGCTTCGTCGTAACAAGAAATCAACATCAGTGAATCAACCCCTAGTCATTAATCGTGCCAAGCCTCTTGACAAGGCTGAAGATTCTGTCAACTTTGTGGAAAATGAAGTAATCTTTTATTTCATGAATAAAGAAGATACTACTTCACACTACGTTGATGTTGAATCATTTGCTGAAAAAATTCTTACAGGTTCTTCATCTTTACGAACCTCTATCTATATCCGTGGCATCTCCATTTTAATATAGCTCATTATATGAATCATATGAGGATGTATACTTCATAGTCCCAGCAAGACTGGACAAGCAATGTCAGATAATTTTTGGCAAATCTAGAAACAAAAAAGTCACGCAGTCTAATGATTCTGATGAAGATATTGAAAAGATACAATCGTATCATTACAGCCAACTAGACAAGAATATTATGCAAGGGATGGGTTACAACTTAAAGTCTGGTTTGGGACTAAATTATGGAAAAAGAAGACGGACTCCTATACGTCACTTCTCTCCAAAAGGCAAGTCAAAAAAATACTACCTGTGGACTGGTCATGGTTTGGTATATGTTACACTACTAACAAGTCATGAAAGTTCAAAATCGAAAGAAGAGACGCATTATCATTTTTCTGACTCATTATTATGGGATTTTGACAAAAGCATGGGCGACGTATTCAAACATATTTTCTCGAGAAATATGGTGTCAACTGGCCCAGATAATACAGATGTTGAACCATTGAAACCATTCAGCAACGATCCATAGGCACAACAGATGGATACTCAATGGGAGCCTTGTTTTTGGCAACGTGAACCACCTACAGAGGATAAAGTAGTCAAAATTGATGCAGAAGAAGAATCTTCTCCAAGACCAATCTTTATTAGAAAGAGTCTTTCCGAAGAAGATAAATAAGCTTAAAGGAGTATATCGATGTCTTCGCTTGGAGTTACGAGGATATGCCTGGCCTGGATCCTCAAATAGCCACACACAAACTTAATATTCTTTTTTATGCTAAGCCGGTAAAACAACAGCAACGACGATTCTGTCCGGATATGATGGATGCAAATAAAACAGAAGTCAAGAAACTCATAGCATGTGGCTTCATTCGAGAAGAGAAGCATCTCGACTGAGTAGCCAATGTTATTCCAATCATGAAAAAAATGGTAAGGTCCGGGTCTGCATAGATTATCAAGATCTAAACTCTATATGTCCAAAAGAAGAGTTTTCTTTCCCCATCATAGATGTTATGATCGACAATACATGTGGCTTTAAACGTATGTCCTTCATGGATGGATTCTCGGGATACAACCAAATTAAGGTATTTCCTGATAACAAAAAATATACCTTTTTCGTACACCATTGAGAGTATATTGTTATACAGTCATGCAGTTTGGCTTAAAGAATGTGGGAACAACGCATCAACGAGCCATGAGTAGAATTTTTCAGAAGCATTTACGGAAGACAGTAGAATGCTACATGGATGATATTGCTGTCAAGAGTTATCTTAAAGTTAATCACCTTCAAGATTTGAAGACTGTGCTCAAATTGATGTGCCACCACTAATTGAAGATGAATCCAACTAAATCTTTTTTGGGAGTCTTTAGTGGAAAGTTTCTCGAATTTGTTATAACTTCCAAGGGTATTCATATTGACCCCGATAAAATCAAAGTTATCCTTGAAATGCGGCCTCCACGTAATCTCAAAGAAATCCTGGGTTCTCCAAGGTCGTCTATCATACATCAGGTAGTTCATCTCCAATCTCTCAGGACGATGTCGACCCTTCACTCAGTTAATAAAAAAAGGCATGTCCTTGGTCTGGAATAAAGCATGTTAATAAGCATTCAACGATATCAAACGATATCTCAAAAATATACCAGTTCTGGTGTCTTCGATCGTAGGGAAGCCATTTTTGCTGTATGTTCGAACAATAGATCACTCTCTAGGAGCTCTTCTTGCATAAAAAAGTAACGAAGGCTATGAATAGGCAATCAATTATCTTAGTCGTATGATGGTCGGCTCTGAACATCAATACAATCCTGTAAAAGAAACAATGCCTCGCCTTGATTTTTGTTATTCAAAAGATGTGACACTATGTGTCGGGTCAAATCATTCATGTCATATCCAAAGTAAATCCCCTTAGGGTATTGATAACCAAGACAAGACACTCAATTTATTTAGCTACATGGGCAATGCTGCTATCGCCTTATGACATGGTATATGGCTCACAAAAAGCAGTGAAGGGTCAAGCGCTAGCTGATTTCCTGGCATCTCATCATGTATAAAAAACTTTCAAATGTACGATGACATCCCAGATGAAGTCTTAGAGCCTAATATGGCAATGGAAGATGATACCTGGCAACTATTATTTAATGGCGCATCAAGAATAGGACCCAAAGGTAACATAGTAGTTGGAATGGGCATAGCCCTAGTATCTCCTAACAAACTACACATTCATCGAGCATATTCTCTCAGTGAACCATATTCCAATAATGTGGAAAAATATAAGAATCTACTCATTTGTCTTCAATTAGCCAAAGAACTGGAGATAGAATATCTTAAAACCTATAGAGATTCCAAGATGATAGTCAATCCGATCAGGGGAGTGCATAAGGTTCAGCATGAAGACCTCATCCCTTATCATCAGGCGATAATCAAACTGACTTTTACTTTCAAAGGATTCTTCATCGAGCATGTGCCTCAGTTATAGAAAATAGAAGCATATTCTTTGGTCGGCCTAGCAGCATCATTGGTCGTTCCTCTAAAGAGACGACACTCAATTATTCTAACAGGTTGAGAGTTGCTCTTGAAGGACCGTAAAGCAACTCTAGAGGGGGGTGAATAGAGTACAGCAAAATAATCTACCTAATTAAAAATTAAACAGAGTGAAGGCAGTAAATAACTAGCAGTGTATATATAATATAATAAAGTAAGATAAAAAGAGGGCAAATGCAAACACTGCGATGTATATTGGTTTTCCTCTGAGAGGACTAGTCCAGTCCCGAGAACTCAAGCTCGGAGTTTTATCCACTATAATCACCAATAGTGAATCACAATCTTTGATCCAAAGGCTTGCCACTTCTTTACACTACGAGTTTTGATCTGAAGGCTCGTAACTTCACACACCACGAGTTTTGATCTAAAGGCTCGTAACTTCACACAGAATAGTGGCTCGATGAACCAAGCTCTTTACAACTCTGTAGATTTCTAGACCGAGACCATACTTGGCACTAGAAGACTGGGAGTTGATCTTGGAGATAAGAAAGTTTAGGCTCTGGGAGTTTACTCACTATAGGATAGAAAGATTAAGAATGGTTGAGTGAGTAAAAATATAAAAATCTAACTCTATTTATAGGTTATTACCAAACCAAGTTCGGCCAGAATTTAGTAGAAAATATTTGAATTTTTGAACGTTGGGCCAAGAAATCAGGAGCTATTTAAACTGGTTGATTTTATACCAAAAGGTTAACCGGGTTTGGTCCGAATTCGGTATGATTCGGCCCAAGTTCGGTTGCTAAGTATGGTAGGCTTTGTGAATGAATATGGACTGATTTTGTGGTTGGGTTCAAAGTTTATTTGAGTGGACTTTGGGTTATTCTAGTGCGACTCTATGTACATAAGTTCTAGACTCAAATAAAATATCAAATTACATATAAAAACCAAGAGCATTGATGATTTCAAACTTCTGAAACATCTGCTGACTTGAAGACGCTTTTTCCTTCGACTCCCGTCCGCTGACAGGGCAATGGAACCCCTGGATGCGAGCCTCCAGATAAGTCATAGACGGTTGGACAAAATCTTCTAGTATAATATCGTCTTTGGCTCATCGTCATATAGTATATGTCCATTTCTGATCTCGCTTATTACTTTTTGCAAGTACATGTTAGACGAACAAGAAAATATAGAAAAGCAAATATTACATATCTGGACAATGTTGAGTTTAAGTAGAAGATACTATAGTGATTGATAGATTACCATAATGTTAAACTTAATCGATTAGCCATATTCAAAAATTCAACATAAATATTGGGCCAACAATCTCCTCCTTTTTATTATGGCAAATCAGTTAAGTTTAAGACAAATATAATCGATGCGTATATCAAAAACAATAAGCACAAATCACTATACGTATACTACTTAAACATATACTTACATACTTAAACTTACTTCTCCCCCATTGACATGATAAAAAAGAAGCTCCCCCGTAATAGAAGATATTTCCTAAGCTTCTACATGTGCATAAACTCCCCCATAGTACATGAGATTTTGGCGAATATGCACATATTTGACATATTTTTTCTCCTTTGTCAAAATATAAAGTTTATGGCTCCCCCGCAAATGAAGTATATATCATGAAGACAATATGAGAAGTATAAAGCATATAATATGATCATGTAGTAAATTAGGAGAAAGTAGCTAGAATATTATCATATGTAGAATAATGACATGCATATCATAACCATGTACTTACCAATTGGAAACTAGATATAGTACATTAATATAGAAACATTGGATACCAATAATACAAGAGAAGCATAAATGAATATGCATATTTAGTCATATGTAAGAGATAATTAAACAACTTCTCTCTAATATCATTGTAACTAGTCAGATGTCTAAATTTTAAACTAAGTGACATAGTACAAAAATAGCTAGAAAAATTAAGTAGTGCTTACTAAAATTTATAGTGTCACAGTCTATACTAAAAGTTAACAACTTTAAATTCAAGGAGTATGGCTCAGATTCACTGCTCTATTATGGAAATAATTGCAAATAAACCTTAAAAAATCATTATTCAATAAAATATTGATCATCTTGGGTTAGCTATATGGGCCGGATCACAGCTAGCGGTAGTCCGAAGATATTTAAGTATCGCTTAGGCTATTTATGCATTTTTGACAGAAGGGCCCTTTCGACTTATAACCAAAAGTAATCTTAACTTTAAAGATCTTATATTTAATAGATATATATGCTAATTATAACATCATACAACAATAAAATCTAGAATCTTAATTCTTGAAAACTAAGTTTACTAAAAGATATAAAGCATGCATAGACAATTGTGTCATACTAATAGAAAGTAAATAACTCTATAGTGTGAACTAATCAATAACTAGCCATAAATCAAAAAAGAATTAAACTAATCATGCTAGTTTCATATATCTCATATTTATTTAAAAATAAATAACAACTAAAGGATATCAATAAGAGATAGTAGTAAAATATTGATTAAAAATATGCTAGATTCTACAATTTTAGCCATTTAAGAAAAATCAATTAGCACGTTACCAAAGTGGCTCAAGTGGCCATACTTATGTTAGTGAAATTGCTTGGTATATGACCTTTGTAGCTTTGCAATCTCCAACATTCTCCTCGGTGCTAAATCCCGACACAAAGCATTCTACCTATATCATTAGGCAGAGACTTTGGTATCCAAGATTTGGATCAATATTTGTTAGCTTTAGGAACCCACTTATACATATTCATATCGACCAATTTTTTAGCCTTACACTGATGTGTAATATGTCCTTTTAAACCATAATAATAACATATAGCATAAGTATTTGTGTTTGGTGTAAAAGGGTAGACATGAGTATTTGAAGTATGTTGTGTTCTACATGTATGATAGTGTGAAGCATTTGGTTTGCTTGTTGGTATCTTATTGTGAGTGCTCTTTTGTGTAGCCACGTATCTCTTGTTAGACTGAGTAGTAGGTTGTACGATCTGCTTTTCCAATCTAATCTCTAACTTTTTAGAGGTGGCATATAAATTATCATATTTAGTACTAAGAGCATCAATTCTAAGTGAGGCATTAGAGTACTTCTTCTCTTGTTTCAAATCCTCCTTAAGTTTAGCATTTTATTGATTGCTTTCATCGAAGCAGTCAAGTGCTTCTTGTAAGATAAGCTTAAGTTTGAGAATATTATCATAGTCGTCAGGAGAGAAATTGTCTCTAGCTTCATTTAGTAAACAAGTAAGCTTTTCATTCTCAAGCAGATAAGATTTAATATATTTACTGGCTTGCTTATACTTATCCATAAGCTTCTTGTGATCTTCAAATAAATCATTAAAAGTATCAGATAATTCATTATAAGAAACCTCTTCAAATAAAGGATTATCTTTTACCTCGTTAGTTAATGCCGTTAAATATACTTTTGCAGCATGTCGATGGCTTTCTTCTTCTGAATCACTAGCTTTACTTTCACACCAGATGCTTGTATTGCATATTTGTGAGACAAAGATTCTCCTTTGTTTGATCGTTTATATAGATTCTTTCTTTTTGATTTGGAGCAATCTTTCATCATGTGTCCTGGCCTTTTGCAGTTGTAGCAAATTGACTCTTCATCAAGATCTTTCTTCTTTCAGTTTGATTTCATAAACTTTAAGAATTTTTTGAGGAAGCCCCTAAAAATTTGGGCCAGATCCTCATTGTCTGAATCATCGTCGGTTCCTTCATCTTTAGAGGCATCGTCAGAGGATCTTTTATGATGCACCTTGAGTGCGATGGTCTTCTTTTTGGGAGTTGACTTTTTTTTGAGGTCGTTGAGGTCCAGTTCATGTGTCATTAGCTTCCCCATGAGTGTTTCCAGCGATATTGTAGTGAGATTATTTCCTTCAATGATTGTTGCTGCTTTCGGGTTCCAGTTCTTCGGAAGTCCTCTAGTACTTTGCGTATCTTCTCATAGTTGTTGTAGTCCTTGCTAAGAGAGGATAGAGGATTGACGATATCAAGAAATCTTGTGAATATTTGAGTGATGGTCTCATCTTGCTTCATCTTGAATGCTTCATACTCTTGTGTCAGACGACTTATTTTTTATTCCTTCACTTGGGAGGTTCCTTTATGAGTAACCTCAAGAAGTTTCCATACTTCGTGTAAACTGCCACAAGTAGAGACCCAGTTAAATTTAATTCTGTTTATAGCACAAAATAGAGCGTTAATAGCTTTAGCATTAAGATTAGCTTATTTATTTTCAGTGTCTATGTACTTATTATTAGGTTTCTATACAAGGTTGCCATATATGACTATTCTAGGTAGCATCTTGTATCCTTCTATTACTACAGCTCAAAGGTCAAAATAAAGTAAATTCAAGTAGAAACTCATACGTGTCTTCCAGTATGTGCAGTTAGTACCATCAAATAGGGGTAGCCTATTTATGGACTGGCCTTCACCATTGTTGCTGTGGATAGTTCTAATAGTTGCCATATGTCTCTAAGGATGTTAAGCCAAATATTAAGAGAACCAGCTCTTATACCAAATGAAGGAGCAATTAGGATCAAACACTAAATAAGAGACTACCTACTCTTATACCAATTGAAGGACCGTAAAGCAACTCTAGAGGGGGGTGAATAGAGTGCAGCGGAATAATCTACCCAATTAAAAATTAAGCAGAGTGACGGCAGTAAATAACTAGTAGTGTATATGTAATATAATAAAGTAAGAGAAAGAGAGAGAAAACACAAACACCGCGATGTATATTGGTTTCCCTCTGAGAGGACTAGTCCAGTCCCGAGAACTCAAGCTCGGAGTTTTATCCACAATAATCACCAATAGTGAATCACAAGCTTTGATCCGAAGGCTTGCCACTTCTTTACACCACGAGTTTTAATCCAAAGGCTCGCAACTTCACACACCATGATTTTTGATCCGAAGGCTCGCAACTTCACACAGAATAGGGGCTCGATGAACTAAGATCTTTATAATTCTATAGACTTCTAGACCGAGACCGTACTTGGCACTAGAAGACTGGGAGTTGATCTTGGAGATAAGAAAGTTTAGGCTCTGAGGATTTACTCACTATAGGATAGAAAGAATAATAATGTTTGAGTGAGTAAGAATGTAAAAATCCAACTATATTTATAGGTTATTACCAAACCAAGTTCGGCCAGAATTTGGTAGAGAATGTTTGAATTTTTGAACGTTGGGCTAAGAAATCATTAGCTATTTAAACTGGTTAATTTTATACCAAAATGTTAACCAAGTTCGGTACGAATTCGGCATGAATTTGGTCCGAGTTTGGTTACTAAGTATGGTAGGCATTATGAATGAATGTAGACTGATTTTATGGTTTGGTTCGAGGTTTATTTGAGTAGACTTTGGGTTATGCCAGTGTGACTCGATGTATATAAGTTCTAGACTCAAATAAATATCAAATTACATATGAAAACCAAGAGCACTGATGACTCCAAACTTCTGAAATATCTGCTGACGTGAAGACGCTTTTTCCCTCGACCCCCATCCGCTGACCGGGCAGCGGAACCCCTGGGTGCGAGGCTCCAGATAAGTCGTAGGCGGTTGGACGAAATCTTCTGGTATAACAACGTCTTTGACCCATCGTCATATATCATATGTCCATTGCTGATCTTGCTTATTGCTTTCTGCAAGTACATGTTAGACGAACAAGAAAATATACAGAAGCAAATATTACATATCTGGACAATGCTGAGTTTAAGTAGAAGATACTATAATGATTGATCAATTACCATAATGCTAAACTTAATCGATTATCCATATTCAAAAACTCAACCTAAATATTGGGCCAACAGTTCTGTACCAAAATAATATGCACATTAAACATAGTTACTTCATAAATTCAACCTCCATGGATAAAGATTGGAGAGACCATTTTATAGACTACGCTGCTTATGGGATTCTTTCAGAAGATCCAAAAGAAGCCACTCCTATTAAAAGATGCTCACTCTGATTCTACTATGACGCCTCATCCAAAATATTATATCATATTTCTTATAAGGGATTACTGCTACGTTGTCTTTTCAATCCTGAAGTAAGACAATCACTCTATGAAGCTCATGATGGCATATGTGGAGCATATCAGTCATGTCCTAAATTACAAGACTGTCTCATAAAAATGTGTTATTATTGGCCCACCATGGTGGTAGATGCCATAGATTACACTCGTAAATACAGATCATGTCAAATCTATGCTGATTTTATTTACCAACCAATAGCTTTTTTATACCCCACAACTGCCTCCTGGTCTTTTGAGGCCTGGGAATGGATATTATTGGTCCGATCAGCCCATCTTCTTCTAGAAGACATCGGTTCATACTTGCAATAACCGATTACTTCTCCAAATGGGCAGAAGCAGTCTCGCTCATCGAAGTAAAAATGTCCAACGTAATTAGCTTCGTCAAACACCATGTTATCTACCGCTTCGGTGTTCTCCGAAGGATAATACATAAAAATTGGCCATAATTTGCCAGTCAAGCATTTTATCGGTTCTTTGACAAGAATCGAATCCAGAATGTAGCATCTATGGCCTACAATCCAGCAGCCAACAGCTTAGCGAAATCCTTCAACAAGACCATAATCAAACTCCTTAAAAAGTTTATCTCATCCAACAAATACGATTAGAATGATAAGCTCGGAGAATATTTATGGGCTTATCGTACAACAGTTCGAACTCCAATAGGTTGTACACCATTCTCTCTGGTCTAAGGATATGAAGCAGTACTTTTGCTTGAAATTTAGATACCTTCTCTCAGAGTAGCTATTTTTAATGAGCTAACAGTAGAGAATAATGATCAGTTGCATCTACAAAAATTAGAAGCATTGGATAAAAAATATTTGCACGCTCAACAACGTATTGAGCTATACCAAGCATGCATTTCCAGAGCTTTTAATCAAAAAGTCAAGAAAAGAATATTCTGGGTCGGTTGTCACGGCCCAATCTTCCGTCGAAATCGGCTGTCCCCGCTAGGCGCGAATCACCACGCCAGCGCTCCCGCGGGACATACGTTTCTACAGGGACACGATGCCGCACGAGCCTGGAGTTGCGCCCGCGCGAGGCAAATACCAAAACGGCCGTTGATAACTAGTTCACAGAGTCGTCATAGCGAAAACATAAAATGAACACAAGTATTGAATCCAAATCAAGTTCTTTATTGATATGAAGTAAAGATTATAAGCGGCACTAGGCCGAGATTACAAATTGCCCATCCTCTCTCTCTCTTATAATGAATATGCCCTTAGGCTTACAATCGATACAAACGATCTTAATGATGACGTTCCCATACATTATGTCTCATATATGCGAGCTCCAGGTCCGTGCGCCATGCTCCAAGACGCCAAGTGTGGTCTGGTACCTCATTGCGTTAAGCGATCTCCGAATCCGTACGAGTTTCCCATGCACCCTGCATGCAGACTAGATGGGTGTCAGTACATTGAATGCACTGGTGGGGAGGCCTCTCGTCCATGCCATAAAACATGCATGTTCATTAGTTATGTGCACCGACTGGTTTCGTTGTCTTTCTGGTCTTTTGCCTTAGGATCAGTTACATGGCAATATAAAGAAAGAAATCTCCGTGTCTGCTCAAGAGTGTCATAATAATGAACAATTGAGTTCACCTTACTATTTCTTACCATTTGGCCTACCCTGTCATATGCAGTAATATAAAACAATGATCTACTGAATAACAAAGAACATTTATGAAATTCAAGTGTTATGTCGTCTCTGCCTTAAGCCCATTCTACTCGAACTAGGTTTTTTACCGTGTATCCATTCTAATTATGCAAAATGTCGTACAAATGTACTCCTTCTCGTTACTCATTTTTTGAATACGGATAGCCGCTATGCAAGCACGACTTATCTATATGAAGGTCACTGGCTCTGTTAGCCATATTGGACATAATCTGCGATGGACGGCTGCCTTCCCAGTTCGGTTGCTAGCCTTGCTGGGCCTTCCAACTATCTAATGAGTCGGCGCCCATCCAGGTCGGTAGCAAGCCTTACTGGATGTTCCGCTCTCGTCCGCTAGTCATCAGTTAGCGTATCGCCAGGACTACACTGGCACTGTCCTCCCGGGCCAACACGATTCGAATGTCTTAGCAATCGTGTCGAGGACTCTCTCTACCTGGTGCGCAATCAGTTGTCCGTGACCATGCAACTACTCCCCCACATCCAATTCTAGCCGAGGACTACCCTCGGTCCGCTCTTTGTTGAGGACTACACTCGGATCTGTCTTCTTTATGCAGATCCCTGATTAGAGACTGCCTCGATGATCTGCATATCCCGAGTACCTTCCTTTCTTTCCATCTCCTGACTCGGAACGACTATTTGATAGCCTTCCTCGTCTATGTATGCAACATGATTTTTTATTCTATCCCGTGTCATATTCCTTGCGGTGCAACACCTCAGTATGAAGTCACCCAACTTTGTGGCATTATGTGTAAGAAGCTTACTACATTCCAACTCAATAAGCCGACTACGCAAATAGTAAGTAAGATTTCCATACAATGATAAGGCGAGGTTATCCCCTTAACTATGTGCGTTCATCTCTTTTATTAGCATGCAAAGGTTATCGCCTAAAAACTAGCATGTAATATTCATTTTCTTAGTGTACAGCTAAGTGGAGACAGGTTCACCGGGGCCACCTACCTTAGCGATGTATCGCATCAGTCGAGCGAGACTCCGAGCGTGCCTCTTAAAAGCCTAAGTCTGACTCCATTAAAGATCCTAGCCTGAATGCCTTTGCATCAAACGAGCCATCTCGCTGAGCAAGGCGGGTTGGTTTGTTCTACTTGTGCCATTTCAATCGGCCCTTCCGGGTTGAGCGGAGCGGGTCGTTACATTATACACCACTCAGAACAAGTCTCGTCCTCGAGACTTCCTGAGCGAAACTCGTATTATCGCACAACTACTAAATCAAACTCTATACATCTTGCCTAACTCCCAATGACTGTTCCAATACTATATTTATTTATTTTCTCACCACACGTTACACACCTGTTTAGCCAATTCTCATCGAACGACTCATCGTTCAATGCTATCGAACTATACTAAACTTAATTATTGTACTCCCGACTCAAAATCTACTACGCCTGGCGCAGGGCTGTATTACTTAAGCATAGGGTATTTTATAACTCAATAGCTACTTACAACTCATATTTGGGTAGACTTGCCAACTTGTTATATTATCTCCATAAGAACCCAACGCATCCGATCCTTTTACATGACGTCGCCTATTGAAACCCATCATTACGTATAAACCCAAAAGCTAAAATCTCAGCTAATTCTCCAATCTCGTTTGCCTCAAATCTTTCTGAGTCACCATCCAATATCCCTAAGTAAATCACAGTCAATCGCCTACGTTTTCTGACTCAGTCTTTAGCGTGCCTTAGCGCAGAGCTAAATTTGTCTACCTGGGGTACGCTCAAATCCTTCGCATCTTTGGTCCAACCGAACTTAACTTCCTATTCATTTTACTCGTTCTGTTTCACACGAGTGCTTAATCATTTATATCGAATGATTCTTTCGTTCAACTATTGTATTCCCAAACTCAGTCTCGTACTGCGCCTTAGCACAGAACTATCCCGAAAGCACAGGGAAAGTTACTATCTATCCTTTATGAAGGTTTAGGTGGAGGCTAACTTATTTTAGTTGCCATACTTATCCATACGAATTCGAATATTTTTATTTGCAGCTGCATTCGAGTTATGCATATCGCTAAGTCTGAATCGTACCCATATTCAAGGCGTCCCCCAAATATGTGTATTTTAACCAAGCTTAGTGACAGCTAAGTCGGACAAGCTACTCATAAAAAACTTTTGAATTGCCGATCATTTCCATACACGAATAACCGAACTCTGGTTTGATTTAGTTATCGCCTACTCCAATCTCACCCAAATTCAAGCTTGTATTACTAGCAACACATCTCTTCTAAGCAATGATTTAATTCATTGTGCCAACTTATCTCGAACATCACCAATTCCAAATCATAAGAGTTTTGCCCCACAATTCTCTAACCGTCTTATTCCTCACCGTCGCATAACCTATCCGACTAAATCAATCATTCTCCAAAATCCTATCTCCTATTGGGTTCATTTTAACGCCAACTTCGCTAGTATACACTCCCATATTACAAATCCTAACTCTAAGACTTATTGCCCCAGTTCTATCATTTTACCAAATGATTACTCTGAAGTCAGGCACTCCAGTTTTAACTCAAGGCATAGGGTCGTCTACCTATCCACTAGGTCAGGTCATAGGTACAGTTCAAGTTTGTGACTCATCGTGCAACCGCGTTGCACAACGCTTGCCCCAAAAACCCTAAGGTCAAACCATTGTTCCTTTATACGGATATTCTACCCAAGCTCATTTTACTCAAATTTCTAAACATCGAGCATAGATCATCCTATCACACCAACACGTTCGTTCAACCGAACCCATGATACGCCCACTTGCAGGTCTAAACCATCGATTTGCACACACTATCTCTTCTATCACGTTTTGATAGAATCCACCTATCCATCTATTTCTATGCCTGTACCACTAAGCCACAATCCCATTATAAATCATCGATGTATATCATAATCTCTAAGTTGTTCAACTCGATCTACGTATCCGTTTATGAAGATGTCCAACATCTCTTACTTCGCGTTTCTAGACTAACTCCTCCTCAAAAATCCTTAGATTCATTTGTATCCTGAAACTTGTCTTATCATAATGAACCACAAGTCAAAATGATCCTTTAATTATCATGTTCCAGTCTTCCGCAAGTTCAATCATCCCCGTCGGACGTGAGATCACCACGCCAACGCTCCCGTGGAATGATTGTCCTAATCCGGACGTGACGCATGTGCGAGAAAAAAGTTATATTCGCACAAGACAAGAAGGTCGATCGTTCTGGTTATCCTCGAACGAACAGACACCTTATTGTTACCTTTTATTTCATCCCAAGTTGTACATTGATCCCTCAAGCCATGTTCTCCTAACAACCATTCTTGCCGAAATCAAAATTCGTCTTTTTTTAAACCGTCTAGCTTTAATGTTACTATTTTGATCATTTCATAATCTACTTCTAGCATTCCTCAAACAACTAAGTTCAAATCCCAAACCCAAGTCTATCCCATTTTGATACGTCCCATTCAACGAGTTCGTTTGGAATAATCACCGAACATGTTCCCTTGAGTTCGATTATCCCTGCCGTACGTGAAATCACCACGCCGGCGCTCCCGTAGGATAATCGTTCTTGCTGGGACTGATTTCGAATGTTATCCTTCGGAACTTAATTTTGAGATCGTTCTTCCAAACTCCAAGCCAAATCTGTTACCGCTTATCTTGATCCATCAAAATCATAATTTTACTAACTTGCATCAATCCGAGCTATCTTCTAACCATTGTTATGGTCTAAAATCTCCCAAATTTGAAATCATCGCATTCGTACTCAAATTGAACTCTATCGAGTGATATCCTATTCAACTCAAAAAATTTCTGTACGCGCTATCATTCGTTCGTGCCATTACTTTCAATTGCACTAACTCCGATCGCATCCCCGATTATTCCATCTTAACTCAAGTTTTAATTCGATTGTTTCAACTCAAAGTCGCTCGTACAATTCTCTACGTTTTTCTGACCATAATATCAATTTCAATTGCTCTGAATTCCTATTCGATGTAAGCCTTATCCCTTAACCAAGTACTTCTTTTAACTTTTGCCGCTCCCCTTCAACTCATTATAACCCGTTCGAACCAAATCTTGTATGCTTCCTCCGAGTTCGCTTACTTGTTAGGCATTATTTATTTATACTAAGGCTTTACCCAATCTCGTCGCTCGCTGCTAGACTCGCTTAATACTCCAAAATCCATGATTCGTTCAAATATTTCTAAGCCGACCAATACACCCCTTAGGGTTTGAGTTATACTTTACTAATCTTTATAACTCATTCTATCTTCAATTCGCATATTTGAACCTAGGACCTATCGTATACACCACTCAGGAATTGAGTCACCCTAATAACTTTTGAATCGCGTTCGCGTCCTTCACTTGTATTCCCAATTCATTCCTTAGAACTCTAGCACGGTCCCTATTTGCTGCCTTAACGATCTTAGTCTCGTATGTAACCTTATCGATAGTCTTCCATACAAACTATGCTTTCAATCATAACTTATCGCTATGAATAACCGTCCAAACTATATCTGAAAATCTAACACAATTCCCATTATTCGCCTTAGCGGTACTCCGATGACATCTCTATTTATTTCCATTCTAAGCCTGACTTTATTTTTATCCGAACGATACCCAAATTTTGCTGCAACTCACTAGCACCAAGGGTCTTGGTGCACGATACTCAACACAACTTGGCCAAAAAGGTTGTGTGCATTGACAACTGTCCGAACGATATTCTATCTCGCACACTAACTCGCTTGGTGTTTTCGTATAGACATATTAATTGTCGGTTCTAACACGAGTCTATTCCCACAATATCTTACACAGGTTGGCCCAAAAGCCCTCACATCATAAACCCGTTCAAGCAATCGTATCATTTACATGCACTTTTTTGAAAATATTTAGACTTATTGTATGGAACATTTATCGAACATCGAGAGAGAGCACCTATCACTCCTTCAATACACAAGTTCAAAACTGAGAGAATCGATACGAATTCCAAGGACGTAAAGCCGTTCTCTGATACCAATATGTCATGCCCCGATCTTCTGCCAGAATCGGCCATCCCCGCTAGGCGCGAATCACCGCTCCAGCGCTCCCGTGGGAAGTACATTTCCACCGGGACGCGATGCCGCACAAGCCTGGAGTTGCGCCCACACGAGGCAAATACCGAAACGGCCGTTGATAACTAGTTCACAGAGTCGTCATAGCGGAAACATAAAATGAACACAAGTATTGAATCCAAATCAAGCTCTTTATTGATATAAAGTAAAGATTACAAGCGGCGCTAGGCCGAGATTACAAATCGCTCATGGTCTCTCTCTCTCTTATAATAAATATGCCCTTAGGCTTACAACCGATACAAACGATCTTAATGATGACGTTTCCATACATTATATCTCATATATGCGAGCTCCAAGTCCGTGTGCCATGCTCCAAGATGCCAAGTGCGGTCCGGCACCTCATTGCGTTAAGCGATCTCTGAATTCGTACAAGTTCCCCCTGCACCCTACATACAGACTGGATGGGTATCAGTACATTGAATGCACTGGTGGGGAGGCCTCTCGCCCATGCCACAAAATAAGCACGTTCATTAGTTATGTGCACCGACTGGTTTTATTGTCTTTCTAGTCTTTTGCCTTAGGATCAGTTACATGGCAATATAAAGAAAGAAATCTCCATGTCTGCTCAAGAGTGTCATAATAATGAACAATTGAGTTCATCTTACCATTTTTTACCATTCGGCCTTCCCTGTCATATGCAGCAATATAAAATAATGATCTACTAAATAACAAAAAACATTTTTGAAATTCAAGTGTTATGTCGTCTCTGCCTCAAGCCCATTCTACTCGAACTAGGTTTGTTACCGTGCATCCATTCTAATTATGCAAAATATCGTACAAATGTACTCCTTTCCATTACTCCTTTTCTCAATACGGATAGCCGCTATGCAAGCATAACTTATCTATATGAAGGTCACTGGCTCTATTAGCCATATTGGACATAATCTGCGATAGACGGCTGTCTTCCCAGCTCGATTTCTAGCCTTGCTGGGCCTTCCAACCGTCTAACGAGTCGACGCCTATCCAGGTCGGTAGCAAGCCTTGCTGGATGTCCCGCTCTCGCCCGCTATTCATCAGCTAGCGTATCGCCAGGACTACACTGGCACTGTCCTCCTGGGCCGAATTGATTCGGATGCCTTAGCAATCGTGTCGACGACTCTCTCTACCTGGTGCGCAACCAGTTGTCCATGACCATGCAACTACTCCCCCACATCCAATCCTAGCCGAGGACTACCCTCGGTCCGCTCTTTGCCGAGGACTATACTCGGATCTGTCTTCTTTATGCAGCTCCCTGATTAGAGACTGTCTCGATGATCTATATATCCCGAGTACCTTCCTTTCTTTTCATCTCCTGACTCGGAACGACTATTTGATAGCCTTCCTCGTCTATGTATGCAACATAATTTTTTACTCTATCCCATGTCATGTTCCTTGCGGTACAATGCCTCAGTATGAAGTCACCATACTTTGTGGCATTATATGTAAGAAGCTTACTACATTCCAACTCAATAAGTCGACTACGCAAATAGCAAGTAAGATTTCCATGTTCTATACGATGATAAGGCGGGGTTATCCCCTTAACTATGTGCGTTCATCTCTTTTATTAGCATGCAAAGGTTATCGCCTGAAAACTAGCATGTAACATTCATTTTCTTAGTGTGCAGCTAACTACAGACAGGTTCACCGGGGCCATCCACCTTAGCGATGTATCGTATCGATCGAGCGAGACTCCGAGCACGCCTCTTAAAATCCTAAGTCCGACTCTATTGAAGATCCCAGCCTGAATGCCTTTGCATCGAATGAGCTATCTCGCTGAGCAAGGCGGGTTGGTTTGCTATACTTTGTTCCATTTGAATCGGCCCCTCCGGCTTGAGCGGAGCGGATCGTTACATCAGTGAATTGGTTCTTACAGTAGAAAGACCTATGATCACAACCTATAAGAGGAAAGGTAAATTCCAAGCTAAATGGGAAGGTCCTTATGTGGTGGAGATTGTATTCTCCAACGGAGCCTATATGCTCCTTAAGCCTAATGGAGATTTGATAATGATGCCTATCAACGATAAATTCCTCAAGAAGTATTATGTGTAGGCACGACATATTGTTCTCCATCTCTAGTAAAGTAAAATAAGATGTACAAAAAGTATATTTTTCCAATCTCCAGCAACTTATAGCCTACACTGTATCTCAAACTATTATCCATATTCATTCTTGAATAAGACATAGGTAATGGGTCGTCAAAGTTTTCCAGTGGAATAATTCTCAGATCCAACAAAACACTCTCGTTGAGATCATCTAAATGATTCTCTCCAAAAAAAATATCTGCCTACCATATTTCTAGATGAGCGTCTTTTTGTTATTTTATATTTATTATAAATAGCGTTATATTTTATATTTTGTGTTATCCATTTATTGATTAGTATTAGACTAGCTTATTTATTTGGACTTGTCACTAGTGGACCTAATTAGACTTGACATGACATATTGAATCCAAAAATTGGGCTATGCCCATTAGACTCATTCATTTTCATTAATTAGGAGATTAGAATTAGTCTTCTTTTAGAATTAGAAGCTTTTCTAATATAGCCCACTTAATTAAATATATCATGACTAATTATTAGGGGTATATTTTGCATGGTGTATTGCTTGGAGGTGAAGCTAAGGGGGGGCGACCACTTAAAGGAGAATTCTCTCTCGCCTTTCATTCATTCACTCAATTCTAGATCTCCAATTGTGTTCTTTCCCAATTCACTTCATTCTCCGCCAAATTCACTCAATCCACTCGCATTCTCTTATATTTTTATTATCTAAGGAGCACTGAAGCTTGGATTACAAGAAGCACTTGGAGAAGGAGGTATTGGCTAGGAGCTTGTGTCCTAATTGTGTTAATTTGAGCAATTTATTGGGAATTCATCTCCTAATGGGTATAATTCTAATTTTTCCTATAATTTAGACTTGAATTCATGTATTTGACTATTAGGAACCCTTCAATGACTTAGGGCTACCCATAGGAACAAGAACTAGGTTCATAGGACCCATATAGTGACTTCTACATTGAGATTTGTGTCCAATTTGGGGGAATTTTGAGATTGGTGCACCAAGTGTTTGTCATTAGGTTAATTAGATCTAATTAGACTTAGATCGAGTATGTGAGGCTAGCTACGTGTCCATAATTGGACACGACTAGAGCATATCATGGTATTTGTGATACGCTATGATACGGAAACTCATTTTAGAGATTTTTGCCTAATTGATGCTAATTATTCATTAAATGCATTATATTTAGTTAGTATGATTATTTATATAACATAATGGATGTGTAGGTGGTGATTCATGATATTTAGAGAGGTGTATCTTAGTATATCATGATATTGGTGCTTGGACAATGGATATGCATGCTAAGTATTTAATTCAATATTTCTAGTGTTATATATATATATATATATATATATATATATATATATATATATATATATATATATATATATATATTGATATTTGCAAATGGGCGATTGTGGTATGGGTGATGTTGTGGCTGTGTGTGGAGTGAGGTACCAAGCACAGGCCTGTGGGAGAGGGATGTTTAGTGAGATAGTGCACTGTGTGCACTGTCTGTAAACTCCCTCACCCAAAATTAGGCCTACTTGGCATAGATAAAGAAACTAGGGCTAGTTTGTATCCAATTAGAAATAGAACATGGTATTTTATTTAAATTTGCAATATTTATATCACTTAGTGCTCCTTACCGTTGCTCCGATAATTTAAGCACTACACTAGCCACTGCCTTCCTACAAATTTCACACCCTTGTCCTAGACGCGCTCGCCTTCTATTCTGACCTTTGTGTAACTTATAATTATGCTCTCTTGTGCTATATTTTAGTCGCACAACATTCGTCGCAGACGTTTATAGTTAATTCTAAATAATTCCAACTTTGTATCGTTGTGTGTTCCAATCAAAATTGGAGACACAATCTTGACCCATTTCGTGCAACCCAATTTATGATAAAATTCTACTCTAAGCCCTCTACGTCCATGACACTTGTGTCCCACATAATTTTAATCCTAAGTACTTCTAATAAATTAAAGAACACCTTGCGCATTAATTTTAATTAATTTAAATCCAACTTCCATCTTTGTACAATTTTCTAATTGTTGGGCACTTTTATGCAAAAGTGCATTGAGGTGTCCACACCATTGGACATAACACATGAAGAAACCTATTTTTCTTTCATAGGAATTTTCTCATAATTTTTGGAATGTGCAACGCACAACATCGCCCCCATTTAATTCTAGCCTTGCATTTAACCAATGTAAATTATAGCCTCTAAACATCTCCATGTGAGGCCAAGGCCCAATCCCAAAGAGTTGATCAAGCCCAAATTTTCTAGGTCAACATCCAACCTCAAATCCCACATGTATAAATACAACTTTTCTTCTTCTTCTTCTTTTCTACAAAACCCAAGACCTAGCCGACCCCTTCCCCTATACTATTCACCTCCTTCTTCCTCCTCCTTCCGATTCCCCCTGCAGCCACCACCTCGCCGGAGGACGTCGATCGAGCCTCGCCACCGGGCATCCTGTCCACATCTCCTCCTCCTCCTCGCCTGGACGGCTGAACTCCATCTCCCTCTCCGCCATGCACCACCATCATCCTCGTCTCCTTCCTCCATCTCGAGCCATCCTAATCCGCCGGAGCAGCTCCCCAATGCCGGAGCAGCCCCGTCACCACCAGTACTCGACCACCTCGCCAACCCCCTTCCCTTTGACGCGCCTGAATACGCCACCGCCGCTGCCCAATGCTATCAAGACCTCCACCTCTTTTCTCCGACTACCTTCACCATCATCTTTCCTCCAATTTTTGCCTGAGCACCGAGCTCCGTCCCTGAGCACAGCCGTTCACCACCCCCTCTTAACGATGACCTCTTCCTCGACCACAGCTTTGCCTCCTCCCTACTCTCATCTCCCTCGACCCCGCTGTACCCAGAAGCCGCACGACCCGCCTGTTCGACCTCCCTGCACCCTGAACCACCGACCCCATCACCATTTCCAGTCAGCCCAGCCACGACTGAGTCCGACCTCCTCCCTGAATCAACTCCTCTATTCTGTAGCCCAGCCTTGCCGGATCTTCCTGTCCGCTCTCCTCTGCCCTGTCATCAACTCCTCTCCCTCGCAATACTCGACCCTCGCCGGAGTAGCTCCCCTTGGCCGGACTTCGGTCATCCTCATCCATGTTATCATCATCATCACAACCATCCCCATTGTCTCACCTTCATCATCCCTATCATCCTCACCATTCATTACCATCATAACCATCATCATCACCATTCATTATCATCACCCCATCCACATCATCCCATCATCTCATCATCATCATCATCATCACATCATCATCACCCTCGTCGTCATCGTCGTCACCGTCATCCCTGTGCGCGTATCCCGAGGTTCGAACCTGTCCCTCTCCCTTCATTTTATGTATGTTGTGTAAATAACATCTAGGTTAGCATATTGGTTCGGTTCAGTTAGTTGACACCAGACCATGTCGGAGAAGCCAAACTCGTATACGTATACGTACGCGTATGCGTATATTGTTCATCTTGGTATATATATATATATATATATATATATATATATATATATATATATATATATATATATATATATATATATATATTTATTTATTTATTTATATATATATATTTATATATATATATATATATTATGTATATATCTATATTTAGTGTATGTATAATATTCATTGGTACATATATATATATATATATATATATATATATATATATATATATATATATATATAGTATATGTATTCAAACGGGTATGCATATAAATTATTGGTTATATTATTATATAATTATATGGATATATATGTAATTAAATAATAAATAATAGTTGTGACTATATATGTAACTATATTGTACGACCCTAGGACACTGTGGATTGTCCCGTATTTACCTTGACCATGTTGACCCCAAGAATTTATGAATTGTCAGCCTTGTGTACACCGACGTACTGGCTAGACAAGTGTTAGTTGACTGTCTGATTTTGATATAGCATTTAATATAGGACACCCGCATAATTAAACGCGCAAATTATCATGTTAGTTGACCCGTGTCACCCCTAGTGTACCTCTGAGCCCAGTGTCATTATGGTTATGTATGTGATAGTGTAATGACTAATGTTATATTGTATTATATTATATTATATGTATATAGGATATTGAATTATTTTATGCGACTTCCGGAGCAGGTTATTGGTACTACGCAGCTTCTTGCTAGGCAAGTATACCTTGTTATTATACTGTTATTCATATTCTATATGTTGCATGCATCTTTATTTTCTGTCATTAGTTCATATATTTTAACTGCTATATAAAATACGCGTCCAAGGAAACTTGGGTGCAACGAAGGTGTCGTCGTAAATTATTTTTATTATGTATATGCATTGACCTTGTTTATTGGACCACCCCAGTATCATGAAGCACCATTAGGTTTCATTGGCCGTGACACAGCTGTTACACGAGTGTGAGTCTCATATAGATCACGGACTGCGTGACAGGTCTGGCCTCCTGTACGTATGGGTCGTGTGTTAGGGATAACTGTTGTTAGAAACTTTGCATGCTAGAAGACTTAGCAGTTATTAGTAGTCCATGGACATAGCCTATTGTAGTACGATGGTCCAATCCTTGTCCTTATTTGGTTGCAGGGTTGGGCTATTGTACTAAAGATAGGCTATGAACCAAATTGTGTCATGGATGTGACATGCTTAGAGCATGGGGTAGGGAGAATAACAAGTATGGCATTTTGGCTCCTTTGTACTTTCCGTTTTATGTAACCCGTATGCTCCACCGGAGATACGTGGTCGTGATGACCCCTATATTACCTAGCAGCCTCTGTTGTTCAAAAGACGACATAATTTGTAGGCCCCTGATTCTCCGAGAGAATCATGCCAATCCCATTTTATGGCCAGATAGCCCACTTGTAAGAAAGTTGTTCTCAACGTGCATTCACATAGATGGTTAGACGACCCATTGGATATTTATTTCAGTACTTTATTGGCTTGATTCTATGTATCTTGTTATGTCCCTCTGAGGACCTGGTCCCTTTCCAGGTGTAGCTGTTCATGAGTATTCGCAGGAGCGCAGATCCGGACTGGTTACTTATATTTTCGAGGAGGTATTCTCTTCGAGTCTTAGTGATTGTTAGTTATTGTACTTATATTGTGCTTTCTTTTATATTCTAGTTTGGTAGTGGATTTGTTTCCATCAAACTATCATCTTTAAATACTTTATATTGAGATCTAGTTCATAGATATTAGTTATTTACTTATATTTGATTTTCTGTGGATAAGATTTAGATTATATCCTGTGACTTGTGATATTTGTTTATACCACTTGTGGATTTGATATTCATATTACAGCGTACGTATGGGTTTGATTTCCATACATTGGAGTTGCCATATCCATGCAGCTGGCATGCTTACGTATCCTAGTCCTATGTATTTTGGGACTGGGACGTGACATATTTTTGTGGTGGCCCATGCAGGTCGAGAGTATATTGTCTCGGTTACGTTACTGTACCGAGCAAGCCTGCACCTAGGATTAGAGTATAGAATCTCATCCACAATTAACTATGATTCATATTCCTTTTAATCTGTTCTATTTAAACTATTGCATCATGCTTGATTCATGTGCTTCCCTAATAGTTCCTTGAGTATAGCCTCTGCTAGAATATAGGAATCCTTGTTGTTAGGATAATAATTAGGGTAACACACCTACTAAGAATACAACTAGTTAACACATCACTAAGTTTAGAATATCTAGTGAACCCTAGCATCCCTCATCTATAGATTGGTTTACCACTATCCCTTAATATAAGTTATGAATGACTTGAGGGTAGTATAGACACTACTAGGGTTAGTTATAAATTTAACCATACTGTTTTACCCTAGCATTAAGGAACCAATAGAAATCCAAGATTTAACATGAGGACTAAACCTAACTTTCATAGAAAGATAGTATTAGAACTATAAATTTAGATCATTGTCTTATTATTAGCAGACAGTACCTAAGGAAAACCAGAGGAATGAATATAATATTTTCCTAGATCATACCTCGAACACAGAGATTAGCATCCCACCTTTTCCTCAGGAAACCATGATCTTATCAAGAGTCTCTCTATTTTAATTTTATATCTTGTTTCCTTGCAACCTTAACGCTCGCTAGTTGTGTGATGACTAATTATGTTCTTCTATTCTTCATCTTTCAACTCGTGCCACTTGACACCTCTGATTATAGGCCAAGTGATTTTTATGTTAAGGATATATAGTGTGGTAGGATTATAGTTTGCTAATCTTAAATTTTAAAATTTTGTGCTTGGTAGTTAGAGCTTGATAAGTTGAGTTATTCTTGCAGATTGTGACTTGATGATTACCTTTTAGCTTTAAATCAAGTAACATGTTCCACATATCTCCATACAAGTTATATTTCCTTTTTCACTTGAGGCCAGTAACTCTTCCATTCTTACTATTGACACTTGTTCTATAAGCACTATGATTAAGGCTTAAGATAATCATTACCTATATAATGCAATAGGATACCCTAATAGGTACCAAGATCTTTTCCTCGTGTACCTCAATAAGCGTTTCTGCTTTATTTACAAGTGCAAGGTTATTTTGTAGAATCCCTTTAAAACTGTCATAATATTAGTTAATTCTTTAATTTGGGTAGTATGCCTCACAACCTAGTATCGCAAAGCCCTTTTTGACAGATTAATGTAGTATAATTGAATGATACTAACTATATGCTAGCATAAGAAGATAGTGTTTATTCAGACTGTAGATCTTAAAGGCCCATACCCCTATTTGGTCGACTAGCTACTTAGACAAGGAGATAGCATGATAACTGTAGAGATTGTAGAGTCTTATCTTCTTGTGAACTTGAATTATTGTGTGCCTGCTTTCATCATAATCCAACATATTTATATTTTATGTACTACATTGACTTATGCTGCTATTATAGCCTAGTTTTTGCAAGCTTATTCTTTTATCGAGCTTGCTCATGACATATGTATTATTGGGTGCACACAAGGATACAATTGTCTAATCAGAATCAATGTATTAGGGTCTAGCTAACCTTAGTATATTTGGTTCGCCCTTCGTAATATTTTACGTGGATTGAGATATAAAGTTGACTAGTAGACGAATGTACTTGCCCTATAGATATGTCTGAGCATATCGTATCGGTTACATAACTGTACTGATACGAGCATGTGAATAAAAATTACCAAAATAGGATTTCAATCCACACCTGTCTTGACAATTTTCTTTAAATTCTCTAAACACCTTGATCGCCATAGATGTATTCTATTACCTCCTCCTTGAACTCTTTATTATTGTTTTACGTCTTTGTCACGCCCCAGTCCCAAAATACACGGGACCAGGCCACGTGGCAATAGCCAGCTGACACATCTCCGAGGATATCCCAATTTAATGGATCCTAACAAAGAGTGCTACGCTGTCCTAAATACTAACATGTCCCATATAACTCAACAGCAAGTAATCTAATCTTATCCACAATATAAAATAGTAAGAGGTACTAAATAAACTGCTGGAAGATAAATACCAGTCTCAGGATATCATAGTACAACCAATAAAGTCTGGTGGGAACAAACCCACTACTATGACAGAATAAATGTACTGAAATAATAGATAAAAGAGTAATGACTAGGGCATCGACTGACTAGATAATGATGCGCCCAATCCTAGGTAGAAGGCCTACCAAGTGATCACGGAAGCTCTGACGGTAGCACCTCTAGCTTCTCACCTATAGCGTACCTCGTCTCCTGTCCTGGGCCGTACACTGTGGGGCAATATGCCTCGTCCAAATCTGGAAAGGTACCAGGTCCTCAGAGGGACGTAACAAGATACATAAAAATATGCCATATATATAATACTGAATAAAATAAATACAATAAGGGTGTGCGAACCATCTAAATGAATGCAATATGAGGACAATGCTGGTACGTATGGGTAGGTGTAGGCATAACGTCCATACTCCGAAGAGAGTGGCATCAGTAAAGCATATCGTCCATAACGCTCTAAAGAACGTGGCATCAGTATAGTATATCGTCCATGTCGCTCCGAAGAATATGGCATCAGTGTAAAGGAAGTCATTGGATCCGAGGTTTCTTTGAAATCATGGCTCCAATGTGTGTACCCCATACGCCTACTAGTTGTCATTCCCGCCCAATATAAATACACCAGTCGAATACTCGACGTGCATACCACGTATCTATATGCCAGTCTCTACAAATAAAATATCCTGAATTACGCACTAACTGTGATGCATGTCACCCGCATTGATAGCTAATCGACTACGCGGACCCGCATCCCAATATGAATGTCACTGTGAATACGTATAAAAGTGTCAGGTCTTGGAAGATATCAACGTATCCTCCTAACTGGGGTGAGTCTGCTAATGGCTAGGTCAGATATACAAATCATCGACGCAACCGTCGATGCACCCAAGACAATCTCGGATGCACACAGTTATACGAAGTAAAGCAACAAGAATCATACAATATATGCATAATCTAAATTAAACAGTAAATATGGCAAGGTATCTTGCCTGGGTCCTGAAGCTGTGAAAGCCAATAGCCTGCTCCTGCAGTATCTCCTGGCTGATCCAATGATCCTAAATACACCAATATAATATAACAAATACTGATATCAGACACTAAACATTAAATACACACGACTATAACGCTATACTTGAATACTGTCGCAAGTTCACGGCTGCTCGAATACAGCGTCACATGTGCACATAGCTAGGGTGTACACGTGTTCTGTCCTCGGCTAACATGTGCCTTGAGACAATAATTACTGCGTCTAGGGTTTTACGAAGCTTCATTATGTCTAGTACAATTGTTGGTCCTGAAATTCCCATATTCAGCATACTTGGCGATGTCTAAGTTTTATTGATGAATTTCATGTTTCTAACAACAAGTCTTATGATTAAGGAATAGTTAGTTATTAACTAATTCTAAATCTTGTTAATCAACATGCCATCATATACCTAGTTAGGGTTAACTAAGTTTGTGTCCAATACTACAAGTCTTGACACGATGACACAATGATCTTATGTGGATACAAATACAAGAGGGATGAGTCAGGTGTTTACCTAGTTGACAGGACGAGGGTCTCCTCACTGTCGGGTCGTCCTCCGGCGAGTGGTGGGCTCCGGCGTCGGCCGGAGGCAGACAGCAGCGGCTGCAGCAGTAGTCGCAGCGGATGTATCAGCGACAGCGACGGCTTAGGTAGCGGCGAGGGTGACTGACCGGTCGTGGGGGAACGGTCGGGATAGGCCTGGAGTTGTGGTGGGCGGTGACCGAGGCGGTCGGGGCGACTGAAGGCGGTGCGGGGTCGCTCGGGAGCAGCGGCTAAGTGGTCGGGTTGATTGGGAGGTTGGGAAGGTGGTGGTTGGCGCCGGTGCCAGCGGTGGCAGGCCGTGGGGTAAAGTCGGCAGTCGGGGGGGTTCGGTGACCGCGGTGGTTGGCGATGGCCGGTGAAGTCGGCAGTCGGGGGGGTTCGGGTGCAAGGGAGAGAACGGCTAGGGTTTTAATAAATAGTAAAAGCTAGGGTTTCATGTGGGAGTATGTATATTTATATATGTTGGCTCTCGTGGGCTATCCTTAATATTTGGGCCAGCCAGGCTCTAGGGTGGGGCTGGTCCATATTTAAGGTGTACACGGCTTGCTCTAGTCCTGATTTAGGTGAACTTGGCCTCAACTTAATTAAATTACCAATTAATGCGCAAGGCGCTCACTTACGAATATTGTGAAACTAAGGTGAGACGCAATGACGGGAATCTAAATTTGTACAAGGGTCAGAGGGGTAGCCTGGCATGTCTAAGAGATGTTCGTGACCTTGGGTGGAAGATAACTACTGGTGTGGTGCTCCATTCTCGAAGCAACGGCAAGGTGTATTAGGACAATTAATTATTGCACAATTATTCTTATTGTGCCCAATTAAATCTAAGTCTCTCAATTTAACTCGAATTGGACCCTAAATTGGTCGGGGGGTTTACAACTACCCTCCTTAGAGCATTTTGTCCTCGAAATTAAAATATACGTATGGTAAGAACTACAGACTGAATAAAAAAGCTTATACGTACCTAGTCCTTCGAAAAGGTGGGGATAGCGCTGTCCAATATCCTCCTCGCATTCCCAGGTCAACTCACCTGGTGCGTGATGCCTCCATGCGATGCGAACTAGAGGGATAGTCTGACCTCGCAATACCTTCTCGCTCCTGTCCAGGATCTCAACAGGCTCCTCTTAATACAATAAGCTCAGGCCGACTGTGATCTCGGAATGGTCAAGTATATGACTCGAATCCGATATGTACCTCCTTAGCTGAGATACATGGAAGACGTCATGGACTCCTTCTAAAGTCTGCGGCAAGGCTAATCTGTAAGCAACCTCTCCGACGTGTTCTAACACATCGAATGGTCCGATGTACATCGGACTCAGCTTTTCTCTGCCTCTGAATCTGATAGTCCCTCGAGTAGGCAAGATCTTTAGGAATACGTGATCTCCAACCTAGAACTCTAAGGGTCATCAATACGCATTCGGCCAATGCTTCTGTCGGTCCTGTGCTGCTCGTAGGTGCCCTTGGATCTTCTTCACCTTCTCTACTGTACGAACAACCAACTTGAGGCCAAGAATCTGTCTCTCACCTATATCGCTCCAGCATACTGGGGAACGACACTTCCTTCTATACAACGCTTCATAAGGAGCCATCTGGATGCTCGCCTGATAGCTGTTGTTGTAGGAAAACTTGACCAAGTGCAGATGATCCTTCCATGATCCTCCGAAATCTAGCATGCACGCTCTTAACATATCTTCCAAGGTCTGAATGGTGCGCTCCGATTGGCCATCTGTCTGGGGGTGATACGCTGTGCTAAATTTTAGGCGGGTACCGAGACTCTCTTGCATACTCTGCCAAAAGCAAGATATAAACCTCGTATCCCTGTCAAACATGATGCTAACTGGTACCCTATGTAGGTGCACAATCTCCCTCATGTACATATCTGCTAAGACCTCCGTCGATTGCCCGACTCTGAAGGGTAAAAAGTATGCGGACTTGGTGAGTCTATCCATGATTACCCATACTGCATTACGACCACTAGGACTCCTCGGAAAGCCCGTAACAAAGTCCATGGTGATGTGCTCCCATTTTCACTCCGGTATAAGGAGCGGTTGAAGTAATCCTGTTGATCTCTGATGCTCAGCCTTGACTTGCTGACACACCAAGCACTTTGCCATAAAGCATGCTATCTCCCTCTTCATTCCATGCCACCAGTAGTACTATCTCAAGTCTCTATACATCTTCGTACCTCCTGGATGGATAGAGTAGGTTGAACTGTGTGCTTCTGCCATCAGCTCCTGACGAAGCTCTCCATTTGGAACATAGAGACGATCTCCATATCTCAAAGTTTCGTCTTTATGTATACGCAGTCCTGTCTGTAATCCAGTCTCTGTCCTCTGTCTAAGCCTCTGAAATCTGGCATCTATCGGCAAAGCAGCCTTGATTCTCTCCACCAATGTCGATTGCAACTGGAAACTCGATAACTGTTCGTCAACTCTGGGCATAACAACCTCTATACCCATCTTCTCTAGATCTCTCAATAGGTGTTGTTGCGTAGTTAAGAAGAATGCCATGGGTCTTCTGCTTAAAGCGTCAGCTACTACGTTGGCCTTTCCCGGGTGGTACTGCAGCTCAATCTCGAAGTATGTCATCACCTCGAGACAACGTCTCTGCCTCTGATTAAGGTCCTTCTGGGTGTAGACGTACTTCAGGCTCTTATGATCAGTAAATATCTCTACTCTCTCTCCATATAAGTAACGCCTCTAAAGTTTTAAGGCAAAGATCACTGCTGCAAGCTCCAAGTCGTGAGTGGGATAGTTCTTCTCTTGTGTCCTCAACTGCCTAGAGACGTAAGCCACAATATTCCTATGTTGCATCAAGACACATCCTAATCCTTTCCCAGATGCATCGCTATAGATCACGAATCCTCCGGGTCCAGAAGGTATGGTCAAGATAGGTGTTGTAGTCAACCATTTCTTCAGCTCATCGAATGCCTTCTGACACTCCTCTATCCAAGTGAACTCCTGCTCCTTGCGGGTCAAGTGGGTCATCGGCTCTGTAATCTTTACGAAGTTCTCCATGAACCTCCGGTAATACCCGGTAAGTCCTAGGAAACTCCTCACCTCTGAGACATTGGTAGGGGTTGGCCATGTCTCTACTGATGAAATCTTTGCCGGATCCACTGAAATGCCCTCTCCTGAGATTACGTGTCCAAGAAAAGTGACACGATCCAGAAGAAACTCATACTTGCTCAGCTTGGCATAAAGTCTCTCTCTCTCCTTAGTGTCTCTAACACTAGTCTCAAGTGCTCTTCGTGCTCCTCGTGGCTCTTCGAATACACCAAAATGTTATCGATGAAGACTACCACAAACTGGTCTAAGTATTGGTGGAATACTCTGTTTATCAAGTTCATAAATACAGGAGCATTCGTCAGTCCAAAAGGTATCACTAAGAACTCGTAGTGACCATAATGAGTCATGAATGCTGTCTTTTGAATGTCTTCTCTTCGCACCTTCACTTGATGATAACCCGATCTTAAGTCGATCTTTGTGAACACTACTACTCCTGTCAACTGGTCGAATAAATTGTCAATCCGCGGCAGGGGGTACTTGTTCTTGATAGTCAAAATGTTAAGGGCTCTGTAATCAATGCACATACGTACTGTTCCATCCTTCTTGGGTACAAACAACACTGGTGCTCCCTATGGTGATGCACTAGGATGGATAAATCCCTTGCTCTGCAACTCCTCTAATTGTAGCTTTAGCTCATCTAACTTCTTATTCGCCAATCGGTACACATTAGAAGATACCGGTGCTGCTTCGGATACTAGCTCAATGGTGAACTCTACGTCTCTATCTGGTGGTAAGCCTGGCAATTCTTTGGGGAAAATATCCTCGAATTTTGCAACTATTGGCGGGGGTACAATCTCCATAGCCATGTAAGTTCCAGTTGTCTGTCCTACTCCTTGTTTGATGGTCCCTCGCATGTACTCAAACTTCGGCTGATCTGGCGGTTTAAAAGTGACGCTACCCTTTCGGCAGTTCAGTACGGTGTTATACTGGCTTAACCAGTCCATGCCTAACTCAACATTAAAGTATGACATAAGCAATACCAAGAATCGCACTCTCATCTCTCTACCACATATAATTACTAAGCACGTTCTGATAGTGTTGGTAACCGGCATGATACCTCCTCCGGTAAGAATCTTTCAACTCTTAGGTAAGGGGGAAGTAGCTACTCTATGCATTGCTACAAATCTACTAGATATAAACGATAATGTAGCTCCAGAATCAAACAATGCAGTCGCAGGTAATAATGCAACTAAAATGGTACCTGTGATTGATTCTTCTTCTGTTTCCTCCTCAGTAGCTGCTAATGCAAAGGCCTGTCCCTGTCTCTATCCTTCGGTCTGCTGTCAGGCTCGATCGAACTAAGCCTGCTGTGGGGCCAAGGGTGGTCCTCTCTGAAATCCTCCGGGGGCTGTTGGACGTTGTCCTCCGGGTGGGGGTAGTATCCTCGGAACTGGTGCTGCTGGCCTCTGTCCGGTCTACGGTGATATCTCCCTGCGTTGTGGGCAATCTCTGACAAGGTGCTGGCTCGCTCCACAAATCATGCATGCCCCTAGTCTCTTTCGGCAGTCCTTCTCGAAGTGGCCTCTCTTACCACAGAAGTGGCAAGTCAGAAGTTCCTGGTGTGGGTATGGTGCAATCCTCTATTGTGCCTGCGCTCTGGGACGATAGATGGGTCCTCTTGTTCCGGGCTGGACTCTAGCTGGCGTGGTCATGCTGGAACGTCTAGCTCCCCTGACAATGGCCTCCTGGATCCTCGTCTCTATAAGAACCTCCTCGTATGAGATCCTCGCCTGTGCGGTGGTGTACCTCTGTAGCTCGAAGGTGAGGCCGTGATGGAATCTCTGAGCCTTCTCTAGATCATTGGGTATCAAGAGGCACCAAATCTGCTAAGGCGGCTAAACTCTGCATCATAGGCGTCAACGGTCATATTTTCCTGTTCTAGATGTAGGAATTGGGAGTACAGGGAATTTCTGACTGTAGTTAGAAAATACTTAGCATTGAAGTACTCTAAGAACTGTTTCCAAGTCTGGTTCTTGCCTATACTGCGCTCAATAGAATCCCACCAGTGATGGGCGTTGCCTTTTAGTTGGGCCCTCACGGCGGTCATCAGAAGGTCTGGGTGCAGTTGTGAAGCCTCTAGTAACATCTTCGTGTTGGCGATCCAATCGGAGATCTGCTCTGAAGTCTTATTGCTCGAGAAAGTATCTGGACCCATCTGTCGAAACCATCTAACAGTGCCACCTGTTTGGGCTGGTGGAGGTGCTGGTATTGTGACAGGTGTCCTCTCTAATACTGCCATCAGACTCTGTCTCAATGTCTCCGCCTGATGCCACTGTGCTTGCATCATAGTCTGAAAGAACTGAAGCATATGTGGCTTTCCATCTAGCTGTGGCATTTGGGGTGGATAAGGTGGAGGCGGTGGTAGTGGAATCTCTGGCTGTGCAGTAGGCATCTCCTCAAATATTGGCCTCTCAGTCTGCGGCATCGGTGTAGCTCCTGAAGTCTGGCCCTCACAATATTGCGTAGGGATTGTCTGGGAAGTCTGTCCCTCGGGCTGCGTTGTAGGATCGCCCTGCAATGTCTCGTGCCAATGTATCAGCAGTGTCTGTAACGATGGTTGCCCTTGGGGTATCTCTTCCCTTTGGGTGGTATTGTCTGGCACCGCGGCACAGGGTGCTCCTCGTCCACTTGTGCAAGTTCATCTTGCTGCAAGAGATAGGACTTCATTAAAAAAGTATGAAATCAAGTAAACAGGATGCAGATATTTAGAAATAATACAAAGGAAGTTCAAAGATGCAATCAAGTAGATGAGACCTAGAAATTTCTATCCTATTGCAGGCTCGCTGGGCATGTTACCATACCACAAGCGAAAAGTTGACCTGCATAGGCCACCACTAAAACCATGTCACGTCCCAGTCCTAAAATACACGGGACCAGGCCATGTGGCAATAGCCAGCTGACACATCTCCGAGGATATCCCAATTTAATGGATCCTAACAAAGAGTGCTACGCTATCCTAAATACTAACATGTCCCATATAACTCAACAACAAGTAATCTAATCTCATCCATAATATAAAATAGCAAGAGATACTAAATAAACTGCTGAAAGATAAACACCAGTCTCAGGATATCATAGTACAACCAATAAAGTCTGGTGGGAACAAACCCACTACTATGACGAAATAAATGTACTGAAATGATAGATAAAAGAGTAATGACTAGGGCATCGGCTGACTAGATAATGATGCGCCCAATCCTAGGCAGAAGGCCTACCAAGTGATCACGGAAGCTCTGACGGTAGCACCTCTAGCTCCTCAGCTGTAGCGTACCTCGTCTCCTGTCCTGGGTCGTACACTGTGGGGCAATATGCCTCGTCCAAATCTGGAAAGGTACCAGGTCCTCAGAGGGACGTAACAAGATACATAGAAATATGCCATATATATAATACTGAATAAAATAAATACAATAAGGGTGTGCTAACCATCTAAATGAATATAATGTGAGGACAACGCTGGTACGTATGGGTAGGTATAGGCATAACGTCCATACTACGAAGAGAGTGGCATCAGTACAGTATATCGTCTATAACGCTCTGAAGAACGTGGCATCAGTATAGTATATCGTCCATATCGCTCCGAAGAACGTGGCATCAGTGTAAAGGAAGTCATTGGATCCGAGGTTTCTTTGAAATCATGGCTCCAATGTGTGTACCCCATACACCTACTAGTTGTCCTCTCCGCCCAATATAAATACACCAGTCGAATACTCGACGTGCAAACCACGTATCTATATGCCAGTCTCTATAAATAAAATATCCTGAGTTACGCACTAACCGTGATGCATGTTACCCGCATCCCAATATGAATGTCACAGTAAATACGTGTAAAAGTGTTTAGTCTTGGAAGATATCAACGTATCCTCCTAACTGGGGTGAGTCTGCTAATGGCTAGGTCAGATATACAAATCATCGACGCAACCGTCGATGCACCCGAGTCAATCTCGGACGCACACAGTCATATGAAGTAAAGAAACAAGAATCATACATATGCATAATCTAAATTAAACAGTAAATATGGCAAGGTATCTTGCCTGGGTCCTGAAGCTGTGAAAGCCAATAGCCTGCTCCTGCAGCGTCTCCTGGCTGATCCAATAATCCTAAACACACCAATATAATATAACAAATACTGATATCAGACACTAAACATTAAATACACACTACTACAACTCTATACTTGAATACTATCACAAGTTCACGGCTGCTCGAATACAGCATCACATGTGCACGTAGCTAGGGTGTACACGTATTTTGTCCTCGGCTAACATGTGCCTTGAGACAATAAGTACTATGTCTAGGGTTTTACGAAGCTTTATTATGTCTAGTACAATTGTTGGTCCTGAAATTCCCATATTCAGCATACTTGGCGATGTCTAAGTTTTATTGATGAATTTCATGTTTCTAACAACAAGTCTTATGATTAAGGAATAGTTAGTTATTAACTAATTATAAATCTTATTAATCAATATGCCATTATATACCTAGTGAGGGTTAATTGAGTTTGTGTCCAATACTATAAGTCTTGACACGACGACACAATAATCTTATGTGGATACAAATGCAAGAGGGATGAGTCAAGTGTTTACCTAGTTGATAGGACGAGGGTCTCCTCGCTGTCGGGTCGTCCTCCGGCGAGTGGTGGGCTCCGGCGGCGGCTTAGGCAGCGGCGGAGGTGACTGACCGATCGCGGGGGAACGGTCGGGGTAGGCCTGGAGTGGTGGTGGGCGGTGATCGAGGCGGTATGGGCGACTGAAGGCGGTGCGGGGTCGCTCGGGAGCAGCGGCTAAGGGGTCGGGTTGATTGGGAGGTTGGGATGGTGGTGGTTGGCGCCGGTGCCAGCGGTGGCAGGCGGTGGGGTAAAGTCGGCAGTCGGGGGGGTTCGTGACCGCAGTGGCTGGCGGTGGCCGGTGAAGTCGGCAGTCGGGGGGGTTTCGGGTGCAAGAGGGAGAACGACTAGGGTTTTAATGAATAATAAAAGCTAGGGTTTCATATGGGAGTATGTATACTTATAGATGTTGGCTCTCGTGGGCTATCCTTGATATTTGGGCCAGCCAGGCTCTAGGGTGGCTGGTCCATATTTAAGGTGTATACGGCTTGGTCTAGTCCTATTTTAGGTGAACTTGGCCTCACCTTAATTAAATTACCAATTAATGCGCAAGGCGCTCACTTACGAATATTATGAAACTAAGGTGAGACGCAATGACGGGAATCTAAATTTGCACAAGGGTCAAAGGGGTAGCCTGGCATGTCTAAGAGATGTTCGTGACCTTGGGTGGAAGATAACTACTGGTGTGGTGCTCAATTCTTGAAGCAATGGCAAGGTGTATTAGAACAATTAATTATTGCATAATTATTCCAATTGTGTCCAATTAAATCTAAGTCTCTCAATTTAACTCGAATTGGACCCTAAATTGGTCGGGGGGTATACAGTCTTCCCCTATTTCGGAGAGACGAACGATCGTGCTTGGTATAAGTTTGATATGCAGATAGTACTAGATATATCCCATAGGCCAATCACGTTACTTGATGATTATTTTTCGTAATTAAGGGCATATCATATATGATATATTTGTGTGTTAAAAACTTCTAAGGATTGAATAACATGATTAAATAATTTGAGGATTATTTTCTTAGATGTATAGCCTTAGGTGATAGATGAGTAAATTCTAAGTTGGGTAAAAATTGCATTGTTAACTTGAGGAGAATTTCTTTTAGATTGTGACCAAGTAAGATTAGATAGAGAGACCGTGCCTTATTTTAATTTCGAGGACGAAATTATTTTAAGTTGGGTAGATTGTAAACCCCCTCACCCAAAATTAGGCCTACTTGGCATAGATAGAGAAACTAGGGCTAGTTTGTATCCAATTAGAAATAGGACACGGTATTTTATTTAAATTTGCAATATTTATATCACTTAGTGCGTCTTACCGTTGCTCCGATAATTTGAGCACTACACTAGCCACTGCCTTCCTATAAATTTTACACCATTGTCCTAGATGCGCTCGCCTTCTATTCTGACCTTTGGGTAACTTATAATTATACTCTCTTGTGCTACATTTTAGTCGCATAACATTCGTCGCAGATGTTTATAGTTAATTCTAAATAATTCCAACTTTGTATCGTTGTGCGTTCCAATCGAAATTGGAGACACAATCTTGACCAATTTCGTGTAACCCAATTTATGATAAAATTCTACTCTAAGTCCTCTACGTCCATGACACTTGTGTCCCACCTAATTTTAATCCCATGTACTTCTAATAAATTAAAGAAAACCTTGCACATTAATTTTAATTAATTTAAATCCAACTTCCATCTTTGTGCAATTTTCTAATTGTTGGACACTTTTATGCAAAAGTGCATTGAGGTGTCCACACCATTGGATATGACACATGAAGAAACCTATTTTTCCTTCATAGGAATTTTCTCATAATTTTTGGAATGTGCAAAGCACAACATCGCCCCCCATTTAATTCTAGCCTTGCATTTAACCAATGTAAATTATAGCCTCCAAACATCTCCATGTGAGGCCAAGGCCTAATCCCAAAGAGTTGACCAAGCCCAAATTTTTTAGGTCAACACCCAACCTCAAATCCCACATGTATAAATACAACTTTCCTTCTTTTTATTTATTATTTCCCCAAAACCCAAGACCTAGCTGACCCCTTCCCCTATACTATTCACCTCCTTCTTCCGATTCCCCCTGCAGCCACCACCTCGCCATAGGCCGTCGACCTAGCCTCACCACCGGGCATCCTGTCCTCATCTCCTCCTCCTCCTCGCTTGGACGGCTGAACTCTATCTCCCTCTCCGCCATGCACCACCATCCTCCTCGTCTCCTTCCTACATCCCGAGCCATCCTACTCCGTCGGAGCAGCTCCCCCACGCCAGAGCAGCCCCGTCACCACCAGTACTCGACCACCACGCCAACCCCATTCCCTTCGACGTGCCTGAATACGCCGCTGCCGCTGCCCAATGCCATCACGACCTCTACCTCTCTTCTCCGACTCCCCTCACCATCATCTCCCCTCCGGTCTTTGCCTGAGCACCGAGCTGCATCCCTGAGCACAGCCGTTCACCACTCCCTCTTAACGATAACCTCCTCCTCGACCACAGCTCCGCCTCCTCCCTGCTCTTATCTCCCTCGACCCTGCTGCACCCAGAAGCCGCACGACCCGCCTGCTCGACCTTCCTGCACCCTGAACCATCGACCCCATCACCATTTCCATTCAGCCCAGCCACGACTGAGTCTGACCTCCTCCCTGAATTAACTCCTCCATCCCGCAGCCCAGCCTCGCCGGATCTCCCTGTCCACTCTCCTCCGCCCTGTCATCAACTCCTCTCCCTCGCAACACTCGGCCCTCGCCGAAGCATCTCCCCCTGGCCGGACTCCGGTCATCCTCATCCATGTTATCATCATCATCACAACCGTCCCCATCATCTCACCTTCATCATCCCTATCATCCTCACCATTCATTACCATCATTATTATCATTATCACCATTCATTATCATCACCCCATCATCCACATCAACTCATTATCTCATCATCATCACCTCATTATCACCCTCGTCGTTATCGTCGTCACTGTCATCCCCGTGCGCGTACCCCGAGGTTCGAACCTGTCCCTCTCCCTTCATTTTATGTATATTGTGTAAATAAAATCTAGGTTAGCATATTGGTTCAGTTCAGTTAGTTGACACCAGACCGTGTCGGAGAACCCAAACTCGTATACGTATACGTATGCGTATACATATATTGTTCAGCTTGGTACATATATATATATATAGTATATATAGTCAAATGGGTATGCATATAAATTATTGGTTATATTATTATATAATTATATGGATATATATATGTAATTAAATGCTAAATAATAGTTGTGACTATATATGTAACTATATTGTATGACCCTAGGACACTGTGGACTGTCCCGTATTTACCTTGACCATGTTGACCCCAAGAACTTGTAAATTGTCTGCCTTGTATAAAATGACGTACTGGCTAGACAAGTGTTAGTTGACTATCTGATTTTGATATAGCATTTAATATAGGACACCCGAGTAATTAAATGCGCAATCTACCATGTTAGTTGACCCGTGTCACCCCTAGTGTACCCTCTGAGCCCAGTGTCATTATGGTTATGTGTGTGCTAGTGTAATGACTAATGTTGTATTGTATTATATTATATGTATATAGGATATTGGATTGTTCTGTGCGACTTCTGGAGCAGGTTATTGGTACTACGCAGCTTCTTGCCAGGCAAGTATACCTTGTCATTGTACTGTTATTCATATTCCATATATTGCATGCATCTTTATTTTCTGTAATTAGCTCATATATTTTAATTGCTATATAAAATGTGCATCCAAGGAAACTTGGGTGCAACGACGGTGTCGTCGTAAATTATTTTTATTATGTATATGCATTGACCTTGTTTATGAGACCGCCACATTATCATGAAGCATCATTAGGTTTCATTGGTCGTAACACAGCTGTTACACGAGTGTGAGTCTCATATAGATCACGGACTGCGTGATAGGTCTGGCCTCTTGTACGTATGGGTCGTGCTTTAGGGATAACTGCTGTTAGAAACTTTGCATGCTAGAAGACTTAGCAGTTATTATTAGTCCATGGACATAGTCTATTGTAGTACAGTGGTCTAATCCTTGTCCTTGTTTGGTTGTAGAGTTGGGCTATTGTGTCACGACCCGCACCCGGAATTGGGGCACGAGTACGCGAGTACGTCCAGCCTACGCCGCAGCATCGGCAGTAGAACGCTGTCAAGGTCTTGATACTATCTAGCCAATCTCACTCAAGCATCCAATCTTCATAAGGAGGCATGGATGACACAATTAAAATGAACACATACTCAATCACAAAATGACAGCACGATAAGATAGCGAACAAAAATTAAATACAACACAAGTCAAAAGTAATAATCTAACTCAACAATTATCCAAATCTCATCAAAAATGCCGGAGACAAATCCGGTACCAAAAAGTCTGCTAAAAGAACTAACTAGAAGATTGGTGATTCCGGCTAGACCTCCCGGAATCACAACTAAACTGCCAAGCCCAAGTTGCAGCTACTCACCATATGGTCCATAAAGTGTCGGACAACGGTCCTCTAAGGCATAGTCTGGAAAAATGTTTCCAGTCAGGAAGGAGCAAAGTACAAATCTTAAATAACAGTTCCATTTAATTGATAAGGACTATAAGCAATAACAGATAATGCTAGATACTGAGAGAAAACAGTGAAATAATGTAATGGCAAAATAGAGAGACAGGCAATGTAAAGAGACAGGCAATAGGCAATATGATATAGTCAGTGCATGTATGAAAATGAAAAGAACAAGGAACAATATCATATACGGGTGATGTAGTATATGATTTTAAATAGGGAACTGTAATCTATTCTAAGTGTTTGAAATAGTAGTTTTAAAATATGATCGGCTTGGGAACATATACGATAGCTATAGGGCCTGGCTAATCATGAGTGAAGAGCATGATTAACACTTACATTGTTCTATACTTTATAAAGGGTATGATCACATTTTTTACTAACTACTTCCCCGCCCCCAACTAGTAATGTGGATCCAACCATGACACGTCACGATACACGAGCAAGTTCAATCTATCATGTACGATGTCTAATATGCATGTCGTGTACAATATCAAACGATAATCAATGTAACATCTTATGACTGCAGATCCAAGCTATACTAGTCCGTGTAGCACAGTGTCAAGGATTCAGATGTAACATTTCATGATTATTGAACTTATAGAAATTATCAAGGAATTGGAAATTATCAGAGAATGTACGTGCCTTGGGTCCTTAGCTGGTCATTATTGATGTCCTGTTCCAGAGTATCCCCTGGGTGAAGCAACAGTCCTAAAAACATATCACAATAACACTTGTATCAGGTGCTACCCTAACACACAGTCTATAAACACTGGCCTCAGGGCCATGCCAAGCAGGGCACTAGTCAACTAGGGTCATCTAGTAGGGATACATATATACATATTATATACATCTCATTAACTAATCATATATATATATAATTTCTATCAATTACAATAATAGATATATGTAAAAATATATACTTTAAAATAAAATAATACTTGTATATATATATATAAACATAATAAATAATACTTATATGTATATATATATAAACACAGTTCATAGAAAGGAATATAATACGTATTTATATTTGTATACATACAAAAAGAATTTAATATAATATATATATATATATCTAAAAATATATACCAATATAAATTATACTTGCTATAGTTGTATATTTACCAAAATACGTACATTTATATATTAACATATATCAAATACGTTCATATACATATATATGTGTACACCAATACATTTATATATATATATATGTGTATATATTTTTATACCAAAATACGTATATATCATATATATGCAAAAGTACATATTAGAATATACATATATATATTGTCAACATCATTCTTAAACATATTAATATTAATTCACCAAATTAAATTTATACTATATATATATATATACATAAATATATACAGATATACCAATAAAATACAATACTACCATATATGAGGAATACATAATACTAATATGAATTTAATTTGTACTAGTATATGCTTTTTTATTAACTAGATATCATATATAAAAATAACCAATATATATATATATACAATATATATATATATCAATTTAATCATACGTACGTATATATATATATATATATATATATATATATATATATATATATATATATATATATATATATATATATATATATATATATATATATATATATATATATATATATATATAAATCATATTAAATATATACATGTACATATATATACATATCATCATTAATTATACACATTAATTACATTAATTTATCAATACATTACATTAACCGTACTAATACATTTATTCGTTAACATACTAATACATTATATTGATTTATATACACTATACATTATTAATTAATGTACACTATACATTATGTACACCATACATACATTATATTAACTACTATACTCGATACATCACATACATACACTATACATAAATTAACCACACATATACATGTTAAATAAACCATACATATACATTTAATTACAGGGAAAGGGAAGAGAGAAGGAGGAGCTTACTGGTGGTCGGCCGGAGTCTCGCCGGAGGGAGAGGAGTAGTGGTGGTGGATGGTGATAAGTGATGGAGGTGGGGGTTGTTGAGCAGCAGGGGGCCGGAGCAGCGGGAGTCGGGTCTGGCCGGTTGATGGCTGGACCGGAGGGAGAAGAGCAGTCGGCTCCGCCGGCTGAGGTGTACGCAGAGGGGGACTCGGGAATGCAGGGGAGGAGTTCAACGGCGGTCGGAGGCTGATCAGTAGCCGCCGGAGGGAAGAAGCGCAGAGGGAGGAGCAGCCGATGCAGCCGTCGGTCGGCTTGGCTCTGGACGGAGCTCACAGCAGCGGGGATGGGGCTCGAGGGCTAGGCCGGACAGCAGGGTGGTCGGAGCAGCGACTGACCGGAGGGAACTGGCCGCCGGACGCGTCGAGGCAGCGCCGGCCGGGGAATCGGGGCTTGGCCGGCCGGAGCTGGCCGGTGGCCGAAGCACAGGGAAGTCGGGTTGGAGAACAGTGTTCCCCCCCCCCCCCAACTATCTCTTTGAATTTTAAATTCAAATGAAAGAAGAAAAAAAAATAATAAAGAAGAAGAAGGAAGGAAGAAGGATAAGAAGAAAGGAAAGAGAAGAAGAAAAGAAGTTTTTGAATGAAGGAGGCTACGGTTTGGTGTTGAGAGAGATGGAGGCTTGTGAGGAGGTGGGGAAACCTAGGTTTTCTAGGGATTAGGGTTGATGTGACATGACATTATATAGGGAGAGAGGGTGTGTGAAATCAAGGGTTAGGATTGGCCCATTAATTGTGTGGTCCAGATTGGTCATGAAGGAATTTCTTCATGTGGGGATGAGGGTGATGTTAAAAATATTAGGGGTTTCTCATGGGTTTAAACAAATGGGTGTTGACACCAAAAAATGCAAATTTGCAAATTAGCCCCCTTAAATTTGGGTATTTGCACAGACGCATGAAATGACAAAAATTTGGCGGGCGATTCGGTGTCCGGTGTTTTGTAGGGTCAGGGGGCGCTGTAAGTTTGGTACGGGCTCAATTAGCAGGGCACTGGAATTAAATTGGGATTTTCAGAATTGGTTTAAATAGTATCCTCAATTTAATTAGAAATAAATATAAGTTGTGTTCTAAAATTAATTAGGAGTACATGGGGCCAAAATCAGGTCAGGTCATCAATACCAATAATGAAGAAGACTCAGAACAGAATATTACCCTAATTTGGGCCGCACGAAAATAGGTCAAGATTGTCCCCAATTTCGATTGGAACGCACAACGATACAAAAATAGGAATTTATTAAATAACGTTCGCGACGATTTTTTTGTGCGGCTAAAAATAATGCACAGAGAGCATAATTATGAGTTGCAAAAATAGCAGAATGGAAGGCGGGCATGTCTAGGGCAAGATTGTGAAATTTGTTGGAAGACAAAAGTCAGGGTAGCGCTCCAAATATCGAAGCAAAGGCAATGCGCAATAATTAATTAAAATACGATAATTAATTACAAACTCCAAGAATTAAATTCTAACTAAATAATTAAATACAAAAATTCCATAATTCCGACAGGTGTTCATCTACTAGGCTTCTAGGTCAAGTCTACTAGCTTAAAATAAATAAACACTATATATAATATTATATTTAAATTATACATCACACATTTATTTAAATCAAATATACTATCATGCAATTACTTAATTGTAACTACCAATAATATTAAATATTATTAAAAAGTCAAAAATACCCCTGTTTTCGGAATGTGGTAGTGACATATTGTACTAAAGATAGGCTATGAACCAAATCGTGTCATGGATGTGACATGCTTAGAGCATGGGGTGGGAAGAACAACAAGTACGGCATTTGGACTCCTTTGCACTTTCCTTTTTATGTAACCCGTATGCTCTGCAGGAGATACGCGGTCATGATGACCCCTATATTACCTGACGGCCTCTGTCGTTCAAAAGACGATATGCTTTGTAGGCCCCTGATTCTCTGAGAGAATCATGCTAATCCCATTTTATGGCCAGATAGCCCACTTGTAAGAAAGTTGTTCTCAACGTGCATTAACATAGATGGTTAGGCGACCCAATGGATATTTATTTCAGTACTTTATTAGCATGCTTCTATGTATCTTGTTATGTCCCTCTGAGGACCTGGTCCCTTTCCAGGTGTAGCTATTCATGAGTATTCGCAGGAGCGCAGATCCGGACTGGTTACTTATATTTTCGATGAGGTCTTCTCTTCGAGTCTTAGTGATTATTAGTTATTGTACTTATATTATGTTTGCTTTTGTATTCTAGTTTGGTAGTGGATTTGTTTCTATCCAACTATCATCTTTAGATACTTTATATTGAGATCTAGTTCATAGATATTGGTTATTTACTTATATTTGATTTTCTGTGGATGAGATTTAGATTATACCCTGTGAATTATGACATATATTTATACCACTTGTGGATTTGATATTCATATTACAGCGTACGTATGGGTTTGGTTTCCATATATTGGAGTTGCCATATCCATGCGGCTGGCATGCTTACGTGTCCTAGTCCTATGTATTTTGGGACTGGGGTATGACACTGTCTGATCTCTTCACTGCAGCAGTATCATTAGTTAAGTGAAGGGGAGATATTTGTTATTATATCAACATCATTGAAGCAAAATAGTATGGAGTTAAGTAGGATAGAGAGGGGGTCGAGTTTAAGGAATACTCAACAGCAGCAACTGCATTCACTTAACAAGTGACAACAAACAAATAGCAGTTGTATCAGTGCGAAGTTGGAGGAAAGTCCACTGGCAGTGATGTTGTATCAGATGAAGAAGAAGGGGTATCAGTGGAATGCTCGGACAATGAGGCATAGTCCAATTGTACAAGGGTGTAAGGTGAGTGTTCCTTGATACTTGTATTAGTGAGGGTATTAGCAGTATATAGTTGAGTGAGGGAAGATACATGGGGACTTGAGAGTGTGCTACGGCAGAGGAGAGTGTTAATGTGTGCAAGTCTGGGTAGTGATGTCACTACCATATTTCTAGAAGAGGGTATTTTTGTCATTTAGTATATTTTATTTTTAGTAATTTAATATTTATATATTATGCTACTAATTATTATTATGCCTTGTACTATTTATTTAATAGTTAGTTGGCTAGCCTAATTATTAGACTTGACACTAGGAGACCCAATTGGACTAGCCATGATACATTGAGCCCAATATTGGGCTAGGCCCATTAGACTCATTCCCTTTAGTTAATTAAGGAGATTAGAATTAATTTTTATTAGTTTAGAAGCTTCCTAATATATTTCTCCCTAATTAAACATCATAACTAGCTAGTGAAGTGTACATTGGATAATGTGAATTACTTAGAGGAGGGGCTAGAGGGGGCCAGCCACAATAAGGGGGTCTTTCTCTCTCTTCTTTTATTAATTTATTTTATTTTAGATCCCCAATTATGTTCTTCCCCAAATTACTCCATCCCTCCACCAAATTTATCCTAATTAACTCTTATTTTCTTCTAATTACATCATTTAAGGAGCATTGGAGCTTGGATTGCAAGGAACACTTGGAGAAGGAGGAATTGGCAATGAGTGTGTGTTCTAATTGTGTCCATTTGAGCAATTTATTGGGAAATCCATATCCCAATAGGTAAAATTCTGATTTACCCTATAATTTAGACTCTAATTCATGCATTTGATCATTAGAAACCCTCTTATAGCTTAGGGCTACCCATAGGAAGAAGTTCTAGGTCCAATTGTCTTTTATTGTGACTTCTATATAGGTTTTTATGCCAAATTAGGAGAAATTACTAGATTGATGCATCAAGTGTGTGTGTCATGAGACAAATTTGGTCTAATTAGACTTGTATGGATAGTATGGGACTAGATACGTGTCCATAATTGAACATGAGTAGAGTGTATCATGGTATTTTGTGATACACTATGATACGATGACTCATTTTGGGGAAAATATGCATAGTAGTGAAATTACTCTTCAATTCCTATTGTGACTCATTATATATATATATATATATATATATATATATATATATATATATATATATATATATATATATATATATATATATATATATATATATAATTGATATGTGTAATTATTATTTGTTAAGAATTGGGGGTTGTGGCACTTTGTTTGAGTGCGTATCATGAGTATCCTAATGGTGCACTCAAGGTGTATGAGGAAATAATTAATAGTGAGTGTATTGTGTATACTCCAATATTTGTGTGTGTGTATATATATATGTTAGTATATACCTATAGTTATATGATATATAAGTTTATTTATTGTGGTTGTGTGTTAGTGGTGGTGCTAACTGATAAAGAGGGAAGAGATTGGCAATGACTGTGTATGTATGAGTGTATACATCTGTGTGTATGGGTAGGAGTGGACTGTCACTAAAGAGTCTATGTTCAACTGAGAACTGAAACCTGTGTGCACAAGTGACTATGAGGAGGATAAATGGATGAGCTTCGTGTATCAGTTCATAGGGGAGGAGAAAGGAGGGAAAATGACTGCAGTATTAAAGGTTATAGCATCGGCAGTATAGGGAGATGGGTGTCAGGTTTAGGTGTGATTAGAAAATTAGAGCAGGTAGAAGCAGCACTGTGCTGCTGTGTCTGAGGTTGCACAAGTGGTGAAGGGGAGGGACTCGCACTGGTGTTCAAGTAGCTGCAGTGTAATGCACTGTAGTAAGTAACATAGTAGCAGTGGCACATAATGATTGAGGGGGGAGAAGTTAGATGGGTTAAGGTTTAGTATTTAGAGAGTGTGTGTGTGTGTGTGTGTGTGTGTGTGTGTGTGTGTGTGTGTGACTGAAATTAAGTTTGTGTGTGTATGTTAGCAATTAGAGTTAATTGTATGAGGCAAGGGGAGTGATGGTGATGACTGTGAACTAAGAGGAAGCTCCGGTATGGGCATGAGGGTTTGTAGATATGAGTTATTAGTTGGGGTAGGTACTGGGTTTTAGTATTAAGTGTCAAGATAATTGCCAAGGGGCTATTGGCAGTAATGTGAAGGTTGATGTTAAGGTATTGGGTGATGTTTGGTTTCAGGTTTCAGTTTTGAAGTAGCAACCACACCATTCAATAAGGGAGCTATGCACAGATGATGGTGGTTCTAGTAGTGAGTTAGGTATTTAGTAGGGGAAGTTGAAGAAGGGTAAGACACTGCACAGTATACAGATGAAGAGTGTATCAACAAACAACAAGCAAAAAGGGGGAAACACTAATCAATTGGTTTCAGGAACACCCTGATACAAGGGGTTATTGTGAGAAGTGTGTATTACCTGACCTGGGTGTAGGTTATGAGTAATGAAGAGAGGGTTCTAATGTGGTTTAGGAATGGGATGGTGTGTATCAGGTTATAGTCGATATATAGGTAATGGTTAGGATTAAGTAAAATACCAACTTGGCACCCAAGTATCAATATCAGCTAACGTTAAGATGACAGGCTGATACTAAGGTATTGTTAGTGAGGTGGAGTTGAGATACCAAGTTATAGTAAGGTATTGAGTACATAACCAAGATACTGATATATATATATATATATATATATATATATATTAGATATTAGATATAGTTAGTGTATATATATACATATTCATAAGTTACTTATTGATATTAACTAGTTTGACTAGTATTGACCTAAAACCTAAGTATAGATTAATATAGTTGAGTACTTATTAGTTTAGACTTGTAATCAACCTAGAAGCTAGGTATGAATTTAAAATCAATGTATTGGCCTAGTTTGACCTAGTTTGACTAGTATGACCTAGAAATGGCCTATAAATCATGTTTTGACTCATTTTAGTTGTTTGTCACTTTATTGCACTCAAATGACATAACATTTCATATATAGGGTTGTGTGATACTAGCTCGGACATCGAGTCATACCTTTTTCTCAGGACCAGAGGTAAATACATTCTTTGATATTTTTTTATTTGATAGTCTCTATGTTACATGTATTTAGTATTAAGATATTTGATTCTTGACACATTGTTACATGGGTTGGTATACGTGGATCCCCGTCATGAGATTTTATTATCGTGATTACTTAGTGATCGGCGTGTCGTACTTCATGTTTACTCATTGATTATCATGATATCTTCTTGATTATATAGACCGTGATTATGGTGCATGATATTATAGACCGTGCATTATGATATACGTGTTATAACATGTCGTGATTTGGATCCGTGTACTAATCGAGAAAAGGAAAAAATATTAGTGGATATGTGATCATTGCTTATAGCATGTAATTTAGTGTAGCCCGTGATAGTTAGCAGATCATGTAACTCATGTGTAGTCAAGCTAGCTCCCATTTTATTTATAGCTCGTGTTAGGCCCAAGCCGATCACACATCTTACTAATATTTCAAGGCACATCTTACTATTATATTTTTTTATTCCAATTTATTACATTAATGTTCCTCACCATATTATTCTCAGTTTATTTTCATTACTTACCATGATACTCCTTCTTGTGATATTTACTAGTTCGGTTACTTCCATCATTTATTTTCATTGCTATTACGGTTTCATAGTTTCTATCAATTATTGGAACTGTTATTGGGTTGTACTTTGCTCCAATCCTGACTGGATATATTTTTTAGATAATTCATTAGAGGACTGGTGTCCTATGTACTACGGGCCACAGGATGGCAAGCCAGTTGAGATAGCACCCGTAGAGCCTATTGAGATAGTACCAGCGCTCGAGGAGACTTAGATATTTTTATTGTGATATTGTATATATCAGTTAGATATTTTGGCATGTATTATATTTGAGACTATTATGTTGTGCGTAGACTTTTGGACTTGGACTTTGGATTGTATTGTGACTCAGTATTTCATTCCTTCTATTCCATATCATGTCATATCTTCCTCTAGTTTTATATTGTGATTGAGTATTGATTACCATTATCATATTATCATATTGTCCTCCATTCAGAGTTGAGATCTTATTGACATGTACATTATATATATTATGTGAGATGTTAGATAGTATTGTTGACCTAGACAGCGTTCTACCATCGATGTTGTGGCATAGGTTGGACGTACCCACGTACTCGTGCCCTCATTCCGGGTGCGGGTCGTGACAAGTGAAGTTGGGATTAAGTTGGTGTCAGAAACTAATAGTGCACTTTAGTGCATTATTTGATGAAGACCAACATTAGAGCAGCATGTATCAGAAGTTGGGGGAAGTCAAGATCTGGCAGCAGTGATTTAATGGGGGATTTAAATGTGCTTAACACTATAAATAGATAGATTGGAAGTTGGAAATCTAGGTATTAGATCTCAGGTGTATCAGAGGTTAGAGAGGGGGGAATCGAGCATAAGTCACACAGTAGCAGTATCAAGAGTGGGGAGAGAGATATAAAATATATAGTTTGAGTTAAGTGTTTGGGGGTAGTGTGTCTGATATCTAATGATACCAAGTTAGGGTATGATTATGGACTAAGTAATAAGTGTATATACTAAACTATTGCTAGAAAATAGTGTGGGTTACCAGAATATGGGTGTTTACCAAGGTATCATTTATACCAAGGTAATGTTAGAGATACCTTATGATACTATATGCATATAAGTATTATAGATATAGATATATAGTAATACTAACTAGTTAGTTAATACCTTCAAGATATTGAACCTAGAACCTAGGTATAACCTAGTATTACCTAAAATAAGCTAGTATAAACTTATAATCAACTGAGGAGCTAGAGTTGGACCTAGAATGAAGGTAAATACCTAGATTGACCTATTTTGACTAATATGACCTAAAAATGGCCAAGAAAGCATATTTTGACTCATTTTAGTTATTTTTCACTTTATTACACCCAAGTGACATAATATTTCATATATAGGTCTGTATGACACCAGCTCGGACACCGAGTCATACCATTTGCTCAGGACCAAAGACGATTACATCTCTCTGTTAGTTTTTATTTCATGATAGTGTATATATTACATATTCTAGAGCTGTATACTTGATTTTGACACATTGTTACATGGACTGGTACTATATGGATCCTGTCAGAAGATGTTATCCCTTATCGTATACTCTGGATACTCCTTCCATATATACTTTATCGTGTGCATCGAGTATTCCTTGTGCTCGTGTTTATTCGTGTTCTTCGTGTACTTATATTATTTATATATGTAATATGTCATAATCGGATCCATGAGTATTGGTTGGGACTGGGGAGTAGAAGTTGGTTGTGTGATCAAGCCTTTAGTGTAGTCGTGTTCATGTCAATTATATACCTCACGTATAACGGAGTTACCTTAGTATATTCGTGTTTAACCTAAACCGATCACATAACAAAATTGTACTCTAAGGCACTTAGTTACTATTCTTGTTCCTCCCACTTATAGTTTATTCTATATTGCCTATATTTATCTTTCCAGTATTTTATCTGCTTATCTCAGTTATATTTCCATTTTCTATTTACTTGTACATCTTGTATTATTTTTTATTACTTGTCATATATTCTCTTCCATGTATTTGGAACTGCTTTCAAAGTTTTTTACTTCGCTCCAATCCTGACTGGATATATTTTTAGATGATTGGTTAGAGGAGATATGTTCAACCTATTATGGGCCACAGGATGGTGAGCCGTCTGAGGTTGCTCCCTTATATCATGAGAATATAGTGCCAGCTACTGAGGAGACTTAGTTACTTTCATTATGATATTGTATATGTCACAGTTAGATATTTTGGCATGCATTATATTTGAGACTATTGTGCTAGTCTATTAGACTTGGATATAGGTTGTATTTGTGACTGTGATTTCTATTTCTTCCATTCCATATTGTGCCATATATTCCTCTAGTTTTATTATGATTGAGTATTGATTATCATATTGTTATATTATTCTCCATTTGGAGTTGAGATATCTTGACAGGTACATTATATTTATTGTGTGAGATGTTATAGATAGTATTATTTGACAAAGACAACATTCTGCCGCTGATGATGTGGCATAAGCTGGACGTATCCACGTACTCGTACCCTCATTCCGGGTGCGGATTGTGACAATATCCCATTCTTAAATCCAAGTTGTTTTAAGGATATCATATTCCTGATCCCAGTTGGGTTGGAAATAATCTCATATGTTTCTTCACCAGTAAATAAGTGTAATGTGATTCATGTCCATATTACCTCTGAATTATATCCATTTATTATTCCCAACAGAGAATACAATAGTCCGCCCTTGAACTACTATTTCTTCTTTTTCCCAGCGAAGTAAACTAGCGAGATATTACGTCCATATCACCTCTGATAGTATTGCATACTATAAAAATTTTCATCTGTACTCAGCATGAGTATGCCTCTGGTGACAAATCCACCTAATCCCCCATATAATTATATTTTGTCATGTCTATGTTACCTCTGAGCAGATATATTTGGTGGGATTTCGTTCAAAAACATATCACGTCCGCATTACCTCTTATCTTGTTTTCACTCTAATCAATTATTTGTATCTAATGTCAGATGCACAATAAATAAATAGGTCCACAAAAATACTTTGAGATCTATGACGTTGTTGATATTGTTATACATATCACTAAGGTAAAACAAAATTTCTTTATTGATGGAAAACAAGAAAAGAACAACACAAATACTTAGGAAGAGGACGGGTCAGAATCTTCTAAATTTTTATAAATATTGCAAGAGCATGCAGAATACATACGTCTGACGATGCAAGCAGTCGACGTAAAGCTTCTGTATTGGCTTGTTCTTCCTGTTTTCCCGAATAAACAACAGGAGGGTAGGAATCAGTGATCTCATTCGGGAGAGGGGAAGGGCCATCCAATAAGGGGCTAACACAATCTTAAAGAAAGTTCGTCCTACATAGCTTAGTAAAGGCTTCTTTCTTTTCCTCAGTAGAAGGTGGTACATGAGCAGTAGAGGCACAACCAGAGTTAGTTTTAATGTGTGGGAGAATAGTCGATTCATCATACTCTCTTTCCTCTTTTAGAGACTCATTCTGGAAAGCCATCAGCAAATTCGAATGAAGAATATTGAATTGAGTAATCGACTCTTATTTATAATAAGTGGGGCGACGGTTCGAATGTCTCCACATGATTCATCGGTAAAAAGGATAATGATTCATAATCCCACTATTCGTGTAGGAAGACGATGGTTCAGATCCCCATACATGAATCATAAAAGGTGCAACGATTTATTCCCCAAGCAAAGAGAAAAATACAAAATTGTTTTGTATGTTTGTTCGAGGGTTCCCATATATGCGCATTTGTCTGATTGACAGAAAACGTTGTGTAGTGCGTATGACCAGACAATTTGTAGAAATGATTACAAAAGTGCACATGACAAATCGTACAGTGCGCACAAGAATCAGTTTTCTCTAAGTACATATTTGTGCGCGTATCAGTGGGATGACAGGAGAAAGGTAATATATTCAGTCTTTTCTAAAGCATGTCATCACGAAAGCAAAGGCAACCAAAGTTTTCAGTTAGCAACACACAAACAGCACAAGCAAGATCAAACTAAAATTTTATTGGCGTATAAATCATGATTACATATGATAAAAATCTATTACATCTAGATTTTCATTCTAAAAGTCATTATTAGATATGATGGAGATCGATCACATGATCATCTCCATCCTTCTAAGGCCAATGTTAGGAAGCACAATGGTGGACGTGTTCTCGCTCCTTAACATTGAGGGCAATAATAATGGCGGAAGGATACAGAACTGTGCATATAACAATTTTGCAAGCCCAAAGAAGCTAATCCTCCGTCGCTAACAAGCGTCGCAGATGGAGTTTTGATTGGGACTCCATCCCAATTTGACAGCCAAAATCGCGTGTAAAACCCCCTTCCTAGAAAATCGTATATACCCTTTTTATTTATTAATTATTAATTAAATTATAGTAATTAGGTCTAAATAGGAAAAATAAATTTTTAATAATTTTTATGTTAGTTGTTCGGGCACTTAGAGGACTTATGAGACCATCAGGAATTTTTCGGAATTTATTCCATGTAGGAGACCCCTTGAGCAGTTGCTAGCCTAATGGTGTGCATTATTCTAATCCATGAATTTTCTTATGAGTATATATATAATATATATGTATACACAAATGTATATATGTATATATATATTTAGAAAGGAAAAGGAAAGAAAGAAAAAGAATAATCAAATAAGAAAGTTACTAATATAATAATAATAGTAATAATACTAACACAACCACTATTCCTACATCCTTAGCACTTGCTCCTTAGGACCATTCTACAGCAGCTTATTTGCTGCTAGGACCGCAGCACCTTAGCAAATACTTCCCAGACCACCCCTTTAATATTTGCATCCAGAGACAAATCTGACCGCTTCAGCGGATACTTCCCAACCCGACCCTTTGGCCAACTCACCCTCTCTCTTCCTATTAAATATATATATATATACATATTTATCTTTCAAAAATCCTAACCTAAATCTCCAGACCTCCTCTTCCCATCTAGAGCCGTCACCGCAGCCAGAGAAGCCCCGCCAAGCCATCCAAACCATCCCGACGACTCTGACCTCGCGCCCTGCAGTTTCCCACACGAGACACCTTCGCTCCGAAATTGTTTCCCGTCGACTCGCTCGACCAAACTCCGTTCCGTCTTCACCGGTATGCTCACCCCTTAACCCTCTTCCATAGTTGTATTATAGCCAACCTCGGAAAACATGTACCCCTAGGCGAAAAACAGCGTCCAAAGTGGGTGCGAACAGACCCAATCTGGAATCGTAGAAAACTGCGGTGACCACCTATATTGCCGAGTTCGTATCTCCCACCACAGAGATCCGAATTCGGTGATTCTTTTTGATACATGAAGAACACTTGACCTAGTTTATTTTCTGTTAAATAACCCTATGTTATTAGTTGCTGTGGACATAATTAAATTCGTCACAAAACTGCGCGCACCCACTTTTTCCAGATTTCCAAAAGTTGGAAAACGGAGCGCGCCCCGCCAAACGGGACCGCCTCGCCGTGTACCAAGTGTACCGAATGGTGCACGCAGCGTAACCGGACACGTGAAAATTCGTGGAGACTGATTTGGACGTGTGTGCGCGCCGGAATCAGGCCGTATTCGCGGACACACTCCGTGTCGCAACTTTTGTAGAACTCGCGCGTATTTTGTGCATGCTTGTCAGATTGCGACGAAACTTGCGCCACTGGACTCGTGGTAACGCGCTGGTCCTGTGACCCAATTTTTACGCAATTCTGAGACGGTTGACCAAATCGCCAATTGGCGGGCCCCACAATTGACTTTTTGGACAAATTTTGTTCGGCTCATCGGAATCCACATTTGGACATACCATTGGGTTCGTATTGACATTTAGAGTTGTTTGAGCTATAGTTTATCCCATTTAGAGACTGTTACCCTTGGCACATTTTTTGGTGCAAAGTGGGCCACACGTGGACCCCACTTTTGCCCGAAATTACCGTTTTGCTCCTGTGTCCAAATTGGACAAAAGGGATGTACTTTTTAGCTATTTTGCTCATTCCGGAAACGTTGGTGATGTTTATTTCAGCATCCGGAGACGTTTGTTTAGAGTCCTTAGTTCCAGGTTCTGTGTCCTTGACATTTGGGCGCGTACACTTTACAGATTTCCTGCCAGGCAAGTATACCTTGCCATTGTACTGTATTTACATTCCATATGAGGCATGCATGTTTATTTTCTGCTTATTTAGTTTATTTATTTTAACTGCTATATAAACTGCGCGTCCAAGAAAACTTGGGTGCAACGACGGTGTCGTCGTACTATGTTTTTATTTATGTATATGCATTAGACCTACTTTATGAGACTACCCCATCTTCATGAGGCATTTATGTTTCATTGGCCATGACACTATTCTTACACGAGTGTGAGTCACATGTAGGACACGGACTTGCGTACTCGACTGGCCACTGGTACGTATAGGTCGTACGACGGATAGGGATAACTACCAATAGAAACTTTGCATGCAAGTAGACCTGGCGGTTATTAGAGGTTTATCGTGTCATAGACATGACATACTTAGAGCATTAGGTGGGGAGAACAACAAGTACCACATTTGAGCTCCTTTGCACTTTTATCTATTGTGCATCCGGATTCTCCGCCGGAGATACGGGTGGTGATGACCACTATATATTATATTATTATCAGGCGGGCCTCCGGCATTCGAAAGTCGTCGTACCTTTTTAGGCCCCTGGATCTCCAATAGAGAACCATGCCAAATCCTAGTTTTTAAGCCAGATAGCTCACTTGTGGGGAAAGGTGTTCTTAACTGCATTTACTTAGACGGTTAGGCGACCCCAATGGATATTTATTTTTAGTACTTTATTGGCATGTGCTTTTTGTATCTTGTTACGTCCCTCTGAGGACCTGGTCTCTTCCAGATATAGGTGAGCAGGAGTACCCGCAGGAGTATGGACCTGGACCTGACGCTTTCTATCAGTCTGAGACGATCTTACCTTCTGATTATATGTGATTCATTGCAGCTGTTTAGGGATTTTAGTTGCTATTCTTTTTGAGACATTTATTCTTATATTAGAGTTTATTCTCTTCTCTCTTTAGTAGTTTATTATAGTCGATTTGCAGTGGATTTGTTTCCACCCGACTATCACACTTTGAGATTACTATTTGAGACTGCTTCTTTGATATTCAGTTATTGATTTCCATTATTCTATTATTTGTGCTGTGGATGAGATATAGAACTGCGTGTGACTTATTGTGACATATATTACCACTGTGGATTGGATATTCATGTACAGCGTACGTGTGTATATGGTTTCCATATATTGGAGTTCGTATACATACGGCTGGCGTGTTACGTATTCCTAGTCCTATGTATTTTGGGACTGGGGCGTGACATGTTTTTGTGGTGGCGCATGCAGGTCAAGAATATATTGTCTCGGTTACGTAACTGTACCGAACAAGCCTGCGTATAGGAATAGAGTATAAGGATCTCATCCATGCTTGATTGAAATTTATCCTTCCTATTTAATACTTGCATCCTGTTTGATTCCTGTACTTTTTCTAATCGTTTCGTACATCAACTGTAGAGAGATGGATATGCAAAATGGATGTACTGCCGCCGATGGCGACGCAACTTCTGGAGTCAATGGTCAGACTCAAGGAGGGACCCCAACGATTCTTAGGCTTTCAGGACCAGATGGACAGACTCACACCCCAGTTCCATCTGATCTTCCCGCTTCACCTATTGGGAACCTTCCACCTGTCCCGGTACCGCAAGATGGCCAAGCGCAGATGTTCCAATTCTTTCAGATGATGATACAGGAACTGAGGCAGCAGGCAGCCGAGCAGAGACAGCAGGCAGCCGAGCAGAGGCAAGAATTTTTGGCAGCACTGGAGAGGATGGCTGCACATGCTACTGTACCAGCCCAAGCACTAGCTCCAGTACCTCGAGCTAGGGTTGGATCAGTAAAGGATTTTGTTCAGATGGGTGCAAGGAAGTACAAGGGCACTGAGAGCCCGGAGGAGACTACCAACTGGATCACTCACACGCAGAAGCTACTGGAGGCATCGCAGTTACCTACGGACCTATGGATGACGGGTGTACGGACGCTTCTAGATGGTAATGCTCATCACTGGTGGGAATCCATGGAGCGCCAGTTGGGTACTTACCAGACTTGGGAGCAGTTCTTGGAGTGCTTTGAGGGAAAGTACTTCCCGGACACTGTTAGGGACACCTTGTATGATCAGTTTCTTCACTTAGAGCAAGAAAATCGAACCGTGGACGAGTATGATGCCGAGTTTAGTCGAATCAGCAAATATGGCGCTGCTTTGATACCAAATGACTTGGCTAAGGCTAAGAGATTTCATCGAGGACTGACCCAAGAGCTTCAATATTATACAAGCTCGCAGTCCCGAGTCTCTTATGCTGAACTACTGACAGAGGCCAGATTTCAGGAAACCATTAGCAGAGAAAATGGAGGTCAGCTGCAGACACAACAAGGAACAGCAAGGATACAGCAGGGACCGGCAAGGACACAGCAGGGAGGACCTATCAGACGTCCTTTGGCATAACAGCATCAGCAACACCGAGCAGCACCGTACCAGAATCTGGGGAAGCCTTATTGCAGTTATTGTGGGAGGAACGGACATATTTCGAGAGATTGTCGGACTCGCTTGGGTCAGTGTATGAGATGTGGCTCTGGACAGCACCTGGCGAGAGACTGCCCAATGCAGCAGACACTTCCACCTCCAGCCCCGAGATTAGCGCTTCCAGAACCGAAGCCAACCCAGCAGATGACTGGACCGGGAGCACCTCGACCCCCAACAGCAGGAGAATTTTAGAGAGGACCACCGCTACCCACTCAGGAGGAGCAGTATATGAGGACCGGACATGGACAGCCGCAGAGGAACGGGCGAGCTTTTACATTGGAGGTAGATGAACTGGATCATGAGGTGGATGTCATAGCAGGTATTACCCTTGCTTTTACTTTTCCTGCTGTGACATTATTTGATACGGGAGCCACCCACTCATTCATATCATCTAGTTTTATTGCCAAACACAATATTGCTTCTACACCATTATCTAGTTGTGTTAGAATTCTTACCGGAGGAGGAGTTGTACCAGTTAGTCGAATTTGTAGATCGGGCCCTATAGTGATACGTGGCAGAGAGATGAACGCCCAACTCTTAGTTCTTCCTATGCTATCTTTTGATATTGTGCTTGGAATGGACTGGCTAAGCAAGTACAATGCTTTCTTCGATTGCTTTGGAGGAAGCATTCTTTTTAAGGTACCAGGCCAGCCTGAACTTGAGTTTGCCCGAGGATCCACAAAAATCCTTGATGGTATGCAGCTCGCAATGGACGATGTTGTCTATCACCCTATTATTTCAGAATTTCTAGACGTCTTTCCAGAGGATTTGCCAGGACTACCCCCAGACAGAGACGTAGAGTTTTCAATTGAACTAGCACCCGGAGCAGCACCTATAGCATCGCATGTTTATAGACTGGCGAAGAAGGAGATGGACGAGCTGAAGGCACAGTTAAAGAGCTAGAGGAGAAAGGTTTCATCCGACCGAGTGCATCACCCTGGGGAGCACAAGTGTTGTTTGTACCCAAGAAGGATGGGTCAGTACGTATGTGCATTGACTACAGAGCCTTGAATGCAGTGACAGTAAAGAATAAATATCCATTGCCACGCATTGATGACCTATTTGATCAACTCAGTGGAGATAAGGTATTCTCAAAGATAGATTTGAGATCGGGATATCACCAAGTGAAGGTACGGAAGCAGGACATTCCGAAGACCGCATTCAGAACAAGATATGGGCACTACGAGTTTTTGGTCATGCCATTTGGATTGACCAATGCTCCAGCGATCTTCATGGACTTGATGAATCGAGTCTTCCACCAGTACTTGGACCAGTTCATGGTCGTCTTCATAGATGATATACTTGTCTATTCGAAGAGCCACGAGGAGCACGAGGAGCACCTGCGGATTGTTCTAGAGACTTTGAGGAGAGAGCAGTTATATGCTAAGCTCAGCAAATATGAGTTCTGCTTGGACAGAGTTTCATTTCTTGGACATGTTGTTACAGGAGATGGTATTTCTGTTGATCCAGAGAAGATCTCAACAGTTGAGACATGGCCTGTTCCTAAATCAGCAACAGAGGTGAGGAGTTTCCTTGGACTTGCGGGATATTACCGACGGTTCGTGGAAAACTTCTCAAGGATAGCGGCACCTATGACTCGTTTGACTTGTAAGGATCAAGAATTTATATGGACTGACGAGTGTCAAGCAGCCTTTGAAGAGTTGAAGAAGCGACTGACTACAGCACCAGTATTGACGATTCCGTCAGGATCAGGAGGTTATGTGATCTACAGTGACGCATCAGGAAAAGGCTTAGGATGCGTATTGATGCAGCATGGCAAGGTAATTGCATATGCATCTAGGCAGCTACGAGTACATGAGAAGAATTATTTGACTCATGACTTGGAACTTACAGCCGTTGTATTTGCCCTGAAGCTATGGAGATATTACTTATATGGGGAACGAGTGGAGATCTATACAGACCACAAAAGCCTCAAGTATGTCTTCACGCAGAAGGAGTTAAATATGAGGCAACGTCGATGGCTCGAGTTGATGAAAGATTTTGAGATAGAGCTACATTATCATCCAGGCAAGGCTAACGTGGTAGCAGACGCGTTAAGCCGAAAGCCAGCAGCTTACTTCTTGACAGCACAGAGGGAACTATTGGAGGACTTGCAAGAGCTTGGCATTGAAGTGATACTACCCGGAGCAGATGGGACACTAGCCAACTTGCAAGTAAAATCATCATTGGTAGAGAGGATTAAGGCTTCTTTGCCTACAGATGCCAGATTCAGGAGGCTAAAGGAAAGGACAGAGGCCGGAGAGCAGACAGGATTGCGCATTCACGAGGATGGGACATTACGATGTGGTGATCGTCTTTATGTTCCAAATGGAGAGATTCGACAGGAGCTGATGGCAGAGGCTCATAGTTCGATTTATTCTATTCATCCTGGAGGCACCAAGATGTATCGTGACTTACGACAACACTTTTGGTGGCATGGAATGAAGAGAGAGATAGCTCGCTTTGTCGCTAAATGTCTGGTATGTCAACAAGTAAAGACGGAGCACCAGAGGACAGCAGGATTATTGCAACCACTTTCGATTCCAGAGTGGAAGTGGGAGCACATCACTATGGACTTCGTCACGGGTTTTCCCAAGAGTCCAAGTGGGAGAGATGCAGTGTGGGTAATAGTGGACCGACTCACCAAGTCAGCCCATTTTATACCTTTTAGAGTGGGTCAGTCTATAAAAGCTTTAGCTGACTTATATATGAGGCAGATCGTGATATTGCACGGCATACCAGTCAGCATTGTATCGGACAGAGATTCGCGCTTCACATCGCACTTTTGGAGGAGCATGCAAGAGAGTCTTGGTACTCGTCTGAAGTTCAGTATATCTTACCACCCGCAGACAGATGGGCAGTCGGAGCGTACTATTCAGACCTTGGAGGATATATTGAGGGCTTGCATGTTAGACTTCGGAGGATCATGGGAGGACCACCTACATCTTGTAGAGTTTTCTTACAACAATAGCTATCAAGCGAGTATTCAGATGGCTCCGTTTGAAGCATTGTATGGAAGAAAATGTAGGTCTCCTGTGTGTTGGAGTGACGTGGGAGAACGTCAGATTTTGGGACCCGAGTTGGTGGTCAACACCGTAGAGACAGTCAAGAAGATTCAGGGACACTTGCGAGCAGCGCAAGACAGGCAGAAACAGTGGGCAGACCTTCATCGTCGTCCATTGGAGTTCAAAGAGGGCGATCACGTCTTCTTGAGGATATCACCGACCAGAGGCACCATCCGATTCGGAGGGCGCGGCAAGTTGAGTCCAAGGTATATTGGACCATTTGACGTGCTCGAGAGAGTTGGAGAGGTGGCATATCGACTTGCGCTACCACCTTCACTGGAGGGAGTACATGACGTATTCCATGTGTCGCAGCTCAGGCGATATGTGTCAGACAGCAGTCATGTTCTCGACCATTCGGAGATCACCATTGGGCCGAGCTTGTCTTACCAAGAGCAACCCGTGGGAATCCTTGATCGTCGAGAGAAAGTGTTGAGGAACCAGTCTATTCCCTTGATTCGCGTAGCATGGAGGCATGGCGCGCCAGGAGAATCAACTTGGGAGCGCGAGGACGACATGCGCAAGCATTTTCCGAACCTATTCGCGGACCAAGGTATGAATTTACATTGTTAATTTATATCTTATACCATCCTTGCATTCTATCGTGGCTTAATTTTAATTTCGAGGACGAAATTTTTACAAGTTGGGTAGAATGTAAAACTCCCTTCCTAGAAAATCGTATATACCCTTTTTATTTATTAATTATTAATTAAATTGTAGTAATTAGGTCTAAATAGGAGAAATAGATTTTTAATAATTTTTATGTTAGTTGTTCGGGCACTTAGAGGACTTATGAGACCATCAGGAATTTTTCGGAATTTATTCCATGTAGGAGACCCCTTGAGCAGTTGCTAGCCTAATGGTGTGCATTATTCTAATCCATGAATTTTCTTATGAGTATATATATAATATATATGTATACACAAATGTATATATGTATATATATATTTAGAAAGGAAAAGGAAAGAAAGAAAAAGAATAATCAATAAGAAAGTTACTAATATAATAATAATAGTAATAATACTAACACAACCACTATTCCTACATCCTTAGCACTTGCTCCTTAGGACCATTCTACAGCAGCTTATTTGCTGCTAGGACCGCAGCACCTTAGCAAATACCTCCCAGACCGCCCCTTTAATATTTGCATCCAGAGACAAATCTGACCCCTTCAGCGGATACTTCCCAACCCGACCCTTTGGCCAACTCACCCTCTCTCTTCCTATTAAATATATATATATACATATTTATCTTTCAAAAACCCTAACCTAAATCTCCAGACCTCCTCTTCCCATCTAGAGCCGTCACCGCAGCCAGAGAAGCCCCGCCAAGCCATCCAAACCATCCCGACGACTCCGACCTCGCGCCCTGCAGTTTCCCACACGAGGCACCTTCGCTCCGGAATTGTTTTCCGTCGACTCGCTCGACCAAACTCCGTTCCGTCTTCACCGGTATGCTCACCCCTTAACCCTCTTCCATAGTTGTATTATAGCCAACCTCGGAAAATATGTACCCCTAGGCAAAAAATAACGTCCAAAGTGGGCGCGAACAGACCCAATCTGGAATCGTAGAAAACTGCGGTGACCACCTATATTGCCGAGTTCGTATCTCCCACCACAGAGATCCGAATTCGGTGATTCTTTTTGATACATGAAGAACACTTGACCTAGTTTATTTTCTGTTAAATAACCCTATGTTATTAGTTGCTGTGGACATAATTAAATTCGTCACAAAACTGCGCGCACCCACTTTTTCCAGATTTCCAAAAGTTGGAAAATGGAGCACCCCCCGCCAAACGGGACCGCCCCGTCGTGTATCAAGTGTACCGAATGGTGCATGCAGCGTAACCGGACACGTGAAAATTCGTGGGGACTGATTCGGACGCGTGTGCGCGCCGAAATCAGGCCGTATCCGCGGACACACTCCGTGTCACAACTTTTGTAGAACTCGCGCGTATTTTGTGCACGCTTGTCAGATTGTGACGAAACTTGCGCCACTGGACTCGTGGTAATGCGCTGGTCCTGTGACCCAATTTTCACGTAATTCTGAGACGGTTGACCAAATCGCCAATTGGCGGGTTCCACAATTGACTTTTTGGACAAATTTTGTTCGGCTCATCGGAATCCACATTTGGACATACCGTTGGGTTCGTATTGACATTTAGAGTTGTTTGACCTATAGTTTGTCCCATTTAGAGACTGTTACCCTTGGCACATTTTTCGGTGCAAAGTGGGCCACACGTGGACCCCACTTTTGCTCGAAATTACCGTTTTGCCCCTGTGTCCAAATTGGACAAAAGGGATGTGCTTTTTAGCTATTTTGCTCATTCCGGAAAAGTTGGTGATGTTTATTTCAGCATCCGGAGACGTTTGTTCAGAGTCCTTAGTTCCAGGTTCCGTGTCCTTGACATTTGGGCGCGTACACTTTACAGATTTCCTGCCAGGCAAGTATACCTTGCCATTGTACTGTATTTACATTCCATATAAGGCATGCATGTTTATTTTCTGCTTATTTAGTTCATTTATTTTAACTGCTATATAAACTGCGCGTCCAAGAAAACTTGGGTGCAACGACGGTGTCGTCGTACTATATTTTTATTTATGTATATGCATTAGACCTACTTTATGAGACTACCCCATCTTCATGAGGCATTTATGTTTCATTGGCCATGACACTATTCTTACACGAGTGTGAGTCACATGTAGGACACGGACTTGCGTACTCGGCTGGCCACTGGTACGTATAGGTCGTGCGACGGATAGGGATAACTGCCAATAGAAACTTTGCATGCTAGTAGACCTGGCGGTTATTAGAGGTTTATCGTGTCATGGACATGACATGCTTAGAGCATTGGGTGGAGAGAACAACAAGTACCACATTTGAGCTCATTTGCACTTTTATCTATTGTGCGCCTGGATTCTCCGCCGGAGATACGGGTGGTGATGACCACTATATATTATATTATTATCAGGCGGGCCTCCGGCGTTCGAAAGTCGTCGTGCCTTTTTAGGCCCCTGGATCTCCAATAGAGAACCATGCCAAATCCCAGTTTTTCAGCCAAATAGCTCACTTGTGGGGAAAGGTGTTCTTAACTGCATTCACTTAGACGGTTAGGCGACCCCAATGGATGTTTATTTTCAGTACTTTATTGGCATATGCTTTTTGTATCTTGTTACGTCCCTCTGGGGACCTGGTCCCTTCCAGATATAGGTGAGCAGGAGTACCCGCAGGAGTATGGACTTGGACCTGACGCTTCCTATCAGTCTGAGACGATCTTACCTTCTGATTATATGTGATTCATTGTAGCTGTTTAGGGATTTTAGTTGCTATTCTTTTTGAGACATTTATTCTTATATTAGAGTTTATTCTCTTCTCTCTTTAGTAGTTTATTATAGTCGATTTGCAGTGGATTTGTTTCCACCCGACTATCACACTTTGAGATTACTATTTGAGACTGCTTCTTTGATATTCAGTTATTGATTTCCATTATTCTATTATTTGTGCTGTGGATGAGATATAGAACTGCGTATGACTTGTTGTGACATATATTACCACTGTGGATTGGATATTCATGTACAGCGTACGTGTATATATGGTTTCCATATATTGGAGTTCGTATACATACGGCTGGCGTGTTACGTATTCCTAGTCCTACGTATTTTGGGACTGGGGCGTGACACCGCGGCCCAGCTTTACCCTAGTGGCAAGCATCATTACGGGGAAAATACATCTAGCATGTTGTATGGACTAGGACAACTTTGGTTACCCCGAGCAAAATCCTTTCTCATTCTATGATGAATTGCCATGTTATGTTGCTGATCATCTCGAACGGGGAGAATTATGATATCCTTCTATGCTTTATCGTAAAAGAAGTAAGCTAGTGTGGTCCCTGCACGAAAAAGCATGAAATCAGCATTCTACTAAAAAAAAATGCTTATGGAAAAGAAAAAGTGCGCACAATCATCGAGTTTGTTAAAATTCAAAAAGTATGCTAGATGACAACTTTCAGAAGAAAAGTGTGTGAGTCGTCTAATTTATCAAAATCTAGAAAATATGCCAAGGAACCAAGTCTCACTCCAAATAAGGGGAATACGCGTGCGTATTATGCTTATACTCATGAAATTCCCTATTAGAAGATGAGAATAGAAAAAGTGGTAACAGAGGAATATTATTGTCACGCCCCAGTCCCAAATACGTAGGACTAGGAACACGTAAGCATGCCAGCCGCATGGATATGGCAACTCCAATATATGGAAACCAAATCCATACGTACGCTGTAATATGAATACAAAATCCACAAGTGGTATAAACATATGTCACAAGTCACAGGGTAAAATCTAAATCTCATCCACCAAAATCATATAGAAATAAATAACCAGTATCTATGAAACTAGATCTCAATAAGAAGTATCTAAGGATGATAGTTGGATGGAAACAAATCCACTACCAACTCGAATATAAGAGCAAATACAATATGAGTACAACACCACAACACAATATAAGAATATCAGCTATCCATCACAGCTCGAAGAGAAGACATCCTCGGATCACATGTAACCATCCAAATCTGCGCTCCTGCAAATACTCAAGAAAAGATACACCTGGCAGCGGACCAGGTCCTCAGAGGGACATAACAAGATACTTAAACACATGCCAATAAAGTACTGAAATAAATATCCACTGGGTCGCCTAACCGTCTAAAGTGAATGCAGTTTAAGAACAACTTTCCCAACACGTGGGCTATCTGGCTAAAATGGAATTGGCATAGTTCTCTTGGAGATCCAGGGGCCTACAAAGGCACGGCGTCTTTCGAACACCGGAGGCCCGCCAAGTAGTATATATAGGGGTCATCATGACCGCGCATCTCCGGTGGAGCGTACGGGTTACACAAGGAAAGTGCAACGGAGCCCACACGTCTTACTTGTTGTTCTCCCCACCCCATGCTCTAAGCATGTCACATCCATGACACGATAATACCTCTAATAACTGCCAAGTCTACTAGCATGCAAAGTTTCTAACATCAGTTATTCCTAACGCACGGCCCACACGTACAGGAGGCCAACCTGTACGCAAGTCCGTGATCTACATGAGACTCACAACTCGTGTAACAACTGTGTCACGGCCAATGAACCTAATGTTGCTACATGATAATGGGGTAGTCTCATAAACAGGTCAATGCAAATACATAAATAAAAATATATCGCGACGACACCGTCGCGCGCATTTTATATAACAGTTAAAATATATGAAAAGACAGAAAATAAAGATGCATGCAACATATGGAATAAAATAACAGTACAATGGCAAGGTATACTTGCCTGGCAAGGAAACTGCAATGTACCAATAACCTGCTCCAGAAATCGCGCAGAACAATCCAATATCCTATGTACACATAAATATAATATAATATAATCATTAGTCATTACACTAGCACATACTCAACCACATTTACACTGGAATTAGGGGGTATACTAGGGGTAACACTAGTCATCTAACACGGTCAATTACGCATTGAATTACGCGGGTGTCGCGTCTTCAAGTACTGTACGAAATCAGTCAGTCAACTGACAGGTGTCTATGCCAGTACGTTAGTGTACGCAAGGCAGACAAATTCACAAGTTTTTAGGGTCAACATGGTCAAGATAAGTATGGGATAGTCCACGATGTCCTAGGGTCATACAGTCTGAATATTTAGTCATAATTATCAATTAACATTTACTTACATATATATTCATATAACTATATAATAATATAACCATTAATTTATTTTAATTTATTTAATTCTGGAGTAATTACTCTAAAATACTATTTTAATCTTATTATTCTGATTTTTATGTTAATTCCTAAATTTTGTCCAAAGAAACTGAATTTTATTAACTCGAGACTCATGGCACGCAAATCGAGGCGATCTGTTGACCAAAAAAGTCAACCGATACAAACTCGACTTTCATACATGATTTCCTGTAGATTTCAGCATAAAAAATATACTAGAATTTATAGCTCGTCTGAATTCAAATTCGTTTGGGAATTATGGCACATACAAATTTTGTATTGTGCACCGATGGTTAAATTCTAACCTAGAAGTTCTACAGAATTAACAGTATATAAATACTTTGAAATAAATTCTGGGAAAAATATATGTCGATCATCTCGACATTAGCTTTCCGAAACTTTAAACGGTTCGTGATTCTGATTCCTGGTTCTCCCGGAATTGCGAAAATATCAAAACACGTCTATTTTCGGACATACTGTGCTCTACGAATTTTCCAGAATTTAATACTAATAATTTAGAAAAACAATTTATATTATCAGAAAGCTAACCTCATTATCGTTCTAACAAAAAAACTGGAGCATGTTTGGAGTCCGGAGCTAGGAGATATCGGCTTTTTAATTCGTCATAACTAGTAGAAAATGAGGCTGAATTTATGACGAATTTTGACTATTTTTTGGACGAAAAAAGAGAGGAATTTGGAAAAGAAAAATATGAAAGATGAGGTATTTATAATGGTGGACACTACTTAATTAAATACGACTAGGATTGGTTAATTTGGATAGAATTATGATGAATTTAAATAAGGATAGGATATGCATGAAGTTGATTTCCTAGTAGGTTCAGAATTTGAATTAATTTAAAATTGAGTTTGAATTTATCTCAATAATTTATAATCTTAAATATAATTAAAGATAATACAAATAATTTATAAAATTTATTAAGATCTATTAACACTAAATTAGTATCTATCTAATATTAAGACTATATATATCCAAATAAATTCTAAATAATTTTAAAATCTAAATAAATTTCTTAAAATTCTAAATAAATTATAAAAAAATATAATTAAATATTTTAAACTAAAATAAATATTTGGTAGGAACGACATGCAAGTATGGTTGTATAGTAAATCATAGAAGTCCTAAAAATTTATGTTTTCTAAGTTTTAATTACCAAAAATTCTAGAAAAATCTCCAAAAATCTAAAATAACCTAAAATAATTCTAAATGAATATTTATATAAGTAAATATATCAAGAAATTTATTTTCTAATTAACTAAGAGCATATTCTAAATAAATTCAACATATATAATAAATATAATAATATAAAATATACACAAAATACCTATTTTGGGTGAGGAAGTTTACAATCTACCCAACTTAAAATAATTTCGTCCTCGAAATTAAAATAAGACATAATTTGTTAAATCCTTCACATTCGTACATAAGGTATGTCAATCGCAATCTCTTCCAAAAATTTAAATAACAAAATCTATTCGAATCTATCGTGATCACTTCAAAATTAATATAACTACTGTTTAAATCAAAATTCAACCTGTCGTAATCTTTTCTCGATTTTTAAATAATCAACATCCAAATCTGACTCAAGTCTATATGACACCCCACATCAAAATTTATATCATAATTTTCAACTATCATAATCTCCTCTAGACTTTGAACAATAAACAATTCTAATCAAATCTTATTCCTATTCTTAACTTAAGAATTTTGTACTATTCAAATATTTAAACTCAATTTACATCCTCAATATTTCAAATAGGTGACCCAACAATCAAAATTGAACTTTTAATTGAAATCATCAAATTGTAAAATTTAATCTAATTAACCAATTGTTCAAGTCTAAAATTCTATATTTATCCTCAAAATTTAAATCGATGATTCATCCTTCAATATTCAAAATTTAAATCATGTGCTCAAAGTATAAATATTGGGTCCTCAATATCAAGATTTTTAAAATTTATTAAATCCTCATTATCTTAATCCCTCTTTTAAAATTCTCCACATTTAAAAGGACTTAATCTCTCAATCTAATCCTACTTGATCACAATCTAAAAGAATTCTCCTCAAGTTTAATACTGTAATTTCTACCCAACTTAGAATTTACCCATCTATCACATAAGGCTCTTACACTTAAGAAAAATATTCCTCAATTTATTTTCTCATGTCATTCAATCCTCAAAACTTTGACACCAACTATATCATATGTGATATGCCCTTAATCAATTATGAAAGATAGTCACCAAATAATGTGATTGGCCTATGGGGTATATCTTGTACTATCCGTGTATCACTTATATCCAAGCACGAGATTTCGTCTTTCCGAAACAAGGGAAGACGGAAAGCAACGGAAAAGAGTTCAAGGAGGGGTAATAGAATGGAAGTATGAGAATCAAAGCGTTTAAAGAATTCAAATGGGAATTGTCAAGACAGTTGTGGATTGAAATCTTAATTTGGTAATTTCCTATTCGCATGCTTACATCGGTGCAGTTATGTACTTGATATGATATGCTTTGTCGTATCTAGAGGGTAAGTATATTCGTCTACTAATCATTACATATCTCAATCCACGTAAAGTAGTTATACGAAGGGCGAACCAAGCGCACTAAGGTTAGCTAGACCCTAATACACTGATTCTGAAATGTATTATTGTGGGCCCCCAATAATACGTATGTCATGAACAAGCTCGATAAAGAATAAGCTTGCAAAAACTAGGCTATAATAGCAGCATAAGTCAAGGTAGTACAGCAAATATGAATACGCTAGATTATGATGAAAGAAGGTTCATAACAATTCAAATTCACAAAAACAAAAGCAATAATAATGAAAGACTACACAATCTCTACAGTTGTCATACTAATTCCTTGTCTAAGTCGCTAGTCGACCAATATGGACATGGACCTCTAAATTCTATCGTCTGAATAAACACTGTCGTCTTTGCTAACATACAATTAATGTCATTCAGTTACACTTCATCAATGGATCACAGGGACTACGTGATACTAGGTGGTGAGGTATACTATCCAACTTAAAATAATTTAACTACTATTGTATTGCCTTAAGGATACCTACAAAAATAACCTTGCACATGTACCTAGAACAGAAACTCTTATTAGGGTCTCGTATTGCATTATATAGGTAAGGGTCAAGTGCTCATAGAACAGGTGTCAACCGTAAGGATAGAAGAGTTACTAGCCGTTAAGGGGAAAGGGATTTAACTCGTATCGAGCTATGGGTACAAATTTCGTGATTTAAAGCTAAGGGGTAATCATTAGGTCACAACCTAAGGGAACTACGCAAACTATCAAATCCCAACTATCACGCACAAAATTCAAAGTTCAAATTACCAAGCTATACCCTAGCAAACTACATGTCCTAACATAGAATAAGATTACTTGGCCTTCAATCATACGAGTTATGTGGCACGAGTTAAATGATGAAGAAAGAAAAATCATAATTTAGTCGTCACACAATTAGCGAACGCTAAGGTTGCAGGGGGACAAGTTATGAAATCAAAAATAGAGGGCTCTAGATAGCATCATGGTTCTCTAAGGGGGTGGCATGCTAGTTGCCATGTTCGGGGTATTATCAAGGGAAAGGGTTGATTACATTCCTCTAGGCTCCCTAGGGTGCTGTCTACTAGTAACAAGACAATGACATAAGTTTTATAGTTCTCTAATACTATCCAATTATGAGGGTTAGGTTCAGTCCTAATGTTCAATATTGGTTCTCCATTGGTTCCTCAATACTAGGGTCAAACATTATGGTAAAACTTCTAACTAACTCTAGTAGTGTCTATACTACTCTCAAGTCTTCATAATACATCAGGGGGTAATGGTAAATCAATTCTAAAGATAAGGAATTCTAGGGTTCAGTAGATATTCTAAACTTAGTGGTGTGTCTATATTCTCGTTGTATTCTTAATAGGTGTGCTACTCTAATTATTAACCTAATAACAGGGGTTCCTATATTCTAGCAGAAGGCCATATATACTCAAGGAACTTATTAGGGAAGTACAAGAATCAAGCAGGATACAATTGTTCGAATAGATCATAGAGGAGGAAGGTGAATCATAGTCAATTGTGGATAAGATCCTATACTCTAGTCCTATGTGCAGGCTTGTTCAGTACAGTAACGTAACCGAGATAATATGCTCTCGACCTGCATGGGCCACCACAAAAACATGTCATGCCCCAGTCCCAAATACGTAGGACTAGGAACACGTAAGCATGTCAGCCGCATGGATATGGCAACTCCAATATATGGAAACCAAATCCATACGTACGCTGTAATATGAATACAAAATCCACAAGTGGTATAAACATATGTCATAAGTCACAGGATAAAATCTAAATCTCATCCACCAAAATCATATAGAAATAAATAACCAGTATCTATGAAACTAGATCTCAATAAGAAGTATCTAAGGATGATAGTTGGATGGAAACAAATTCACTACCAACTCGAATATAAGAGCAAATACAATATAAGTACAACACTACAACACAATATAAGAATACCAGCTATCCATCACAGCTCGAAGAGAAGACATCCTCGGATCACATGTAACCATCCAAATCTGCGCTCCTGTAAATACTCAAGAAAAGATACACCTGGCAGCGGACCAGGTCCTCAGAGGGACATAACAAGATACTTAAACACATGCCAATAAAGTACTGAAATAAATATCCACTGGGTCGCCTAACCGTCTAAAGTGAATGCAGTTTAAGAACAACTTTCCCAACGCGTGGGCTATCTGGCTAAAATGGGATTGGCATAGTTCTCTTGGAGATCCAGGGGCCTACAAAGGCACGGCGTCTTTCGAACACCGGAGGCCCGCCAAGTAGTATATATAGGGGTCATCATGACCGCGCATCTCCGGTGGAGCGTACGGGTTACACAAGGAAAGTGCAACGGAGCCCACACGTCTTACTTGTTGTTCTCCCCACCCCATGCTCAAAGCATGTCACATCCATGACACGATAATACCTCTAATAACTGCCAAGTCTACTAGCATGCAAAGTTTCTAACAGCAGTTATTCCTAACGCACGACCCACACGTACAGGAGGCCAACCTGCACGCAAGTCCGTGATCTACATGAGACTCACAACTCGTGTAACAACTGTGTCATGGCCAATGAACCTAATGATGCTACATGATAATGGGGTAGTCTCATAAATAGGTCAATGCAAATACATAAATAAAAATATATCGCGACGACACCGTCGCGCGCATTTTATATAACAGTTAAAATATATGAAAAGACAGAAAATAAAGATGCATGCAACATATGGAATAAAATAACAGTACAATGGCAAGGTATACTTGCCTGGCAAGGAAGCTGCAATGTACCAATAACCTGCTTCAGAAATCGCGCAGAACAATCCAATATTCTATGTACACATAAATATAATATAATATAATCATTAGTTATTACACTAGCACATACTCAACCACATTTACACTGGAATTAGGGGGTATACTAGGGGTAACACTAGTCATCTAATACGGTCAATTATGCATTGAATTACGCGGGTGTCGCGTCTTCAAGTACTGTACGAAATCAGTCAATCAACTGACAGGTGTCTATGCCAGTACGTTAGTGTACGCAAGGCAGACAAATTCACAAGTTCTTAGGGTCAACATGGTCAAGATAAGTATGGGATAGTCCACGATGTCCTAGGGTCATACAGTCTGAATATTTAGTCATAATTATCAATTAACATTTACTTACATATATATTCATATAACTATATAATAATATAACCATTAATTTATTTTAATTTATTTAATTCTGGAGTAATTACTCTAAAATCCTATTTTAATCTTATTATTCTAATTTTTATGTTAATTCCTAAATTTTGTCCAAAGAAACTGAATTTTAACAACTCGAGACTCATGGCACGCAAATCGAGGCGATCTGTTGACCAAAAAAGTTAACCGATACAAACTCGACTTTCATGCATGATTTCCTGTAGATTTCAGCATAAAAAATATACTGAAATTTACGGCTCGTCTGAATTCAAATTCGTTTGGGAATTATGGCACATACAAATTTTGTATTGTGCACCGATGGTTAAATTCTAACCTAGAAGTTCTACAAAATTAACAGTATGTAAATACTTCGAAATAAATTCTGGGAAAAATATATGTCGATGATCTCGACATTAGCTTTCCGAAACTTTAAACGGTTCATGATTCTGATTCCTGGTTCTCCCGGAATCGCGAAAACATCAAAACACGTCTATTTTCGGACATGCTGTGCTCTACGAATTTTCCAGAATTTAACACTAATAATTTAGAAAAACAATTTATATTATCAGAAAGCTAACCTCATTATCGTTCTAACAAAAAAAACTGGAGCATGTTTGGAGTCCGGAGCTAGGAGATATCGTCTTTTTAATTCGTCATAACTAGTAGAAAATGAGGCTGAATTTATGACGAATTTTGACTATTTTTTGGACGAAAAAAGAGAGGAATTTGGGAAAGAAAAATATGAAGGATGAGGTATTTATAATGGTGGACACTACTTAATTAAATACGACTAGGATTGGTTAATTTGGATAGGATTATGATGAATTTAAATAAGGATAGGATATGCATGAAGTTGATTTTCTAGTAGGTTCAAGATTTGAATTAATTTAAAATTGAGTTTGAATTTATCTCAATAATTTATAATCTTAAATATAATTAAAGATAATACAAATAATTTATAAAATCTTATTAATATCTATTAACACTAAATTAGTATCTATCTAATATTAAGACTATATATATCCAAATAAATCCTAAATAATTTTAAAATCTAAATAAATTTCTTAAAATTCTAAATAAATTACAAAAAATATAATTAAATATTTTAAACTAAAATAAATATTTGGTAGGAACGACATGCAAGTATGGTCGTATAGTAAATCATAGAAGTCCTAGAAATTTATGTTTTCTAAGTTTTAATTACCAAAAATTCTAGAAAAATCTCCAAAAATCTAAAATAACCTAAAATAATTCTAAATGAATATTTATATAAGTAAATATATCAAAAAATTTATTTTCTAATTAACTAAGAGCATATTCTAAATAAATTCAACATATATAATAAATATAATAATATAAAATATACACAAAATACCTATTTTGGGTGAGGGAGTTTACAATTATTATCTCACCCAAAGAACGTCTTCTCATACGACTACTTAGATGCTTGCAATGTCCTGACGAGGGTATCATCATCTTCTTCCTCGGCTTGATCCTAAAGACAAATGTGCTTATCTTTACGATAAGAAGAAAGTTTGAAGGATTTTGCTGAAGATCTTGGCTATGTTTTTAGGGAGCTTTCTTTGTACTTATATAGATTTGCAAAGAGAGATGTTCCAAATTTATAGCAGTCCTTGAAAATAGCATCGCATGCATCGCCTTGAAGACTGCTTCCAATCAGCAACTGAGTCAAACCGTTGCCATAAAAATCGCATAAAAATCAATGAACAAGTCAAGTCTATGTTTAATACAGCCAAGTCGGCAATCCATTTGGGATTCTGCCAAAAATGTGCGCATAAAATCTCAACAATTTTTTATGCTTCTAATTCAAAGTATTTTGAATTCTTCTCGAAGAAATCAAAAACTTTGAAGGAGGTCTTGTAAAAGCATAAAAATGCACTTCCTGAAGACGACACTGTTTCCTACAAATAAACTTAGTAGAGGAAGAATGGTGCACTTTCTCTCTGTTTCAAATGATGGTTCACTTTCAAGCTGCTTTTGTCAATAAATACAGGAACACAAATCGTATGTTTTCTTTCCCCCAAACATTAAATGCAACGAATCTGACAGACTGGAACAGCAGTCGAGGAGTCAGAAGTATCATTACAGCGGAGCTGCGACACGCAGACCCAGGTTATCATTTAGCGACCAATACGAACCATTCTCTTCAAAGTGCGCTCGTATAGCCAATTTTTCCAAAAGTGCGTCATCATGACTACTTCCTCAAAAGTGCGCAATTTTGGCTAATTTCTTAAAAGTGCGCCATTAAGGCTACTTCCTCAAAAATGCGCCATTACGGCTACTTCCTTAAAAGTGCGCAATCATGGCTACTTCCTCAAAAGTGCGTCATTACGGCCAAAATCTTCAAAAGTGCGACATCATGGCTACTTTCTCAAAAGTGCGCCATCACGGCCAATTTTCTCAAAAGTGCGCCATTACGGCTACTTTTTCAAAAGTGCGGCCATATGAACAATTTCATCAAAAGTGCGACAGTCTTCAGACCATTTCTAAAGTGTCCCTACGATCCTAACTAACAAAGAGAAATTACGATTACGTGTCATACATGCCATGTTTCTCGTAAAACGTGCACAAATAACTGTCCCATGACCTACGCTTTACTCGAATAGGAAACCACATGTCAAGCAGGCAGCAAGTTGTACACCCACTCACTAGATCGTGGGATGTCATCCTATCAAAAGTGCGCACACAGTGCGGACTGTCCAAAGTTGTTAATTACATAAATTATTAGATTTTAATTATTTTCTTCTTTTAAAGTTTTAGTTATTAGGTTTTAATAATAATTGTCCAAAGAAATGTCATCATGCACTACTCTTTAATTTTCTTCTTTTAAGGTTGCAATGGAATGTCATCATGCACTGGTTTTGATTATTTCCTTTTTTTAAGGTTCTATCAAGCCTATCCAAAGTTGTCCAAAGAAATCATTATTAGGTTTTAATTATTTCCTTCATTTAAGGTTGCAAATGGACATGCCATATCACTTTACCTAAATTAATGGGTGCATACTCCTAAAATGTCATCATGCACTCCTCTTTAATTTTCTATCATTTAAATTTCAAATCTGCCTCTACATCATGAAATGTCATCCTGTGATCCTCCTTCCATACATACACAAATTAATGTCATATTTAATACATGGACAGATTTAAAATTTGAATGATAGAAAATTAAAGAGGAGTGTTGGATGGCATTTTATGAATGTCACTAACAGCATGGAAATTAATTAGTGGACCATTATTTTATTATTTTAAGGCTAATATGGACATGCCATATTACTTAGTGTGGTGATAGCGTATGTCAATGAAAATGTGTCTCCATAATACAATTACTCTCTTATTATTAGAAGAGTGGATAGGCTTGATAGATAGAACTAGATTCGAAACAAACCCGCATCCTATTTTGATTGAGAAGTTATTTCTAACCATCTCCAACTTAACAAGGGATGAACTTTTGTACAACAAAATAAATAAATAAAAGAATAAAAGAATCTGAGATCTCCGGACAATCGCATATCACCGATCAACAACTCTGCCCATCTTTCTCATAGTAATGCTCTCTTTGTTTCTTCAATCTCTTTTACCAATCCATTAAATATTTTTTATTGCAGTAAATATTGATACTGCAAGCATGATCTAACATCTCTTGTAGAAATTGCTTATTCGTCAGTAGTAATTTCTTGATTTGGTTTCAAACCCATATAGACGTCTATTTCTCGTTTGGTTGAATGTCCCTGTCGTGTTCATAATTTTTCTGTTTTGATCAATATATGTGGTTTTAGGCATACAACCACTTATTAGATGCGACACGTACACAACAATATGCTTGGACACGGTACAATAAGAACATGGGACACAGACACTGGGATTGATTTTGGCGCATCCCAATGCATTTTGGAGTGTCTGCGACGTGTCCAATATACGAGAAATTATTCAAGTGTGCCAGCCTTGCTCTCCTCCGATAAGAGCATGACACACAAATACGCAGATGAGGCAACATAACTCTGGCATAGCACTGATTTTCGGAGTGCGACAACAAAAACATGGAGTGAGGATATCTAGTAGTTAAGTAACATTTTCCTTTAATGAACAATATAGGGGCTCTTGTAGAAGCCTACTCTCTGCCTCATCCTTAATACCCTTTTCTCTACTAGGGTTAGCCGCGTTCGAAGGATATTTCGATATATTGACGTGCGTCTAGTCCGCAACTATGATAGTTTCTAGCTACGGCAAGTTTGCCGCTCGTTGGCAGTGTCCTGTTAGAGTTGTATGCTTGTTTTTGTCTTTCATCGTGTTGTCCGAGCAATCTTTTGTTATTTGGCCTTGTTTCATTAACCATCTTTAACTAAACGCGGGCTATTTTGTTCCCACGGTTTTATCCATAACTCTATGGTTGATATGACTTGATTTCTTACTGGATTGTGCTCTCTTGTCTTCTAATTAGAATCCCAATGTATTTTGGAGTGTCTGTTGAGTCCAATATGTGAGAAATTGTTCAGTGGGCCGGCCTCATCATGTGACAGTGGTGAGGCATTTCTCCCCTCCAATAAAAGCATGAATATGCAGACGAGGCAACATAACTCGGGCACATCACTGATTTTCGGAGTGCGACAACAAAACACAGTGTGTGGATATCAAATAGTTAAGTAACATTGTCCATTAATGAACATTATAGGGGCTCTTGCAGAAGCATACTCTCTGCGTTATCCTTAATACCCTTTTCTCTACTAGGGTTAGCCGCGTACGAAAGATATTTCAAAATGTTAACGTGCGTCTAGTCTAGTCCGCAACTATGATAGTTTCTAGCTACGACAAGTTTTGCCACTCGACTAGCAGAGCTAAGTGTTGTACTCCTGTTGGAGTTGTATGCTTGTTTTAATCTTTCATCGTGTTGTCCGTGCAATCTTCTTTTGTTACTGGGCCTTGTTTCATTAATCATCTTAAATGAAACACGGGGTATTTTATTCCCACTGGTTTATCCATAACTCTATGGTTGATATGACTTGATTTCTTACTGGGTTGTGCTCTCATGTCTTATTTAGAATCCTCATTAAAAGTTATGTTCCTTAGTTGCCTATTACTTGCCTTTTCATGATGCACATAGTAAGCACTAGTATATTGGTTTCGCTCACAGGAGTGTTGTAGGGGATATCAGTCATGAGCTATGAGACTGGGAATGGATCACCTGTTCCACAAGAGGTTCTTTAAATAACCTGTTATTTCTATGTTTCATGAAGTGCTAATTAGCCTTTAGACCCTACCAGCTTATAGTTTAAGCCCTACTATGTCCAATTGAAAAGTTTGGATCCTGAATTTTTATCTTTGGATTCATTTTTTCCATTATACCCTCCTTTTCAACATGGGTTGGGTGTTGCACTTGTACTCATGTTGAGGGTAAAATGGGAAAAAGGATACAAAAAATAAAAATAAAGTGTCTAAATTTTCCAATTGGACATGTCAGAGCTAGGGTCTAAACGCTAATTAGCCCTTTCATGAATGTTTGGTCACCTTATTGATAACATTTGTCGACAGAAACTCAGATAATGCTTTACTTTGCTACACAGGGGAGGAACACAGCTATCTTTGTATGCTGGCTTCTAGGAAATGGATGCCTTTTCTCATGGAATAGCATGTTGACTATCGAAGATTACTATGTATACATCTTTCCGGTATGTGGCTGGACATCTTTCTATGTATCGTTCTATAGCTTCATATGCCCAGAATTGTTGAGATGCTACTATGGATTCAAAGTAATTTGTTATTTGTGTTCCTGCATTTCATAGTAGTTCCTGTGTTGAATTGGTTTAATCTGCTACATATCTTTTTTCATACAGTAGTTCCTGTGTTGAATTGGTTTAATCTGCTACATATCTTTTTTCATACATTGCAGAAATATCATCCAACAAGAGTACTTACTCTTGTTTATCAACCTTTTGCCGTTGGAACACTTGCAATACTCGCGTACCGTGAAGCAAGGATTAATACAAGAGTTCGAAACATGACAGGATACATTCTCTTTTTTATAAGTTCACTCTTGCTGATTGTGGTATGTAGCTTCCTTTCTTCACTAGTAACATGAAGAATTCTTGTGATTTCCGGGTAAACATTATAAGAGTTTTATGTAGTGTACTTTTCTATATAAATATAGTTTAATCAAGTAGATCACAGCCAAATTTTATTATTGTATGACACAAATATTAGTACATAGGACATAAGATCACCGACACGATGGATGTTACACAATAAAGCTCAAAATAATTGGAGGTAAGGATAAAGAACTTCCGTGAAAATCATTGAGGAGCCCCAAACTTTTCAGTACGGTTGAGAACTGGTAGAACAATTAGCAGAGCGAGCAACATGTATTGAGTTCCACTTGAGTTTGTTTTATCCTAAGGCTTCTCGTTCATGATTTTATGCGATGATTTCTCCAAATTCCTTTTGTAATATAACCTTACCTGTGTTTCCATTATAGTTGGAAGTTGCAACATATGGTAAGGGGGGAATAGGTCCATTCATAGTGGTATGCCTCATCAGTGGAGCATTTGGAGTTGCAGATGGTCATGTTCAAGGAGGCATGGTTGGTGATCTGTCCTTGATGTGCCCAGAATTCATTCAAGTAGGTTCTGTTGGATGATTTATTTTTAATGTTCTCTTCTTTAATAAAAAAAAAATTGTTATTGACGACCTTCTTTCCATCAATGAACAGTCCTTCTTAGCTGGTTTGGCTGCATCTGGGGCTTTAACTTCTGCATTAAGGTTATTAACAAAGGCAGCTTTTGAGAATTCCCAAGATGGCCTACGAAAAGGAGCTAGTAAGTGAATTTGCTATTGTTCATGCAGAGAACTTCATTTGTGTCATATTTTCCTACGAAATTATTAATCATTGCAGTTGGCGTTGTAATGAGTGTTTTCTTAGTTATGCACATGATACCTCAAGATAACGAATAAGATAATTTGGAAATCTCTCAATAGTTGGAAGCTATTATAGTATTTAGTTAGAGATTAAATGGAATAACACATATATTTTAGATTAAAACATTTACTAGCAAGATTTTTTTTTTTTTTTTTGGTTATATCATGGCGAGGGTAACATATTTAACTATTGTTATGTCTTTTTGGCATTTCTTGGAAGATTATTTTTTTCAAGACTAAAGTCTAGAAAATAAAACCCCTCTATTAATGGTGATTAATGAAACAAAGACCCATTACAATGAAATTACTCCTGAAAAAGAGAGAATACAAGACTATACAATTTCTTTTTAAAAAAAAGACAATACAACCATAAAACAAAAGTCTGTGATATATCTTGAGCTTTTTGTATCTAGAATCCATCGATTTGGTTAATAAGATTTTTTTGATATATCTTGATCTTCCCGATTTCTTGATTTAACACTCCTATTATGAAGATCCAAATCATATGAGATTGATTAAAATTAAAAAAAGTCACGAGGCTAATGGGCAAATTTTCCTCACAACATCATAGGATGACTAGGTGTCTAGGTTTTTTGCAGCAGAGAACACGACTTCTCATTAGTGGCTAGGCGTTCATCAAATGGACAACCGAGTTTTCTTTAGTGACATCCCCTGGCCAATAAGCAGGGCCTGCCCAGGGGATTGGGTTGCCCTAGACAGCTAAATTTGATTGTTCCTTGTCCTTGACTCCAAAAGAAAATATCAAAAAAATTAATGACGAGGAGGGTTGGTAGCAGGGTTGGCAGAGGCGTCGAAGTCAACGGCATCAAAGTCTTCGGTTCCGACGACGGCGTGGAGCTTAGATTCCTGGTTCCTTTCCTTGAGCTACTCGAGGCCTTCCCAATGTAAACTCAAAATATAGATCTAGTGGATTGCTAGTTCAACTGACAGAGAATAGTTGGGGTGTAAGGAGGAGGCTCTATTGGCGGAGAGGTAGGGACTTAGGGGCCTGGGAGGTTGCCCTAACCGGAGGGGAGGGGGTGCCCATGCCCGATGGCTTGTTAGGCTTACCTCAGGCCGACCCTGCCAATGAGCACCCAACTTCCCATTATCGACTCGGCCCCTAGTCAAATGAGGCACCAGATTTCCGCTAGGGACTCGTCCCCTCTTTAATGAGTTCTCGGTGTCCCATTAGTCCCTCAGACCCTCGTCAAGTGCACACTTTGTTTTCTTTAGTGGCCTGTTCTCTTGTCATTGAGCCCATGGCTTCTCCTTAGTATCTTGTCCCCCTAATGGACTTCAAAGGTCACTTTAGTGGCTTGTCCCCTCTCTAATAAGCTCTCGGCTTACCTTTAGTGACTCGTACCCTCACTTAATGGGCACTCAATTTCCCTTTAGTGGCTTGGCCCCTTTCCAATGAACTCCCAGCCTCCCTTATAGTCTCGGACCCCCTTATTGTCTCGGACCCTCCCCGAGCCAACCCGACTCCCCTTGCCAACTATTTCTAATGTAATATTTGGCATTCCCACCATATAATCTTGAATCCAAAGCAAAGCCCAGATTTTTATAGTCGAGATGCTTGTGCAGGTAGGCTCCATGCCAACATCACATTGGCTTCATCTCTATGCAGATTCGATATGTTCCTCTTCATAGCAGGACATGTCCTGCCCAAATCGTAGCACTGTTCATATCCGCAGCATTTATAACCACAAACCTCTGCTGTTTACAACATTGTGCCAAGATACTAATGGACATTGAAAGGATGAACATTACAACTTCAGCAGAGCACCGCATCACTGTACACTGGGCTGGCATCACCTGCCAACCCCTCCCTACCTGAAATAAAAATGAAAAAGAACATAAAAATAAGATGGAGCTATGAAGGGGAGGGGACTGCTTGTTATTTGTAATGAGAATTGTTATTTACGCTCCAATCTGTACTGCAGCACCCACAAGTTGGAGTGCAAATAACAATTCCATATGGGAATTGTTATTCTCACTCCATTATTCACCCCTCGGAAGTTATTCTTATTGTAATAACCTTTCAGGTTTCTCTTTATCTTGTTATTTGTGCATATACCAATAAGTTAACATCAGGAGGCCTCCTCACTATCAGTATGAAGAGTTTCTCATTGTTGAATAATGCTGCCCACCACATTTTTTCACATGAGATGAGATAATAATTTACCTAAGCAAAAATGACATAATTAGGCAAATATACTAAAAACATGCTAGACATCATATGTATTTAAGTTCTGATATGGTTCATCAAATTGTATGCATCGCATCTAGTTCTCTCTTCAAATTTTAGGCATCACTTATCGTTTGAAAATAAATGGAACTAAGCACATAGCTGACTCTTTTAAACTTCAATTTTTACTGTCTTCATGAAAAAATTCTTTGGTATATCACGCCGAGCATAACATATTTAACTAATATATTTTTGTGGAATTTCTTTGAGACTTGTTCTTAGTGTAACCCGCTTTTAGGTTTATTTTTGTTTTGTTCCTTGCTTACACAACCGCTAATAGAATAAACTTCATATTAGGAGATCTCTCCTTTCATTATCAATATGTGGATCATATATGAAGATATTTAATTTGTTGAATATTGATCATGCCACTGCATTTAGCTTTTCACATGAAATGTCAAATTGCATCCATGATGTTTGATAAAAATATGCAAATATATTAAGCAAGATATCAACTTTTTTCTAACTTTAGATTGTTGGGAATCCTCCTTATGGGAGGATGGAGTATGCATGGTCAAACCTCAATCATGTGCATTGAAAGACGAAAAGCCTTCTTGGATGATGAATAACCTTTTAGGAAGAACAAAGGCCAAGTCCATAATCATTGAGCCTTGGGAAGACTAATGAACACTTGAGCCAATATAAGGGGCTCCTTGGCACCCCCTTAAGGCATCCATCCAAGTAATTCCATTTACTTGAAGTTCATCCATGTGAAGCTATCTACTCTAAGACAACAGGTGAATGACCGAGGTGTCGAAGTAGTTCCATCGGCGGTACATCAACCGAGGTAGGTATGTTGAGTTGGTGAGTTCATTCCTATTGTAATCCACTATGGAAGTGAAGAATTATATGTTGGTGATCCTCTAGTGTGCTAGAGAAGATCCTTGTAATCTCATTATTCTTAGTGGACGACAAACTTTCACGACTAGGTCCCGTGGGTTTTCCCTCTTACATCGAGTGGGGTTTCCACGTAAAATATCGTGTGTTCTCGTATGCTTTTGCTTGCTTCTTCTCTTTCTTATCAGGTCTAATTCTTGTTTTTTGTGATAGTCCATCTTGTATTTTTCTACATTTTTCTCATAAACAAAAGTTATTTTCATATGTTACTGTATAAACATGTGTAAACAAAAATAAGGTAGCTCTCCAATTGGTGGAAGCTATTTGCTCTGCTTAAGACCACTTCTTGGGATATGATGAGCTTTTTCAGGAGTATACCGTGCAATAAATAAAATATCTCATTTTTTTCTTCTTCATAATGATATGTTTTTATGGTACATATCTTCTAGTGTTTGTACAATGACTAATGCTTCTTCTCTGATTTTTGCAGTATTGTTCTTTGCAATTTCGACATTTTTTGAGTTGTTATGTGTTCTTCTATATGCATTCATCTTTCCCAAGTTACCAATTGTGAGGTATTATCGATCTAAAGCGGCTTCTGAAGGATCTATGACGGTTGGTGCTGACCTTGCCGCTGGTGGTGTCCAAAAACAGAAAAATCAAGTAATATGTATCTCATTGGCTTTAAGTAAACTATGCTAATTTATATTTGTGCGAAAATAAAAAAAGAATTGTTTTTAACCGTAGATAAAAATGTTGCAGGTGGAAGAAGATCCCAGATATCTCGAGCGTTTAAACAATAAACAACTGTTAGTTGAGAACTTCGACTATGCGATTGATATTTTTATGATATATGCCCTCACATTGTCAATATTCCCTGGTTTCTTGTCTGAGGATACTGGATCCCACAGCTTGGGCTCATGGTAAGTATTTCTCGCATTAATTTTCCAGAAATGTGATCATTATTTAGACATCGACCTTTGTATAATCATACATAACAAAAAAGAACGTGGCCAGGGTCAAAGATGTACATAGTCTTACCCCCAATATATAATTAATCATACATATAAGTTTAAATATTATGAATTATTACAACTAAACATTGTAACAATATTGGTTTAAGTGATTGTTTCTCCTTAATTTGTTTGCTCATTCAGGTATGCCCTAGTCTTGATTGCAATGTACAATGTATGGGACCTTATCGGGAGATACATACCTCTCATTAAGTGCCTGAAAATATCATCGAGGAAACACGTCATGATTGTGGTGCTTGCTCGTCTCATACTTGTTCCCGCTTTCTACTTCACAGCAAAGTACGGAGACCAAGGATATATGATCTTCTTGACATCGTTCTTAGGATTAAGCAATGGTTATCTTACCGTATGTGTTCTTACAATGGCGCCCAACGGCTACAAGGTCAGTGAACTAAGTTGCAGTACTAGTTAGGATTTCCGCATGTATACCCATATACAATTTCGGATTACATATATACCCTTTTAAAACTATTTTTCTACATCGCTCTTAGCATTTGTCAACTTCTCTACATTTATCTTTGATTAAATAAAGTCTATGACCAAATACACGTGATAAAGAATGAAATTTGGCTGGATCTCCCTTTGTCTTAAAATGAAAAATAATCCACATGATAAAATGCCTTAAATTATAATCTGTAACAGAAAAAATAAGACCAAAGTTGAGTATTAGTGGTGATATTGTTATGTTTCTGGTTAATTCTATTACTAATTTGTTTTGCATGTGATGTTCTCTTCATAAAAAAAAAAATCATACTATATTCCTTAAGCTATAATCTCCCAAACCTAGGAATTGGTATCTTATCGGGAGATAAATACCTCTCAATATAACAGATGTGCACATATTGTAGCCAAGGTTCCCAGTATTGGTATCGGAATTGGTATCGGAGTCTTCCTATGACTATCGGTAACGGCGGCATCGACAGTATTGGCGGTTTCGGATCGAAGTATTAGATTTTTTTCACGAAGCAAATTATTATTAATAAGTTATTAAAATTTAGAAAAAATATGTTGAGAGTATGAAAAGGACTTTAGTCTTACATCAGATAGAATTGGCCCCTCCTATAAATATGTAGTTTCTCACATCAATAAAGTCAAGCAAAATATTCTACCACATTTCAACTTGGTATCAGAGCCAACCGCCCCCCATTTCCTTCTCCAAACCCTAACCCTAATCCCCCTCCCCTCTCCCACAGCCGCCCCCCCTCTCCTCCCCTCCCCTCCCCTCCACCCCCTCCCCTCCTCTCTACCTCCGTTCCCCCTTCCCCTCCCTCCCCTCCGCCCCCTTCCGGGCGGCGGCTGCTGCTGCTTGTCAGGCGGCTGCTGCTGCTGTCGTGGCTTCTGCTGCGGCTATTTTGCGGCTGCCCGCTGCCGTCGTAGGTGCTGTTGTGACTGCTCGGCTACCCAACGACCTCGATTGACCTCAATCTCGATCTCGGCGATATTTTTCTTCTTTTTTTCTGAAGTTTGTAACTCGGTTCTGTCCGAATGCAACTGCGAATGCAGGAAAAAACGAGAAAATTGGTTTTCTGATTATTGTTTTGTACAAGTCAGTTGTAATCGAGATATTAATTATATAGTTACTAGTTGGATCGAGACATATCAGTTAGGAAACTTTTGTGTGACCCCTGATCTCGACTACAACTATCGTCTAGTGAGGAACATGAGCAACGGCTCTCAGGGACACCGATGCCGTTGAAGGAAGATCAGTAGACGAAGAGAGGACGGAGATAAGAGGTAGAGACAACCTAGATCTGTCGTCGCCTCACTGATGACAGAGAACAAGGAGAAGACAATGAAGACGATCTATGGCAAGCTGACGGCCCAAGAGATGAAGGCTTTGATAGACGATCTCTTCTCCAAGAGGTTAACCGAGACTAGCTCTCGTGCTGCACACGCTGATGTGGATCCTTCACCGTACAATATGAAAAAGTTGGAGAAACTGAAGATAAAGTTGGAGGGCACTTCCAACTACTTGAAGTGGTCGCGTCAGTCGATGCGAACTCTAAAGGAAAGATGCTTGGTAGGCTATGTGAATGGCCAAACCAAGGCACCTGAAGATCACTCCTCACAGGAGTTTGTTGTATAGGAAATCGTCAACAATGTGGTAGCTGGATGGTCGAAAGCTTCATTGACCGACCAAATGTCGGACAATGTGGAAGCGATGGAGGGTGCTAATGACATTTGGAGGACTCTAAAAGACATGTACTTAGGGTCGGACAACCCTATAAGGGTCTTCTAACTACAAGGTGAACTTGATAAGGTGGTCAAAGAAGATCACACCATCTCTGAGTACGCGGCTCTACTGAAGAAGTATTGATCAGATCTCGACCACTATGATCCTATTGGCGTGGAGGATGAGCAAGTGGAACCAGTATTTGCGAAATATTATAAGAAGTTCATGAAGTATGTTTCGCGACAGAGGATGATGAAGTTCCTAAAGGGGCTCAACCCAACATTTAAGCATAGGAGGAATGTTCTACTTGAACAACCCAGACTGCCATCACTGGAGGAGGCCATAGCTGCTATGGTACAAGAAAAGGCATGATTGAAGATGATGCCTAGCACCACTAACTCTCCGAGGAAAAAATCAGCTCTAACAGTTTTTAACCCAAGTTCTTCCGGAGGGGGAGGGTGCTACAACTGTGGAGACCCTGGACGCTTCATCAGATTTTGTACGAAACCTCTGAGAGTCCAGTCCAGCGGTCGCAGCCGTGGAGGGCGTAGGGGTGGCAGAGGAGGCTATACTAGTGGCAGAAGTAATCATTCTGGATGGCGCAAGGCAAATCTGACAGAAGAGGAAAATGAAAATTAGTCACCCGAAATAACTCCTAGTGAAAGAAAATGCTAAAGATGTGAAAAAGCATGAGGCTTGGATCCGGCGACAGTTAAGCCACCACCCTTGGGATATCGACTCTAACCACCTCTGGGGGTAACATCACCTACTATGCCCAAACAAGCACATGTTTACCTGTCCATGCCCTTGCATCTATCCACCAGCCATGTTGGATAATTGACTCTCGGGCATCTCGCCATGTCACGGGTTCCCATGGTGAGTTCCAAGAATACACTCACCTGACAACGCCTGAAAGTATTCAGACTGCTGATGGTATTGCCAGGCCCATTCTGGGTAAAGACACGGCTGAATGTACCCCTTCCATGACCCTTATTGATGTCTTGCATGCTCCATCTTTTCCTGTTAATCTTTTATCCATTAGTGTCATTGTTCTTCAACTTAATTGTATTGTTTTCTTTGACATTCCTAAGATGACTTTTTAGGAGAAGGGAACAGGGAGACGGCTGGGGACTGGCACTTGGCATAAGGGGCTATGGTACTTGGACAAGGGTGGACTGGACGCAGCACTAGCGTCACTGGTGGAGGAAGCACAACCGAGGAGCCACGAAGAACTGTAGAAGAAGAATTATTACTTCAACATTAGCGCATGGGACACTCTTCATTCAGTCTACTGAATCAGATGTATCCATCTATGTATCAAAAGGCTAATAAATAAAAATTGGTTTGTGATGCTTGTGAGCTTGAAAAACATACCAGAAGCTCTTATGTGAGTTCTAGAAATAGAAGTTTAGCTGCTTTGATATGATACACTCAGATGTGTGGGGACCTTGTCCTACAACTGGTGTTAATGGTTTTAAATGGTTTGTCACCTTTATTGACTGTTACACTCGTGTCACCTGGGTATACCTAATGAAGAGTAAGAATGACGTCTTTGCATGCTTTCAAGATTTTCATTGTAGAGTTACAACCCAGTATAATGCTAAAGTGAATATTTTGAGATCTGACAATGGGACAGAATACACAAACAAGAGTATTGAAGAGTACTTATCAACACATGGGATACAACATCATAATTCGTGTGCCTATACACTAGCACAGAATGGCGTGGCAGAACGGAAGAACAGGCACATGTTGGAAGTAGCACGGACAATGATGTTTGCCATGAATGTTCCTAAACACTTGTGGGGGCATGTTGTGTTGACGGCTGCATATCTCATCAACATGATGCCCTTTCAGGTGTTGGGATGGAAGACGCTATTTGAGATGCTTACAGGAGAAAATAAGTACATTGTTCCCCAAAAGGTATTTGGGTGTGTATGCTTTGTGAAAGATAACAGGTCTGTGGTGGAAAAGTTGGACCCTCGAGCGGTAAAGTGCATCTTTATTGGCTACTCAGGAACTCAGAAGGGATACTCTTGTTGGAGTCCGGTAGAGCGGAGGCTCTTTGTGAACATGGACGTTACATTCAGAGAGATGGAACCATACTACCACAATGGTTCAGGTGAAGGGTCTGCATTTGGTAACACACCTAACACAGGAGGTGTTAGGAGTGAGGGGGAGATGGGCCCAAACGTGATTATCGGATCAGTTCCATACCCAATGATGGAAGCTGGTACAAAGGAACAAGGGAGAGATAGCGAGGGTGAGGAAAGTGATGAGAATGAGGAGGGAGAAAATGGTGACAATCAGGAGGAAGAAAGTAATGTTGTGTAAGGGGAGAAACAGACTACAGAACTCCAAATCTACAGAAGGAGAAAGCAGCAGTTCAATATTGTGTCGTGTCTCTTGCCTATTGTGCCAAGTCCCTCGCCTAACCCTACCCCAACTCTTGAAGATGTTTCTCCTGCACCGGATCTCTCTGATTCGGATGTGGATATCTCTGATTCGGATGGTATTATCTCTCCACCACTACCTCATATTCCTCATATTCCCTTAAGGAGATATTCTCGCAGTAATGCGAGAAAAGCTCCTAATCGTTATGGTTATGAACATGATATTGCCAATTTCTTATCATACTCTAATATATTCTCTACTTATCGAGAATTCATTGCATCGTTAGACACCACCTCTTTGCCCAAGTGTTGACAGGAGGCAAAGGAAGATCCAAGGTGGAGAACGACAATGTTGGAAGAACTTGAGGCACTCGAAAGAAATGGGACATGGGAGTTTGTTCCGTTGCCTAAAGGAAAAAAAGCAGCGGGATGCAAATGGGTCTTCATAGTAAAGGAGACGCTAGAAGGTAAAGTAGAGCGGTACAAGACAAGGTTGGTTACAAAGGGATACACTCAATCCTATGGTATCGACTATGATGAGATATTTGCTCTAGTAGCCAAGATGAGCACTGTAAGAACCCTGATCTCCCTTGCAGCAAACCATGGGTGGCAGTTGTATCAATTGGATGTGAAGAACTCATTTCTTTATGGGAATCTACAAGAAGAAGTATACATGGAGACCCCCCCCCCCCCACGGGGTTTTGCACGAAACAGTTGGCGGAAAAGGTGTGCAAGCTGAAGAAATCACTATATGGATTCAAGCAATCTCCTCGAGCCTGGTTTGATAGATTCAAGAAGGCTGTCACAGGCATGGGGTACCGCCAGACCAATGCAGATCACAGTCTTCTTTTAGCATGCAAGAGTCTACATCACAATACTTGCAGTGTATGTGAATGATATAGTGATCACATGTGATAATGAGGAGGAGATCACCCAGCTGAAATCAAAATTCGTCAAGGAGTTTGAAGTAAAGGATTTGGGAATGATGAGGTATTTTCTCGGGATCGAGGTGGCTCGAGGAAGAGATGGGATCGTCCTCTCTCAAAGGAAGTATATACTAGATCTGCTCACAGAGACTGGGATGCTGGAATGTCGATCGGCAGTCACTACAATTGATCAGAGAGATAAGTTGGAGGCAGAGACAGGAGAGTCAATTGATCGTGAGAGATATTAGAGACTTATAGGAAGATTGATTTATCTAGGCCACACTCGTCCTGATATCTCATTTGTTGTCAGTTTAGTGTATCGCTACATGCATGATTCAAGGAAGGGCCACATGGACGCAGTTTTTCATATCTTGAAATATCTGAAGGGGACTCCTGAAAGAGAACTATGGTTCAAGAAAAATCGACACCTGGGTGTTGAGGGTTACTGCGATGCAGATTGGACAAGCTGCATGGACGACATAAGGTCTACCTCAGGGTACTGTGTCTTTATGGGAGGTAACATAGTCTCATGGAGAAGCAAGAAACAGTCGGTGATAGCACAGTCGACTGCTGAAGCAGAATATAGGGCTATGGCTCTGGGAGTGTCAGAGTTGTTGTGGGTAAGAGCACTGCTGACAGAGTTGAAACTGGACTAGGAAACACCGTTGCATCTTCTGAGTGATAGTCAAGCTGCAATAAGTATAGCTAACAATACAGTTCAGCATGACAGAACTAAGCAAATCGAGATCGATCGGTTCTTCATTAAAGAGAAGCTAGAAAAATGGATATTAAAGCTCGATCATGTTCGCTCAGAAGAACAAGTTGCAGATTGTCTGACTAAGGGTCTTAATTCATCGAGTCTTTCTAAACTATGTAACAAGATGCGGATGATTGATATCTATCGTCCATCTTGAGGGGGAGTGTTGAGAGTATGAAAGAGACTTTAGTCCCACATCAGATAGAATTGAAGAGAGAAGGGTTGGTCCCTCCTATAAATATGTAGCTCCTCACATCAATAAAGCCAAGCAAAATATTCTACCACATTTCAACTAAATACTGTTTACATTTAGGTAAAAATTTGAGTATTTTTTTATGTTGTTTCTTAATACTATAAAATTGAATGAAATAGCAGTCATCATTGACAATTGGTTTACGTGCGATAGATAAGTTTTCTTCTTTTATAACTTTACTTTTTTTTACAACATTGCTAATTGGTCTTTTTTGTTCAATTTTCTTTGTCGAATTGACTGGAAAAAAAAAATTCTCAATATCGAAATCGGTCAAGTATCGATATCGGTCGGTATCGATCATGTATCAGTATCGGTCGGTATTCGGATCGGGACATGCCAAACTGTATCGGAATCGGCCGTATCGGATCAGTATCGGCCGATACTGCAAACTATGATTCTGGCAAGGCTACCTAGTAGTTATTAGTACTAATGGAATTTCTGGTGGGTGATTGTTTCCATGTCGGAATTATTTTGTTATTTTTTTTCCAGGGACCTGAGCAGAATGCGTTGGGGAACTTGCTCGTCCTGTTTCTTGTGGCAGGCATTTTCGCGGGTGTAACACTAGATTGGCTGTGGCTCATAGGCAAAGGATGGTGAAGCTGCTGCACTCTATATCCTATTTTATTGATATTAGTACATAAAAAAAGTTTTGTTTATAGTTTTAGTCCAAGGTGGTTGGTTGTTCAAAGTCCCACTTTACCTGGAGAGTATCATAAGTTGTCTTTTTCCATTACTGATATTACATTATGGATATTGGTGTATTCTCTCTTTTCTTCTTAATAATATTAAAGGCATCGGCGGAACTCAACTGATTTTTTTGGTCAGTGAGAAGAGGTATAACTTTTCTGGCTGAACGGAGGTTTCGGAATCAAACTACAGGTGAGGTGTAGAAACAATGGGTCCAAATTACATACAATACAGCGTACGTAAAATTCCGTACGTATCATCGGACATCTCAAAAAACGAAGGTACGGGATTGCGTGGGAAAATGTGCAGGTACCAAAAGCATCAATATAATGCTTGTATATCTTGTGAAGGCTTGGTTCACTTCTCTCGCTGTGCATATACTTGTGTTGTGTTGCGGAAGCAATAGAGAACATAGATCTGCCAGTGTGCTATGTTTCCTATGTTATGATAGGTTGGTGATTACAAACACAAGTATCATTATTGCAACACTGCCAGTGTGCTATTGTCCCATTTTCATGTCTCTATTCACTGATACATGTCACATATCACTTATTATTACAACACTGCTCCAGTTGTAATATGTTTTAATTTAAAAAACTAGGGTCAGTTTGGTTCATTGCAATATAATTATAATCATAATGGAATTGAATGAAAAATATATTTTTTTTCATTCGATTCCATTACGATTATATTACAGTGAACCAAACGGACCTATAGTCCTTATCAGTTGCACTGCTGTAGTTTCTAAATTGTTGTTTCTACCAAGGTTCAAGAACTCGGTATCGGTATCGGTATCGGACAGTTTGTATGAGTATCGGTATCGGCAGTATCGGCAGTATCGGCGGTATCGGATCGGAGTATCGGATCGGTTGGTATCGGAGGTATCGGCAATTTAAATAATTATTAATTAATTAGTAAAAAAAATAGAAAAATATAATTTACATATTTATGCATTATTTAAGTGTTTTTCATGTTTTTTTTATTTAGAATTGAATAAAACAATAGTCATCCTTGTTGAATGGTTTACCTGCGATATATACGTTTTCTTCCTTTACATATTTTTAGTTACAATCTTACTATGTCATTATATTCGTACTAATTTAATCTTGTATTGTTCTGTAGGTTTCAATTTTGACGAATAAAGGCGCATAGAGGGAGGCACAAGAGATTAGAAGCAAATAAGCAATGCAAATGGCAGGATGAGATAATGAGACAAGTGACAAGACCCATAATTATATTTGTGGAGCAATCGAGATTTTTTTTTAAATTTTTGTAAATAAATAAATATTTAATTGTATTCAGAAATTTAGTATAAGTGAGTAGTTATAAATTGTTACAATGTTATCTATGACACCAATTATTTTGTTTCATAATATATCGAAATAAAATTAGCAACAAGATTTACATGTTTAAATATAAAAGTACGACAAAAAATCACTTGGCCAAAAAAATTCATCGGGACTCTGGCCTATCCCTTCATTTAAATTTCATGAATAATAGTCTTTTTACAATAACTACGAACTACAATTTCTATACACAAAAAAAAGTTGTGTATGAACTATCAAATACAATTTGTATACAAAAACTTGTGCATGAACAAATACAAATACAAATACAAAAATTTGTATACAAATACAAAAACTATAATTTGTATACAAATACAAAAATTACAAATATATCACTAAAATTGATCATAATTATCATGATCGTCCTGATATGGTTCTTGGTTATGAGGGTAGTAGTGACTGATATCTGTATTATGAAAAAAATATGTCATGAGGCCATCAAATGTTGAATGTTGTTCCGCCTCTGGAGTGTTGTATGGATAATAACTTGTGTATGAACTATCATATGTATTGTTGTAGTTGTCTGAAGGAGTAGGTACATCATGATGGCTAGATCCTCCAGCATATGTATCATCCATGCGGTGCTCTCTAGGTTGATAATCACTTGGCCAGTCTTCAGAGTATTCATGAGACTGATCTCCAGGACTTTCATATTCATTAGTATTGTCAGCACCAGCAGCGAGTGTAGCTCCATTGCCTCCACTATCAGTAGTGCCGTCATTATCGCTGTCGACCTGTCGAGATTGTACAGCTGGTGTTTTCTTTCTTTTTCCAGGCCTTCCAGCATTTTCGGCAATATCTTGTGGATCGACATCCAAGTTATCATCTAACCACTCATTTTCTCTGCCATCTAAGAGTGGTGTTTCCCTTTCTCTAGTCCAAGCTATGAGTGGATCTTCTTCATGAAATATCTCATCCAAATCAATAATATTTTCTTCATCTTGTGATCTTTGCATATTTCGAACCCTCAATCTCATATTATAATGGACAAAAACTAATTTTTCTAGTTTTGTCATTAAAAGTCTATTGCGGGGACGAGTATGGATGAGAGAAAATGTTGTCCAATTCCTTTCACAGTTGGAAGAAGACACTGTTTGACTCAGGATGCGCACAGCTAATCGAGTCAAATTTGGGGCTTCCTCCCTAGCATGTATGGACCACCACTCAGCTACAAAATAATAAAATATATTAGCTTTGTAAGTATATAAATTTAATTAATAAATATTTTAAAGTATGAACTATTACTACCTGGAAGACATCTATTTACAGCACTTTGGAATTGATTTGAACTAAATACACCACTCCTCAATCTGAACTTTTCTGCCTGCAAAGTGATATTACAACAGTTATGGGTCTTATGACATTAAAATTCAATATTGTAAAGTTATAAAAAAATCCAATATCAAAGAATATTTACCTCTTTGTTTATATTAAGGCGTGTTGTATTGTCATTTACCATTCTATTAACGACGCGGTGGAAACCATTAAGTACCTCGTCGTCATTTATAACATCATTAGAATATTGGTATTTTGGATTCAAGAAATAACCTGCAATATTGAATAAATAACTAGTTTTAAAATTACTACAAACATTATAAAATAACATTTGAAGGGTATTAAATTTATAGAGTAGTTACCAGCTGCATGTATATCTCGATGTAGTTGAGAATTCCATCTGGTATCAATCATTTCCCACCACTTCCTATATCCTTGACCAACATTCTTTTTGATCATTTCTTTAGCCCTGTCCATAGCCTCGTAAAGATGACCCATCTCAGCTTTATCATCGCTATCCACCATCCTCAAAACTTTTACTAGAGGTCGAAATATAGCAGTGACTCCTGCAATATCCCTCCAGTAAGTTTGACTCTCGATTAAACTGACAACCACATCTGCCTTGTCTCTATCTTTACGATTGAGTCTCATGTAGTTATCTGTCCAACCCCGTGTATTTATCATCCTTTTTAAATCAGCCTGATGTTTAAGGATGGAATCAAAAGCAATAAAATTGGTAGCAAACCGAGTGATGGCTGGTCTAACCAATTCTCCATTCTGAGTCTCAGTCCTCATGATGCTAAGAGCCCAACCATGATTATATATGAAACATGTCATATCTTGAGACTTCCGTATTAGTGGCTTAATATGTGGATCATTGGCTATATCCTTCAGCATGAGATCTATGCAATGTGCTGCACATGGCGTCCAATATAAATTTCTTCTCACCTGCATATAAACATATATATATATATATAATTAGAAAGAAGCTATATTTACAATAATAAATAACATATATACAAACATATTTATAATAATAAAAATTCAGTATAAGTGCATTCTCACCTCCATTAACCTCATTCCCGCCTTCTTGTAGTTGGAGCCATTGTCAGTAATTATTTGGACGACCCTGTGTTCTCCAATCTGTTCCACAACTTCATTCATCAGTCCAAATATGTATTTACTATCTTTGTATTTGTTAGAGGCATCTACAGATTTAAGAAATATCGTTCCTTGTGGAGAATATACAAGAAAGTTAATGATGCATTTTCTGTTCTGTGTACTCCATCCATCGCACATAATGGTACATCCATACTCATCCCAATACCTATGAAATGATTTTAGGTACTCATCCATGTCACTTATTTCCATATCCAAATAAGTATTTGAAATCTCATAAGGAGTTGGACCCTTTACTCCACCCCCGGAAGCTGCTATTGCATCTATCATTGGTTGATAGTGTGGACTTTTAGCAGCATTGAATGATATATTATTGTATATAAAGAATTTTGATATAAATCTTCCTATATGATTTTTGGCATTCTTTATCCCCTTAATTGCACCCTTTATTTTGGGTTGCATTGCCCCTTGTTTTCTGAGGACATAAGGGTCCATACTCCTTACTTCTTTCTCTGGAATATTTCTCACCTCCTCCCCACGATATGCGACTGACTTTGATCGGCCACCTAACGTCGGACCCCTGCTTGACCCTGTTTCTCTGTCCCCGACACTCCACCGTCTACCCCATTCCTCAGCTGCATGTTCTCTCCTACTTTGTCTCATGTCCCTTCTAAGATCCGTGAAGTCTTCAACTTCTTCTTCTGAGGAGGAATCTACTCGAGCCATCCTTGTCAACTCCTCCTCTACCCTTTGCTTTCTTTGATTCGCCACTATTTTATCCTTTTTTTTACCCTCAACAAGCAACAACATTTCTTTTTTTATAGCAATTGGTACCTCAGGACACGATGCTACATTTCCTGTAATACCCGCTAAGTGTTGTTTCAGCCGAGTAACACCTCCGTCCATTATTTTGCTACAATAATTGCATTCCACCCTCCTCTTATTATTAGGATTGACACATTTTCCATGTTTCCAACCAGCATCCATTTCCTCCGGCGTACGACTTTTTGGTGCCATTAAGTAATCCTGAAATATATATAACATGCATTAATAAATATTGTTAGATAATCATATATATATTGTTAGATAATCATATATATAATCATTAATAAATATTGTTAGATAATAATAAAAAATTACATAGATAACAATAATAAATTGTTACATGCAATAATAAAAAAATTGTTACATGCATTAATAGTTCAGTGTTAGATAATCATATATATATTGTTAGATAATCAGATATATAATCATTAATAAATATTGTTAGATAATAATAAAAAAATTACATAGATAACAATAATAAATTGTTACATGCAATAATAAAAAAATTGTTACATGCATTAATAGTTCAATGTTAGATAATCATATATATATTGTTAGATAATCAGATATATAATCATTAATAAATATTGTTAGATAATAATAAAAAAATTACATAGATAACAATAATAAATTGTTACATGCAATAATAAAAAAATTATTACATGCATTAATAAATATTGTTAGATAATCATATATATATTGTTAGATAATCATATATATAATCATTAATAAATATTGTTAGATAATAATAAAAAAATTACATAGATAACAATAATAAATTGTTACATGCAATAATAAAAAAATTGTTACATGCATTAATAGTTCAATGTTAGATAATCATATATATATTGTTAGATAATCAGATATATAATCATTAATAAATATTGTTAGATAATAATAAAAAAATTACATAGATAACAATAATAAATTGTTACATGCAATAATAAAAAAATTGTTACATGCATTAATAAATATTGTTAGATAATCATATATATATTGTTAGATAATCATATATATAATCATTAATAAATATTGTTAGATAATAATAAAAAGATTACATAGATAACAATAATAAATTGTTACATGCAATAATAAAGAAATTGTTACATGCATTAATAAATATATAATAATAATAATTAGATAGTATATATAATAATAATTACATATATATATATATATATATATATATATATATAATAATAATAATAATAAATACATAGATAATAATAATAATTACATATATAAATTGCATATACATATATATATATATATATATATATATATATATATATAAATTGCATATACATATATAAATAAATAAATAAATAAATTGCATATACATTAATAAATAAATTGCATATACATATACATATATATATACACAAAGGAAAAAAAGGTTAGATAGCAAAAAACCAAGTTAGTCAACTAGTATTGATACATAATATATATATGACAGGTTAGAACACCAAAAAAATATTGCTTTGTGGTTAGCCGGCTGATGATAGTTTCTGTTATAAGTGGTCACAAGTTCGATTCCTGCTGGCAGTGAAATTTTTTTTTTTCCTTCTGATCTCATAATCGATATGGACCGTTAGATTTAGGCCAGGGATCGCTGACGTGGACGGTCGAGATGGAGAGTTCTGTGTTTCGATATGGACCGTTAGATTTAGGCCAGGGATCGCTGACGTGGACGGTCGAGATGCTTTCTTTTGTATTTCTGGCTGTCTAGTCGAGCCACGTGTCGAGCCACGTGTCGAGCCACGTGTAATTTTTTTTTTTTTTTTTTCGTGTATAACACAGAATCGGGGAGAGGAGAGAGAATGTAAACTCTCTCGAGTTTTTCTCCACAGCCCGCGGCGGTCGTCCACCGCCGCGTCCACCACCGCGTCCACCACCGCAGTCGTCCACCACCGCAGTCGTCAGCACTCCACCGTGCGGGGTGAGGCCAGCTCGAAGAGGAGAGCGTCTCCACTCGTCCACCGTCGGTTGAAGGACGTCTGCGGCGGCGGTTGCCGTGACGACGGTTGCCGCGGCGGCGGATAAGGCGGGTTTTTCGAAGGAGGAGCTAGGATACCTTCTGAAATTAGGTATTTTCTTCACAAACTTCTCCAAATTCTTCTCAATTTCTTTTTCTTCTTTGTTGTGGTGTTTTTGGTAGAGAAATTTGATTTATTTATAGAACAAAGACTAGGAACTGTTCGAAATTTCAATTATTTGATGTCATGTCTCTGCAAAGTTTTTTGTTTATGTCGGAAAGGGAATCTCTACTGTTATTTCTTCTTATTTTAGGGTTTACGACACCGTATCGGTCTGTTTCGGACTGTATCGGACACGTATCGGACGATACTGGCCATTATATCTGGTTTTTCGGACTGTATCGTGACAGTATCGGCCGATACCGATATTTTGGTGACGTATCGTATCGGCTACGTGCAAACCCGATCCGATACGACCGATACGTATCGGTATCGGCCGATACTTTAAACCTTGGTTTCTACATGATCCTATGGGAAAAACGATAATTTTGGAACCATATAAATTACACCCTATCAACAAATGGACCCAAATTTAAATTGAATCTAAACCCAACCGGCTTGACTAAACCTGAGTTGGAGTCCGCTCAAACCCGACTATACCCAAACCTTACATGATCATCAAACCCTGATCTAAACTCAACTTATACCCAAGCGAGCCCATTTCGAACTAGGGCCTGCCAAAAAGTTGACCCGACCCGACCAAAACATGTCCCAATTAACCAAAATCCGGAGACAACCAAAATAAAAAACGAACTTGATCCGACATTACTCAAGTAGACCCAAACTCTACCAGACTCTGATTAGGTTCTACAATATTATATTTAGATAGGTGCAATTTCGAATAGATTTAATCATGTGTGGAGTCATAAGGAGGGGTACGAGAAAGTGGTTCAACTGGGCTGGAACTCCACAGTGTGTGGTACTACTGTCCAATTTCAGGTTGTGTCCAAACTTAAATGCACCAAACAGCGGCTTAAGACTTGGAATAGAGAGCACTCTGCAACGAATCTTTAGAATCTTGAAGAGAACCTTGCCGCCATCCAAATCAGAGTTCATTCTGATCCTTTCAACGAGGATATCAATGGAGAGGAAGTTGCTCTTCAGGACCTACTACGCAGGGAAAGGTTCCTAGATGAAGTCCATGTTAGACAACGGACGAAATGCAACTGGCTCAAAGATGGTGATAGTTGTTCAAAAAAAATTCATGCCACGGTGAAAGCTAGACAGCACCGAAATGCCATACACGGCTTGCTTGACGCTAACGGGGCCAATATCGAGGAGGCGGATATGATTAGTGATGAAGTTGCCACTTTTTTCCGGGAGCTCTACAATCATACCCACTATCCAGCTATCTTCCTCCATTATGTGTTTAAGAAACTGGTCACAGGTCGTGGTAATCAAGTATTGCGGCAGCCTGTTACTATTTATGAGATTGAACTAATTGTCAAGAAGGCGGACCAGAATAAATCTCTGGGGCCGGACGGTTTTAGCGCTGCTTTCTTCAAGAACCACTGGAGTTTGCTCAAATTTGATATACTGGAAGCTATCAGAGAATCCTTTGAATCGGGTAAACTGCTTAAAGAGCTAAACCATACTTTTGTGGTACTTATTGCTAAGGTAGATGGAGCTTCCTCTATAGGGGACTTCAGGCCTATTTCGTGCTGCAATTTCTTATATACGATCATCACTCATCTGATGTGCGACCGGATGCGATCGATTATGCAAGAGCTGATATCTCCTAACCAAGCTACTTTTATCAAAGGCAGATCGATCTCAGATAACTACTTGCTAGCCCATGAACTGGTAAGAGATTTCAACAAGCAGGGGGAAAACAAAGTATGTCTCAAATTGGATCTTAGGAAGGCTTATGACTTGGTCAACCGGGACTTCCTATGCCATATTATGTTGTGCATGAGATTTGACACCTGGTGGGTGGACAGGGTGAAAAAATGTGTCTGCACCCCCTCTTTCTCGATTCTGATCCGAGGTCAGCCGGAAGGCTTCTTTAAGAGTTCCAGGGGTATTAGTCAATGAGATCCGCTTTCACCCTACCTCTTTGCCATTGTGATGGAGTTTCTCTCGTGCTTGATAGACGAGCCGACGGTCATAGAGGGAGATATCACTCCACTGTTTAAGAAGACGAATCATGTTGTTTCTCATTTGATTTATGCGGATGATCTATTAGTATTTATAAATCCTTTCGATAGGTCAATTGAGGCTATTAGGAGGATTTTAGACAAACTAGAAATGTGCTCTAGCTTACAGCTGAACAAAACAAGAGCCAGATGTTCCTTAACAGGAATTGCAGAGATAACGAGACTTGGTTGGGGAAGATGGAGATTTCTGATGGTGCACTTCCGATTAAATATTTAGGGGTGCCTCTGTCTATCAACCAAGAAACTTATACAGATTGTGAGGGCATCCTAAACTACACTCAAGCTAGGTTGGCAGGATGGCAGGCTCAGATCCTGTCGTTTGGGGGCTGGATAGAACTCACCAGGGCAGTCATTTCAGCTATTATTTTGTACTGGCTCCAAGCTATCATGATCCCTTTAGCTACTATTCACAAGATATAATGTATGTGTGCTAATTTCCTTTGAAAATGAGGAATTCATGCGATCAGTTGGGAGAAATTATGCCGGCCCAAGAAAGAGGGGGGTGTAGGTTTGAGGTCCCTTACTATGCTTAGAAAAACAGCCTCCTAAAAACTGTTCTAGAGATTCCTCTCTGTCAAATCTATCTCGGCGGATTGGATCGGGGGGGGGGGGGGGGGTACTTCCCTAAGGAATATTTTTGGTCTGCCAAGATCAATAACAACTTCTCGGTGACGGTTAAAATGTTCCTCGGATTGAAGAGCTTGGTTAAACCTAGAATTACTAGGGTTATTTGCTTTAGAAATCAGACTAGTTTGTGGCATGATCCTTTGATCAACCATACCAGCTTGATTGATAGAGAGGGATGGCACATATATGAGATAAGGGGATATACTGAACATGTTAATTGTCTTGTCCAGGAGGGAGCGTGGAACTTACAAGGTCAGTTGATAGAGGCCGCTCATGCGGTTGATATTCGAGAGGTAGAGATAGACATGTTGGACACGGAGGATTACTGGATGTGGGAGAAAATGGATAAAGACACTTTCTGCTTTCGGAAGGCCTTCAACCAAATCAGGAACAGGAATCCGGACGTGGATTGGACAGATCTGATTTGGACGAAAGGAGGAGCGGTTTAAGAACTCCCTATGTCTATATAAGATGATCTGTAACCGACTACTCACTAGAGACCATCTGAGTAGGTTTGGTGTGGACTGCCCGAATAAGAAATGCTGCTTATGTGGGTATATGGATGAGACCAGGGACCACATTTTCTTTTGTTGTGACTTTGTTTGGGAGATCAGGAATAAACTTTGTAGATGCTTTGGACTTCCGGTCACATAGAATAGGAACCTATTGTCAGTCTTGAATGAAATCAGAACTCAAAAAGACAGAACCGGGAGCATATATGCGACTACGGATAATTTTAGGTACGGTGGTGTGACATGTGTAGAGGGAACAAAACCAACGTATCTTTGAGGGACTAGCTACCAGTATTATTATTGTACAAAGACAAATACAAGGTGATATAGATATCCTAGACCCAAGATGAATTTATTTTGTGTCTTGGTTGGGATGATAGTGTTGTAATATCTTGTTTTGATTTTCAATAATATTTACCTTTCTTCGGGAAAAAAAAATTCGAAAACATATATTCCAAAATATTATGATCGTATCAATTTATTTATAATAAAGAAAATAAGAATTATATATTTCCAAAAACATTGTGTGTTATACAAAATACAGTATAACTAAATATTTAAAATTTTGATGCCTAGAAATATTATTATGAGAAATATGTAATTCTCGGCTAGATGATGATGATGATATATTAAAATTTCATAAGTGTAATGCAAATTTTGTCGACTTTGGTATAGACATGTGCGGAGTTGGGTGGATGGTGAGCACGTGTGTTATTAAAAAAGAAGAAGAAAGGCTAAGTTGTAACTTGATACACTCAACTATTCTAGTTTTTGAACTTGATATCCTAAACTTTTTTACTAGAGTACTTGATACCATCAACTATTGAATATTTTAAACTTGATATATAGAAAAGACGAAATTATTCTTCATTTCCCACCCAATCAGCACCTACACCCCACCCTTGGCTGCCCCCACCCCCGCTCCTCTCTCCCCGCACACGCTGCTGCTCCGGATGTCGCTTTTGCGTGCGCGAAGAGGGGGGTGGTTTGAATATTTTAAACTTGATATATAGAAAAGAAGAAATTATCCTTCATTCCCCACCTAATCAGCACCCACACCCCACCCTCGGCTACCCCCCCCCCCCCCCTTCCCCATCGACTGCATCCCCCTCCCCTCTCCGCACACGCAGAAACGACATCCGCAGCAGCAGCGTGTGCGGAGAGAGAGGGGCGGGGGTGGTGCAACTAGAGGAGGTGGGTAGGTGGGACAAAGAGAGAGAGAGAGAGATGGACAGGAGTATTTTTTTTTTTTTTTTGAATATTAAGTTGATGCATATCAAATTTTATGGTATCAAGTTCAAAAACTAGAATAGTTGAGGGTATCAAGTTGCAATTCAGCCAAAAAAAAAAATCATCCCCACTTACCATCAACCAAACACACCCTACATGATGATGATGATGATGATATGTTAAATTTTTACAAGTATAATGTAAAACTTGTGACTTTGGATTTACAAAAAGATAGACAATGTAGATTCCTGCGAAGTTGGATGGATGGTGTGCTCGTGTGTTATTAAAAAATAATGGACACTTAGGAAACATTTGGTACGCGGAATACTATATAGTCGAAAATTATATATTCTCGGAAATCAAATTTCAAGTAATTAAATTTTTTGGGAAACTATATTCCCATGTTTGGTGACTAGAAATATTTCGGCGAAACAAATGAAAAAGAAAAAAATGAAAAAAAAGACAAAAAACGAAAAACAAACAACTAAAAACAAAAAAAATGAAAAAATAGGTAAAAAACGAAAAAAAAACGAAGACAGGAAAAACGACAAAAAAAATGACCTAAATCGAAAAAAAATTAAAAATGACCAAAAACGAAAAAATGATCCAAAACAACAAAAAGACCAAAAATGACTAATAACAAAAAAATAAAAAATAACTAAAATCGATAAAAAAAGATTAAAAAAATGATAAAAACTACGACTAAAATCGATCAAAAAAAAATAAAAAGACTAAACACGGTAAAAAAATGACAAAAACAATAAAAAGGGACTAAACACGACAAAAATGATAACAAGAAAAAAAAAGACTAAAAATGATAAAATATCACAAAAACGACTAAAAATAATTAAAAAGCGAACAAAAATGATAAAAAAGACCAAAAATGATTAAAAATGAAAAAAAAAATCAAAAAGACTAGAAATGATAAAAAAACAACCAAAATCGATTTAAAAACGATTAAAAAGATCAAAAATGACTAAAATTGACAAAAAACTACTAAAAATAATAAAAACGATCAAAAGCGAATAAAAGCAATAAAAAAAACTAAAAAGCGACTATGACAAAAATCGAAAAAACGAAGAAAAACGACAAAAACAACTAAAACGACAAAAAATGACTAAAACGATTAAAATCAATAAAAATCGACAAAAATAAGTCAAAAAATGACTTTAAAATGAAAAAACGACAAGAAATCGAAAAAAAATCAAAATCGACTAAAAACGATAAAAAAAGATAGAAAGGAAAAAAAAAGATAAAAAAAAAGCTCTTGATAAAGGCACTACAAAAAAGACTCAGGACAGCCCAAAATTTCACTATTGATAATTACAAGTTTGCCACTACAAAAAATTACTCACCGTACTACCCACTTCCAATTGATTTTTTTTATAATCAGGACTATCAAAATTTTGACAACCCTACCAATTGGAAGGACTGTCAAAATTTTGACAGTCCTAACAATTGAAAAGACTGTCAAAATTTTGACAGTCCGGAGGGGAGGGCTACGCGAGGTGACACGAGGACGGGACTTTGTGGAGGCCGGAAGGGGGGGGGGGGGGACGAGATGGAGGAGCGGGAGGAGGCTGCGGCGGCGGGAGGCGGGGGAGGAGGCGGAGACACGTGTGCGAGGGCGGCGACGAGGCGTAGGCGCACGCGCTCACTTCTGCTGTTGTTGTTGCTACTGCCGCTTTTGCTGCTGCTGCCGTCGCCATCGCCGTCGTCGGCTTGAGGCGTAGCCGTAGCCCCCCGCGAGCGCATTCCTCCGCCGCACGCAGCCCCCTGCACGCTCTTCTTCTTCATCGCCTTCGTGACGGAGCGGACGGGAAGGTGCTTGAGGTGCAGCTCGACGGCGGCGACGCGGTCGATAGCGAGGTCAACGACGCGAAGAGACGAAAAATCACGAGAGGAAGGAGGAGGAGAGGCCGGAGGGGGTTGGGGTAGGGGAGGAGCATGAGGAGGGAGTTGAAGAGGGTAGACAATCCTAGTAAACTTTGAACTAGTCTGAGTAAAAATTCTTCCTAACTGGACTAGCACCAATATTGGACTAGTCCCGAGTCATTTTTGTAGTGTCTTTATCAAGAACCAAAATAAAATGATAAAAAAATAAAAAAAATTGCAACAAATTTTTTTTTTTTTTGTCCGGACATAAAAAAAAAAAAAAACCCCTATTCTTAAGTATATAATTTTTATGTTTCGTGGATAAATTACCGAGTATTCATTATTCTCGAAAATAATTATTTATGACCCAAACAATCAAGGTAATAGATTTGCATTCGGAATTTTTCGGATTTTTTTTTTTTTTTACCGCAGTTGATAAATCTCATGTAACCAGAAGCTATTGGCTTGAAGTGTTTGCACCACCATTTCGTGTAAGATGTTGTCCCTCCCACTGCCACTCCCACTCCCAATCCCACTTCCTGCTCCACCTCCCACTTCCATCACTTCCATCTCCCAGGTGAAGCAGCTCCACAGCCAGCTCATCAAGACCCAAACCCCTCTCCCCGCCTCCCTCTTCTCCGACGTCGCCGCGCTCTCCGCCCTCTCCCCCTCCCCGGACGACTTCCTCTACGCGCGTAAGCTCTTCCAGCTCCACTCCCCGAAGCCCGAGATCGTCCACTGGAACTCCCGCCTCTCCTCCCTCTCCTCCTCCCCCACCCCCTCCTCCTCCCGCGACGCCCTCCTCCTCTTCTCCCGCCTCCGCCACCACGACCTCCTCCCCGACCCCTTCACCCTCTCCTTCTCCCTCAAGGCCTGCTCCCACCTCCCCTTCCCCCTCCCCCTCCCCCTAGGCAAGTCCCTCCACTGCATCCTCATCAAGCTAAGCCTCGACACCGACGTCTTCCTCCTCAACACCCTCCTCACCATGTACTCCTCCCGTGGACCCATCGCCGACGCCCGCCTACTGTTCGACAAAATGCCTCTGAGGGACGTCGTCTCCTGGAACATCATGATCACCCGTCTCACGAAGCTCCCGGACGGGGAGGGCATGGACGCTGCGAGGGCGATGTTCGACGATATGCCCGAGAGGAGCGTGAGGTCCTGGACCGCCATGATCGCCGGGTACGTCCAGGCGCGGCGGCCCCGCGAGGCCGTGAGGATGTTCCGCGAGATGGAAAGGGAAGGGATGCGGCCGAACGAGGTCACGGTCGTCGCGGTTCTCGCGGCGTGCGCTGATCTCGGAGATCTTGACTTGGGCATGAGGGTTCACGAGTATTCGGATTGGTCGGGGTTCGGGAGGAATGTGAGGATAAGGAACACGCTTGTCGATATGTATATCAAGTGCGGCTGCGTGGAGGTCGCGAGGAGGGTGTTTGACGGGATGGGGGAGGAGCGGACGGTGGTGTCGTGGTCGGTGATGATCGGGGGACACGCGATGCACGGGCAGGGGGAGGCGGCGCTGGAGCTCTTCGGGAGGATGACGCAGAGTGGCGTCCGGCCGAACGGGGTTACGTTTGTCGGGATCCTGCACGCCTGTAGCCACATGGGTTTGGTAGAGGAGGGCCGGCGGTTCTTTGAAAGCATTACAAAGGACTATGCGATAGTTCCGGAGATCGAGCACTATGGTTGCATGGTCGATCTTCTAAGCCGAGCCGGCCAGCTGAAAGAAGCCCTCGAGTTCATACAGTCTATGCCGATCAAGCCTAACAGCGTAGTATGGGGTGCTTTGCTCGGCGGGGCTAGAGTGCACAAGAGCGTTGAGATGGGAGAGGAGGCAATTCGACACCTTGTACATCTAGACCCAATGAATGATGGGTACTACATCGTGTTATCGAACATTTACGCGGAGGTCGGGCGGTGGGAGGACGCCGCAAAGATTCGGCGCTTGATGAGGGATAACGGAGTTGTGAAGACCCCAGGCTGGAGCACGATCTCAGTGGACGGTGTGGTCAATGAGTTTGTCGCAGGGGAAAGCGATCACCCGAGAATAGAAGAGATTTATGGGAAGTGGGAGGACTTGGTGAAGGAAATGAGGGCGAAAGGATACGTACCTGATACTTCAGTGGTTATGCTTGACATGGAGAATGAGGCGGACAAAGAGAGGGTCTTGTATCGGCACAGCGAGAAACTGGCAGTGGTGTTCGGGTTATTGACTACCCCTCCAGGGACTGCGATTAGGATCATGAAGAACTTGAGGGTATGTAGCGATTGCCATGCAGCTCTCAAGTTGATTTCGGAGATTGTTGGGAGGGAGATTGTTGTCAGGGATCGGAATCGGTTTCACTGCTTCAGAGATGGGTCTTGTTCATGTAGAGATTATTGGTAAGCGTTTGAGCACAAAGTAATTTGTTTTGTTTTGATTGATAATCTTTCTTCTTATTATGAGTTTTTATGCTTAACATTTATCACATGTTTCTTTATTTATGGTCATATCCAAATGCAAAGCAATTCGTAATTAAAATGTCGAAAATTTGAGTGTAAAAGGACCACTAGAGTATGGTTTAAGGATCATATGAACTTGTAACAACAGAAAAGTATCGACAAAAGAAAAAGAAAATTATTCCATACTCATGAAACGTCTTTCATGAATCTGGGAACCCACAACTTCCTCGAATCAGAGAATTCATCTCCCAATGGGGACTCACCAAACCCTACTCAGTAGGAATCCTTGACCCAAGGCATGTTTTATAGACTTCCAAGTAGATGCCATCGAAATAAGCCTAGAAAGTGGACATTACGATTCCAACTACATTACCTAGTTCAGAACATCACTTATCAGCAAGGTTCACAGTATCGGAATCGGTATCGGACCATTCCTATGAGTATCAGGATCGACGGTATCAATAATATCGACAATTTCGGACCGGAGTATCAGATTTTTTGGTATCGAAAAACAAATAATTAGTAATATTTTTGAAAAAATATTTTATACATTTTGGTATAATTTTAAGTATTTTCAATATTTTTTTTATTATTTTTGAAATTGAATGAAATAGTGGTCACCCTTGTCGATTGGTTAAAATACGATAGATAAGTTTTCTTCCTTAACATGCTTTTACAATCTTATTATGCTTTTACACCCTTGCTGATTGGTCTTTTTCGTTCAATTTTCTTTGCCGAATTAATTGGAAAAGAGCCCAAAATGTCGGTATCGATCGATATTGGTTCGAAATATGTCAAACCTTATCGGTATCGGCCGTATCGAATCGGTATTGGCTGATACTTATTAGACTAGGTTACAGAGTCTTTAAAAGAAAATGTTACATATTAAATCGTGTGGCGAAACTAAAGGGGTTATTGTCTTGAATGCTGGGTGCTTATGTCTACAACTAATACTAGCAAAAAATTGTCACGTTTTGGTACAACATTGCCCTGAGGTCGCTACAAAATTATGATGAAACACTTCGGTGCAATATGGTAGGATCTCATTTAGCTGACGAACGACACTATTGTTGAAGCTAGTCTTGAACAAAATTTATAATTCATCTCATGTTTCTGGTCTCAAACGGAAATTGGAGCTACCACCGTAGGATGAGAAAAAATAACCGAACAACTGCAACAATTAAAAGCCTGGTGGAGAAGTCATGGTTGGAGTCTGTTGCAAAGGGATAGAAGATGTGAGTCGCTATTTTGGAGCGGCCATAATAGCAGTGGTTGTGGTTCAAGTAGAGAAGTTGAGTCGCCCCCTTGGTTATCCTTGTCAAATATTATTTTTGGATTTTTTGTCCCTCTTAAATAATATACTTTTAGTTGATAGGGAGGAACAAGAAAGGGATTGGGGGTAGAATTTATGGAAGAACGATTTTCTTTTCTTTTCTTTTCTTTTAACTGTCCTTTCTATAGGCCATCAAACTCACTTTTCCAACATAATAGACAGGTACTCCATAGTCCTGATTCATGAAGTATTTAAGAAGAAGTGAACAACAAGAAGACATGAAATGATGAGAACTTCAATAGATTATGTACTTTGAGAGCAGAACACAGAGAACTGGCGCCTAACATTAATAAAATGTTAGGATGGATGCTAAGATCAGACCTTTTTTCCCCCTCCTTTTTTGAGATACAATGAAATATAAAGTAGTTAAAAAAAACAATGAAATATAAAGTTCTTTTTTTTGGGAATACAAATGACTAAAATTTTGTTCAGGTTATGATCGCTGAAAATTTTGCTAAATGACATGTACCTATGGGTCTTATAAAATCTGGGTTCAAAGAAGGATACAATCAACTTATTCTAGCAGAACAAAAAGTGAATTGTACACTTCAAAATGCATCCACAGAAATCATCCTCTACCAATCTGTCAAATTCTGAAGCATGAGCACAGAAAGAAGTCAATATTTAAGTAATCCATTCCAACCCCAACTGAAGAACATAAGGATTCAGGAAAAAGAATTATTATATAAAGGATAAATTGCAGGAATTTGTACACCTTTGTATAAATTTCTTTTCGAAAAAGGAAAACGTTAAGAAATTGATTTTTGATTGCCTTAAGATCTGAATTCAGACCTATCGAGAGAATAATAAACTCAGCACCTATACACGAGGAAACATCCAAATCGCATCTAAAAGTATATCTCGATTCTCAATAACATAATCCTACTCATGAACCTGTGGAGATTTTGTTCGGTAAATTAGTTTTTAGACTGTCCATTAACTGTCATCTAAGCACAGAAAGTAACATGAATGAACATCATTTAATGGAAACTTGGCCCTTACAACTTTCGAAACATATTAGAAAAACTCAATTTGTTAAAAGCTTAGATAAAGATAAGTAGTTAATGAACACTCCCACATATATAAAAGCTGCATCATAAGAGCAGCAAAATATTTTGTACCAGTTGGACAACAAACACTACTACCAAGTGGCTAAATCTATATTCATGCATAGCTTTATCACCTACAAAAAAATCTGAAATAAGGGAAGGTATTTTTGTTGAGCAATAAAATTTTGATCTTAATTGCACCCAGTTATCTTCACCACTCTCACAAGAAATCACATTTTAACAAATGGTGAAAGCGACTGAATGAATTGAGTTTGAAGATGATGAATAGGAACAACAATATCAATATGACGAAAGGAAGTATATATATGCATTCTAAAGGAAGTGTTTTGTTTTAATACAATTCCATAACCTTTTGCAGAGAGGCATTGCATTGTAATAACAAGTTCCTAAAAGTTTTCCAAACCCACAATTATTTATTTATTTATAGATTTCTCATTTCATAAAACTTCTTATACAAGTTCAATTTAGTATTCTTATATTTTGCACCAATGTACAATGCTCGTCTTCCATTTCGCATATTCTTTTGGGACTACCTATCCTGTGAGATTGTGTCCTGCGTCCTAGTCGCATTTTAGACCCTGCTTTAATGTTTGTATAACTAAGTAACTAGATCGTTACACTATGAAAGGGGCATCTCCATAATACAAGAATTAAATCTCACTAAGAAACTTGATCAAAACCTTACCAATTCACAATTAAATCCTAGCATGGTGGAGTCGCATCATTTAATATATTCATCAAGTTTTCAAGTTTTCGCAGGATGAAGGCTGATTTTGTGGGTCGAGAAATGGATTCACGCTGCAATATTCTTTTTAATCCGCTTGAAATTAATGTGCCAGAGGATTTAAATCTGGATTCTCTGATAGGGTTGAGAGTTAATATTAATATATTCACCACATTTCAATATGGATTATAATAGATTAGAGCCATCAGAGATCAAAAAAGAAAGGTAGGGCATATTTGGGCCTTAAGTTTTCAAAGTCAGATATAAGATTTGTGAGAATGTATATAAAGAGTGCATATCCAAGCTAAAAGAGCACTAAAAAGTCGAATGTATATTCTAAATTATTAAGAAAAAAGTTGAAAAAAATCTTCTAACTATCGTATGTATCTCCTCCAAAATCCTAAAATCCTTCTTAACTATCGTTTACGTAGTTAAGGAAGAAAAAAAAAAAAATCAAAAATCCTTATACCTACTTGAACATACATTCAAACTCATATAAACATTAATAACAAATACTAAAATATATTCAATATCAAATAAAACTAATTACATGGTATTATCTAACTACAGACATATCCAAATTTCTAAAAACATATCTATAGTAATTCTAATTAAAAAAATATTCAAATCATATTTAAACTATTTTAGTATCAGAATTTTTTTCCGGTCGTGAAGGTGAAATAAAAAAGAGCATATCCAAGCTGAAAGAACACTTAAAAATGCACCAAGTAGATATTAAACAAAGTTAACAGAGGAAATCAACCCATTTCAAATTTATAAGCATGACGTGCAAGGGGCAAGCCTTATCCTTGTATCATCTATACACAACAACAACAACAACAACAACAAAGTTTTTATCACAAAATTTGGGGTCGACTATTTGAATTATTTTCTTACATCAGCTTGGTTAGGGGTCATTTAACATTAACAAAAATAATATCCTTAAAGAGCCTTTATCCATGAGTGCACCAAGTAGATAGCAGTGGAATAAGGCAAGTTTCAGGAAGTTCTTCGTGTCCTTGCTTCCTTCCAATCAGTCGATATTTTCACTAACACTATTTTACCATTACTGTTTCTACTTCTCTCTACACACTACCTTGCGAGTAAGTCTAGAAGAGATTTTACATATTCCTCTTCTTTTTGTATTTTGTTTTAGAATAAGGCTATATAGACCGTCTCTCGTTTGTTCTGCCGCCATGTGGCAGGTGACTATTGGCCCAAGCAAATGGGAGGGAGGGAGCCAATAGCCCGTCGACATGTGGCGGCAGGACAAAGAGGGATGGGAGGAGGCGGTGCATTAAGCAGTACTCTTTGTTTTATTAGTCTCTTATTTCGTCCCAAATTTGATGAAGTAAGCTCTTGTCCTCTCCCTCCCTCTAATCAAATCAATCCGATTTTATTCATAATACCAACAGTATAACCTTTTTATTCGCTAAAAAGAAGAATGCTATTATTAAGTTTTACAGGCCAAAGCTTGTTACGGTCTTTTTTTTTTTTTTTTTTATCTCGGTAAGTTTTTTTTTTCTATAAATAAACATGTAGGGTTTCTCTTTGCTCATTGATCGGGATTAAAATTTTTAACTTTGTGTTGATACTAAGCTTAAACAGTATTTATCACTGATCACCTGGTCCTCCCAACTGCAAACTTCTTAAAAGGAACACTAGTTTATGCTACTATATAATAATAAAAAGTTAGGTTTATCTGTGAAAGTTTTTGTTCTCAAAATATCTTTATTTATGTTTATTAGTTAAATTTTGTTATTAAATTTAACATGGATAGTTAGATAATTATGTATAAAAAAAAGGGAAAGGTGGTTGTTTGCTTTTTTCAAGTAATAATTTTTTTTAATGGGTTTTGCTCTTCTCAAGTAGTAAATTTTTTTTAAAGGACTTGTTGTTATTCCCAAGTAGTAGTAAAAAAAAAAAAAAAAAAAAATTTTCAAATATATCCACCTCGCTTTACTAATTAAAATTGTTCATTAAATTTAATAAGAAAAGCTAGGTAATTACATATAAATTTATAAGAAAAAGAAAATTGTAGTTTGCTCTTTGGTAACTTTTGTTCTTCTCAAATACAAAAAAAATTAATTAAAAATTAATTAAAAATACGTGTAACGCATGTGCATACATACTAGTATGCATAAAATAACAAAATCTCTGAGAATTGAATCATTGGGGACCTTACCATTCGAAACATTCACCTACAGGGGTCTTCTCAACAGTGTCAAGAGATTTTAGAGTTATTTTACTTGGTTGAACTTCTTCTCCATAACTTCTTCAAATACTGTGAAAAAAACTCTAAAAAGCCACATGGTAGGGGAGCTCACACCTGATCATAGTTTGCAGTATCGACAGATACCTATACGACCAATATGTATCAGTTTTGACATGATCCGATCTGATACTAACCTTTATTGATACTGATTGAAACCAACTTTGTTGGAAAAATACACAAAACTAGCACAATCAACAACATTTCCAAATTAGAAGAAATCATCGACGAACGAAGTAAAATGCATAACATACAAACGATGCCAATATCCACAAAAGAAACACAACACAAGCATAACGATATTTAAGTGAAAAATCCTGACATAAAAATTATGCGACGATCAGAGTCCAACCCAAAAAAGCCTCACTAATGAATAAAGGAAATACAGTGAATCCCCTTCAACTTCTTTCACTGATCCAACACGGATCACCACAACTACTCAAATTAAGAAATTGATTATAATGATGAGAAATAGGGTTGCGGAAGCAAAAAAACACGAAGACGACCCAATGTAGATCCCTTCGAACGAGCTCCTTCAGATCAAACCCTAGAACTCTTTCGAATCTCTCTCCTTATCCTTGAATGTTGAAATTTTAAGAATATTCTCCTTTGGTGAATTGCTTCTATAATTAATGTTAGAAAATTCTTATTTATATCCCCCAGTCACTAAACAATCTTGATCGTTCAAATCGAACCAATGAGCTAGTTTAAAGCACAAAAATCCATCAGTCCATGCTCCATGACATGCCGACGGTATATCGCTAGTATGACGACGGTATACTGTGGGAAAAACATTCACACACAAAGCATGTTGGACAAAAAAAAAAATTCAATTTTTTTTAGGCAATTCGTGAGCATATCTGTTACATTGTCATCAATATAAACTTTTTCAAGCTCTGCATCCTATAACACATCTCGTATCGAATGATACAGAGTTGCAATGTGTTTAGATCGGCTATGAAAACGAGAATTCTTCCCAAGGTGAATTCACTCTGGCTATCACAAAGCAACGTGTACTGCTCATGTTTTAGCTCCAACTTCTGTAGAAACTTCTTCATCCATAGTAACTCCTTGCAAGCCTCTTTCATCCTAATAAATTATGTCTCTGTCGTAAACAACACACTTCTGCAATCGCGACTGCCATAATACGACCCCTCCTGCAAACATCATCATGTATCCCAAAGTCGATATCTTAGTATCTACATCTCCAACTATATCAGTGTTAGTATATTCAATCTACTTTGGTTCGTCACTCTCAAATGAAAGCCTCCAACTGAAAGTACCCTGGAGATAACGTAGAAATTTTTGACTGCACTCCAATGTATTCTCCGTAGGTTGGAAAGGTACATGTTAATCGATCCAACTACATGAGAAATATCCGGCCCCATACACACAATAGTATACATGAGGCTCCCTATAGTTAAAGCATATGGAACTCACTCCCTACCTTCTTTTTCCTCCCCAGGAGATGGACAATACTCAGAAGTAAGCCTGAAGTGAGTTGCAAGTGGGATGCTAATTTTCTTCGACTCGTCCATACCAAAACGATGAAGTACCTTGTGGATGTAATTCTCCTGGGACAACCAAAGTAACTTGGACTCTCTCTCTCTCTCTCTCTCTCTCTCTCGGCTGATCTATATCCCTATAATAGTCTTCATTATATCCAAATCCTTCATAGAGAATATCGCGGTTAGTTGGCCTGGCCCTTCAACTCTATTTTCTTGGTGGCATTTCGTCCTACCAGTAGTATGTCATAGCAATACTACGATGACATTGTCCTCGACAAAATACTTCAAAAACAACAACGATTCAAAATCGTACGAGCATAACCATGCTCCCCATAAACTACTCGAACTTCTAGTACCAATGTCGTGGAGCCTGATTCAAACCTTATAGACTCTTCTTCTATCGACAGACTAAGTATGACTTTTCCTTCTTACTGAAACTCTCTAGTTGTTTCATGTATAACTCTTCTAAATTCCCATGAAGGAATGTTCCTTATCACCCATATGCTCGACCTTCAAGTCGAAACTAGCTACTAAGCCTAGAACCACTAGGGTAGATGACAATTTGGTGGTCGTCGATAAAATTTTATCGAAATACATGTCCTTCGGTAAACTGTAATCCTTGACTACCAGTCTTGTCTTGTATCGAGGTCGAATAGCATCTTCTCATTGCTTCATTTTGAACACCCAACGATTATTCAAGGCATTCTTACCCTTTGGCAACCGTACCATCTCGTAAGTGGGATTGTCCTACAAAGAACTCATCTCGTCCTGCATAGTGTGTATTAACTCTTGCCTATTCGTGTCTTCCATTGTCACTGTGAAGCTTTTGGGCTCTCCTTCATTTGTCAATAGCATGTACTCATCAGTCGATACCTCACAGATGGTCAATGCTATTTAGTGTACTCCTCCTCAATAGAGCCTTTGGTGTTAGTTGTTAACTGATAACCTCATCCCTTTCAGAAACTACCTCGTCTGTATGCTTATCCTCTTGAGGGTTACTATGATCATCGTCGACATGATGCATATAGTAGATCCTCTATTTATGGTATATCTGTAATGTCCTCTACAAATGGCTTGTATCAGAAGGCATCTTGGAATCCTGAGTGTTGGTTATGTTTGGTCCTCGACGAATAAAATGTCTCGGATTTTGTATATCTTTCTTCCCATTAGGTTGTAAAGTCTATACCCGAACTTTTTGTTGTTTCCAAGATAATCAATGTTATGACTTCAATTTGTCTGTTTACTTTCGTTGTAATGTTGTTGCTTCTGAGATATATCATTGATTGTCTATCTTCTTGCCTTGTATAAGTGTAACCTTGACTTGTATGGCATCATGTCCAGTGACTACTTTTCGATTCTCTGGAATCGGGACGTGACACTTATCCCAACCATAGCCGACAAAGATGCACTACATCGTTTTCAGCTCGAGTTTGGACCTCTCATCCTTTGGTACATGCACTACGGCCTTACACGCAAACACACACATGTGACTATATGATGGCTCCTTGTTGCACCATATTTTGTCAGGTATATCATCCTGCAAAGGAACACTAGGAGATAATTTAATAACATAAGCAACTGTATTTAAAGCCTCATCCCACTAGCTGCCCATTGAGTTGAGGGATTTTTGGTGGATACTTTTGATGTTATATCCCTTACTCTGCATCAAAGAGACCTATGTATTTGTCATCGTTGTCGGAGCGAAGACACTTCAATTTCTTTTTTGTCTCCTTTCAACAGAGATATCAAACTCCTTGAAAGTAGGTGGCACTTGATTCTTGGTCTTTAAGGCAGACCCAAACCTTCCTGGAAGAAACATACAAATTATTTTTTACCTTTATAGGACCATAGACATCCAAGTAAATCAACTCGAACAATACCGACTTCATTGAAGGCGTGTGAATCTAGAAGGACACTATATGCTGCTTTTCCACCATGCAGTTCATGCATTTCTCAAAATTTGTAAACTCTCAACTCTGGAATCACCTTAACGTTCTAAGCAGCTCATTCATTTCTTGTTGATATGGATGAGTCGTCTCTGCCACAACTCGGTAGATGCATCACTGACTGCATTCACCTCTTATCCCCTCCGTTGTCCACTCCCTTCCATATAATAGAGTATGGATTTCTCGCTTCCCTTGGCAACCACCATCGAACCCTTGTAAAGCTTCCAGTGATCATTCTCGAAGAGATTGAAGAAAGTATCATCTTCCAACCTTCCAACTGACACCAAGTTGAAATAGATACCTTAAGGAATGACGAACATTTTGTCTTCAAATGCACATCTCCCTATATAAATAGCCTTTGCCAAATTCATGATATCCATCTTCAATACTCCACAGTCTCATGTTGTATAGGTGGCAAATAGTGCCCTATTGTGATATACATGAAGTCAAAGCCCATGAGCCACCAACCAACTGTTGTCATCACATGCATGATTCATAATAACCTCATCACCCACAATAATATTGTTGCCTCCATGAACTAAGTCACCGCTTTAGTGTTCTCATTTTGCTTTCTTTGTTTCCTTAATTTCATCTCTCATAAAAAAAATAACATTTTTTTTATGTGACCCTTTTTGTCATAATAGTAACATTAACCGTCCTCGTACCAACCAAACATTATTCATTCTTCCCATAACAAAAAGTCATTTTATTTTTTATATAGCCAAATAATACTAGGTTATTAAGAAATAGAAAAAGCAAATAAAATTATTCCCAATCCAACTAAAATTGAAACTAAACCAAAAGAAACCAAATATAATACAAGACTAAAACTCAACTAGTAACTAAAACCCAATGCCTTAATACAATTTATCACTACACTTGGAGGCTGTTTGGAAGCTTGCAAGCGAACACTTTCTTGCAACTGTGTTTAAAGTGCCATTACCTTGCCCGTTTCGCAGCTTGTAAGTGTATTGTAAATGCACTTTCAATGCATTTGTATTTGCATTACAACAGTTATGGTGTTTGTTTAGTCATTATAAGTGCATTGAAAGTAAATTTTTTTTGCAAGTAGAGAGCTTTTGAGTTGCAGTAGAAAATAAGTGAAATTCATGGAAAGTGGAGAGTTTTGTGGCTAATAATTTTTATTAATTCAATTAGATTAATTAATTTATTAATTAATAGAATTTTCTTAATTTATCTGAATAGGAAAACACTTTTAGAATATGTTATTAATTAATTTTTCATTAATTAAATATTTCAATAATTATATTTTTGTTAATTAAAAAGTTAATAACAATTAATTTTGCGTTAATTAAGAAATTATTTTTGTTAATTTATTTTGTGTTAGTTAGTGTTTTGCTAATTATGTTTTCTTATTTTTTGTTAAGTAAAATTTTGTTAGTTAGTATTTGTTAATTAAATTAACAATAATTATAGTTTTTCGTTAATTAAATTTTCGTTAATTTTTTATTAAAATTTTGTTAATTAAGTTTTTTAATTAAATTTCCATTAATTATGTTTTGTTAATTATTTTTTTACATTTAAATTTTTGTTATTAATTTAACGTTAATTAAGGTTGAAATTATTTTTGTTATATGTCGTTATTTTTCGTTAATTAAATTGTGTTTATTTTAAATAACTCATTTTATTATTTTTTGTTAATAATTTATTTGTTAATTAATAAATAATTTTAATTCTTACTTCCACTTTTATGTTACCATCCAAATATTGGAATGCCAAACTTTCTATTCCCACTTTCACTTTTATGTTGCCATACAAACAAAACTGATATGAAACTTAAAAATAATCCACCCAAACACTTTTTTGAAAGCGATATTTCACACTTTCAAAAAGTTACAACTATCCAAACATTGCCTTTATAAGCTAGCAATCTATTATTGTTCACTTTTTATTGCACACTGGAATGTTGCAACACTACAAAAAAGATGTCACAACTTGTATTATGTAAAAATACATTTTTTTTGAGTTGTCCGATAATACACACGAAATTTTGTACATTCTGCATTACATGTTATTTGGACTCACTGTCTCACATCTCCTTTGCGGTTTGATCCGGAGACCGTCCACGTCGCCTAGTCAAGGAAGTTATACCTCTTTTCACTGGCCATAAAAGCCAGTTGAGTTCGGTAAAAATACATTTTATAAAAATACGTAAATACATTATTATGCTGATTGTTGACTATCTAAGACGACCCTCCTTTTCTCGGAATGTTGACTGACAATGAAAGTACAAGTTAATGACCACAACACGTGTGGAGTTGTATCATAATAGGTAAATTTGGCAATTTCCATTTGTGCAATATGCTCATCATATAATTGATGCAAAAGCCTAACAAAAGAAATCTATAACATGACAAACTCAACATAAATAAGCACACGTAAATGAGCTCAAGTAACACAAATCTAAAAAAATATGAATGGTAAGAGAAAACTTTTAAATCTTCATACACACTTTCAAAATTATTTAGGAGAACAGGTAATTGTCTATGGGATGCGCCCAATCTTCATGAAGTAGTAATGTCTTTAATGTATTCATAATGTCAAAGTCTGGATCTAGCTTCTGTTGCCAGCCCTGTAAGGAAATGCAAATGTTAGATATCCTTCATATATATATAAGAAAACATATAAATAGTCTCTTCAATAACAATGTAACAAGTACTGCACCTAAAATTGTAATATGTCATTTATAAAATTATAATTTTGTGACGGTTGAATTTTGGAGAAACCCTAAACGCAATCCCAATTTTTTCCCAACTAGAATCGGATCGGGAATGGAGCACATGACTGCATGAGGTCTCCACATATGAATTCAATGAAGTTTTATGACCAGACGTCAACCTGACGCCCAGCCAACTGTGCTGGTGCAAAATTCAGATCCAAGCTAGCATTGCAGCAGACCAAACAAAGTAAGTTAACAAAGTCAACAATGTATGGGAATACGACATTTTCATTTTTGCAAATGATGTCAATGGTCATGGTCATTTGGTGCCTATGTTGTATGGAAACGGATACACATACGGATAAGGACACAATAAGGGATATGGCCATTTTAAAATATCTACAATGTAATCATCTATATTGCACAAATACAGGCAATGATACGGACAATGATACGATACGAATAACAATTTTTTCGTGCCTGTGCACCATAGTCTACTGCTAGTGGCCTTCAGTGAGACCAACAGTCACTTGGGGCCTTTTTTGTTTGCCGTGAAATCTAATCCCAACTGATATAATTCATGTTTTATCATGAAATAGCAAATCCGATGCTATAACTCAAATGGATATTTACCTGGATGCAAGTGGAGTAGGATATGGTAGGTAGACCCATTGACAGATTTGGAGACAACTAAGTGTAGGCAGAGGGGATATGGAGGTATCCGACATCCAAGTTGGAAACGGGGTCGGAGGTAGAGACACTACCCGACTTCTCGACCTTCATACCCAGTTTCATCGTGTAATCACAAAATGAATGGTTGTAACTTGTAAGGATCTTAAAAGTTTGTTGTTTTGTCTCAATGCATATGTATGTTGCACGGATACTTCTCAAGAGGACAGTATCCGTGTTTGGCATGTATTGGGCTCGATACTTATCTGCATTTGACATGTATTGGACACGATACTTCTTTGACAATCCTATCAGATATGGCTCGCCTATATCTAGGCAGACCCCAAAACATGGCATATTCGTGATCGTGACATAAAATAAAACTTAAAACATTTTTTAACCCAGTTACTATCTAAAATATGCTTAAATATAGATATTACTAGGATCTAATGTATAGAACATACACATAAAATTATAAACATGTTTTCATGTGTATATATAACCGTATACATGACGTACCCATATCCCAAAATTTTCTAAAATACCACATCCCAAATCCATATCGGGTATGTATCCAAATATGTGTCAGTGTATGCAACCTAGTATGCTATCGGTTTCCAATTATTTTCATCTTTGATTTATCTAGGATTTAAGATACATGGATAACATTGCACACTACAAAAATGCCACTTTCGATGACCAATGTAACATTGTTGTTGGCATGAAAGCTATTAGGTTCCCAAATTCCAAAATACATCTATATATGTATATATAAAGGGGCTCTGGAATTATCGTTTGCATTGATTGTTGGTTTAACCATTGGTATTGTATTCTGAAAGATGAGGCTCTCCCTCAAGTTGAGTGAGTCCACTACCAATATTTGAATGGGTAGTGAGCTCCCATCGTGAAAATTTGAGCGTCTTAAATTCACCATTCTCTTCCAAGCATCCATTCGAGTATTCACTTTTTCCTCAATTTCCATTTGATAGCATTAGACTTCATCCATAGGTTCCCTTCTGTTGAACTTTAACATGAGCTGCTTATCCTAAAAACTAGCAAGGCAAACCTGCAGCACATCATACTCTCAAAGAAAAAATAAACTGCAGGACATCACAACCCACTTGATGTTCGAACCGCTGGATGGCCAAAGTCTACTCCAAGAGGCCCACTGCAGTGATACGAAAAGACTAACCAATTCATGAGTTCCTTTGTTAACATCGAGGGAGAATTTAAGATCCAGATGTATATTGGAGACTTTGACTTATTGCAATTTGACTTCCTCCAAATAAGGTTGACCCAAAAACATAATCCACACACCAGAACCGTACTTTGTCTATCTTACGCAGAACTAATTGGTTTTATTTGGTGTTCTCATCGATACACACAGGCATACTCCGACATTGATCCGGAGCTCAAGTACGGTCCATGCGCCGTTTTGCTTCTCTACCATGACGAATCAATTGATTGAATGTGGGCATCCTTCTTCCCTATGTTCCTCCCTTTGCCTATCGCTAGTTTACTCCCATCCAAAGCACCCGTTTTCCATTCATTGAGAGACCCAATCACCAAAGTAATAGGAAATTGTCGAACTAATAAGAAATCATTTATTTCTTAGTTCCATGGAAGCTGCTTAATTGATGTCCATACAAAAGTGAATTTGCTCCAGCTAGGATTGTAGAATGGATGGAATCTGAAACTCCTATGACACAAAGTAGAAACACCAGATTTACCAGCAAATGTCACATCACTTGCCACTTTGTAACTTTTGTTCCCAAACATGGAGCTATTTCCAGGATGGCAAATGTATCATTCCCACATTCTAAATGGGGAAAACAGAGAAACTCTTAACTCCTAACCCAATATCCTAAACCCTTATAGTTGTAACCCGAATTATATTATGCTCAAGTCATGTACAAAATGTGAAGCCTACCCCTACCCTACCCCTACCTAATGTCGTCCCACACAACACAAATGGTGATTCGTTTTCAGTGTAACATTTGACACTCCAAGAGAACTATGTGAAGTCCTACAAAAGTCCACAGATAAAAATTGAAAACTAGAAATTTTTGAAGACAAGCCATGCAAGGGGGCAGCTTCATCTTTCATTGACAGATATACATCCTAGTCTTCAAGTGTATCAGAAATGATTCATTGTCTTCTGTCAGCTTGGCAAGCCGGTCTCTGTTTTTTCTCATCAGTAAATCAAGGGTGTTCCTAACCCACCACATAAAGACTGAAAATAAATGCATCACTCAGACTACTTCTTTATAGTTGAATACGGTTTGTCCTTATAGTCCACAAAATTTAAAGCATTGTTAGATTCTAAAAGGTAAGACAATTTCCAATATTTAGACTGCAAATTCTAGCAAATTTTATAGATGTCCAACTCCACAAGTTTCTTGTTACAGTAAATGACACCCATATCCCAAATTCCAATTCAACAATCAGGCAAATGTTGATTAATTCCTCTCATAAGTTACTCTACTGAAAAGGCATGTAAGAAACATTTAAGTAAAACATGCAATTAAAGAATAAGGGACACTGGCACTGCCACTAGCACGTTTGTAGTTTGACAATATAAAACCCCAGTAGAAAGAATTAGATTGAGAGACATGCATAAAGAAACTAACATTTCTACATTGATTATCCACCAATTGAGAATCACAAAGACAATAACAGTTTACTAGCAGAAGATCGGATAAGAACACTTAGTTGATTGTTCATCAATGGAGAATCACAAAATAATCATTAACGGTCCACTAGCAGAGGATTAGATGAGGATACATATTTTGTGAATCATCTGGTAAGCAAAAAGTACCTCGAGAACCAATATGGTTACCAACACAGTGCAGACATTGCCATCAACATTGACTTTATGGCGCCGAACCTGTTCAAGCAAGTGGTGCATGCACTCAGCAGGATGGAAAATGTCACCCTCAGGGGTACCCCAAAAGGCAAATGTCCTCTCTAGTTCCTGTTGAAGGTTAAAGTAAATATCAAATATACTCCTACAGAGAAGCAATCCCCTTTGGGAAATTGCAGTAAGCGCACATATTAACATATGAACAGATTGAGTAACATATGACACGATATGAGAAGGCAGAAAGTGAATCGCAAAAAGGCAGTCAATCCAACAAAAAACTACAAACAACAATAAATTGTACTTATTCTCTCGTAAATTGATCATAACAGGTGCCCCTAACCATGAACAAAGAAACCTTGAGATATCTATTCAGAATTTATTGTAGCCATCTTTCGTCATCCTCCAGTCAGAAGTAATAAGATATTAGTTAAAAAAAGCTGTTAGAACTAGGGATAGCGTAAATGCACTTGAATTGAGGCTGTCAAGAAGGATATGTTTCTGCTGATGTTACTGGGGCATGGTAAGAAAAGGATTCAAATAGCTGACCCCCAAAAAATTGGCATAAGACTTGGTTGCTTTGCACAGTCCATTAAATTGGCTTGTTAAAGACCTTAGCATCAAGTTCCAGACAAGGCCAGAATAGGAATCATAAAAAACACAAACAAGTTATCTTGTAAACAATTTATTAAAAGAACCATCTGTTTTGTAGTTTATATTTCGCGTGGAGAGTTCGACAATGAGAGATATAAAGCAAGAGTCAAATGATGCTTTCTGAATTCAGAATAATTTTGGAATGAAAGGAGTTGGTGGAAACTGGAAAGTTGGAATATGTGCAAGTTCACGTTTGGGTGATCAGCAGCATTTCCAACAATCATGAAAACTCTTAGCCAATAAATACATCAACTCGGCAAAGATAGGTATTTGGTGCAATAAAAAGAAATTGAGAGAATTTATGAAATGTCACAACTCGCAAAATTTAAGTAAAAAAGTTTTAAGTTTTAACCATGACCAACAAGTCTTACCTCATATATATAATCAGAATTCTATCAATATTTTAAACTATTTTCATAGGACTATAAGTAATGGTGATAAATGCTTTTAAATTGATATAGAGCATAAGTTTTGTAGTCTTGAAAAGTAAATTTCCATACTTCACACATTACCTCAACAAAGGCCTTAGGATTTGGGCAACTTTGCCGCTTTGATAATCTTAGTGTACATTCTGCAGCTGTGCGGCCATCTCGTACTGCCACAGCTTTAAAGAATTCCAACAAATTAACTCGGTCATTCTTAGAAAGCTCAGCAGTCATTCCTACATCGAGGAAAACAATATGAGGTTTAGCTCTAAAGAGTGTTTTCCTTTGCCGCTTTTTTTGAGGTAGTCGGACAAGAATGTTCCCAGGATGCATATCAGCATGAACAAAATTATCCACCTAACAACAAAAGGATGATAAGTCTTAGAAAATGACAGTGCAGCACCAACTTAATGGCATTGAACAGTGACATACAAAGATAAAATATTCCCTGGATGCATATCAGCATGAACAAAATTATCCACCTAACAACAAAAGATGAGGACCCTTAGAAAATGACAGTGCAGCACCAACTTAATGGCATTGAACAGTGACATACAAAGATATGCTCCTGATTTCAATAGGAAATAACTATAATGACAGGTAATGTGATGTGTACATGTTCAAAATAATTTCCAGTAATTTGTATGGGCTATGCCACTACAATTTCTATAGAATGAAAATACAACCTTTTAAGAATCTCAAGAAGTTTATGCAGTTTCAGGTAGCTTGCTGACTTATTTTCCCAAAGGAAATGAATAAAATTTTAGTTTTGTTTTTATCATGATCTGAATGCATATACTGTAAAACTTAAATTGTAAATGCTAATTTATTGAAATATCAAATAGCATTTAATTTTATTGAAATTAGAAACATACCAGAAGCATTTTTAAGAGTGCATGTGTACCAGTATGAGCCAGATCTCTTTTAATACGGGTATTTCCTTCATGGTCATCAACGTAGTGAGAAACACTTTCTCCTGGCTCAAAAGTTTCCACCAGAACAGATGGATGGACCAGCGGATATAGGGGCTTTGGGAATGACACATCCTTCCACTTGCGGAAATTGTAGATAAAACGACTCAAATTAGCAGCCTCCCTGGAAAGATCAACTTGGGACATCATGAAAACAGCAAACTGGCGTACACTCTCGTCAAGCCTCAGCCACTTCAATGCAGGAATAAAGCTCGACAACTTTGCAACAAGATTAATAATCACAAAATCCCTCCTAATGGATTCACCAACACCAGGATGTCTGACCTTCACTGCAACTTCAATGGGCTTCTTCAACTCTTGACCTGGATATCTAAATCTCAAAGAAGCTCGATGCACTTGAGCAATGCTTCCAGATGCTACTGGTGTCTCCTCAAAATGCTCAAAAATTTCAGGAAGTTTGCGTCCAAATGCCTTCTCAATAGTAATTTTACTATGCGCAAAGCTATGTTCCGGTGCTTTGCTGTGGAGCTTTGACAGCTCCATACATAGATCACTTGGGAAGAGGTCAGGGCGTGTAGCTGCCCACTGACCCCACTTTATGAATGCTGGGCCAGCTTTTTCTAGAGTTGAATGCACAAGCCGAAGCCATGTCTTCCTAAACTGCATACCAAATGTATCTGCAAATGGTGCCAACGTGACGGCAGGAGAGAACAAAACTGCCAAGTACACTGCTCTAAAAAGTAAAATAATACCCTCAAAAATTGAGTTAAGGACTAAAGATAAGTACGCTCCTCCTTCTTGTGCTCTAGGGAGAAAACCATTTAATCTGTTCAAGTATACCCCATCTGCCAAAGCCTTCTGGGTCCATGCTGCTTCACCAATACCTAAAGCAAGAATACCAGGTACAACGTGGAATCTAGTAAAGGAGAGACTCACGGCGCCTGCCAGTCTCCCTATTGGGGGGAAGGTCGAGCCATGGGTTGAACATGTGAAATTAAGCCTTTTCCAAGCCAATTGGGCATGATGGGTCATAGAAGAACTATTCCTTGAGACAGAATAATTTTTTTTGCTCCTCAAGGAACTTCCATTAACCCTTCCATACAAGTCATGTGCCCTATAGGGAACCATGAACTGTGAGAACTTTTTGAACAAGGGAGAATGATGTGCAACTGTAAAAAGCGGTCCATGATTGTTTACTACAGAATAGTTGAGCCTATTGTTGGGTTTCAGAATGTGAAAACTGCTACCACCAAATGCCAAGAACCTACATGGCCGCCAAATAAATTTCCATTTGAATGACCAAATTCCATGAAAACGCAATATAGTAAGGCAAGCATGTCAATAAACAGAGTATAAAAATAACTTAAAGAACTTTTTATATATGTGACGTAAAGCATTACATATCAAATCACATGAAAGAACCAATATGTGTCAGAGAAGTACAAGGACATAGGCCCAGTTTCCATCTGGCAAATATTATTCCATATTAAAAGTAGAGGATATAAGCAGCCTGTAAAAGAAAAGTAGACGAAGCTTGAACAGAATAGGCGTTGTTAACATAACCATCCAGTATATTCTTGGAATTTACTAATAAAGGAGAAAATTAAATTAAGACTTCGATATTTACGGCTGTTTCAAGGTCAATGAGAGTCTGTACCCAAAATTTACTCAAAGGAAACATTCACATCACGATAATGAAGCTTGTATACAGTAACAACATCAAGAAGTAACAACAACATTCTCTAAACACGTCACCGAGAGGCAATTTTAGGTTGCTCTTTCTCCAACCCTAACTTGATTGGCTGCCGCTGTCGTTGTCATGTTGCTTTGCCGGGATTAGAAGGAGAGATTCCGAAGATCTCACCACAAATACCTGATGCCATAACACAATGGCATAGAGTAGGATGATCGATATAGCATTGGAACATGAGCAAGGGTGATCCGTGGCTGAGCTAGCTCCACTTTCTCCCCATTTGTTCCTCTTCTTCTCAGGTCCTGCTCTAAAGCAAAGGTACCGATGGGGAATGAACAGTGTAAAGGAATCACATGGTAAGCTGGCGGTATTACCACTTGGGAGCAGGTATTGAGGGTCCTTTAGCCTCACCTCAAACCCCCCCCCCCCCCCAACCCCCCACCCACACACACACCTTCTCCCTTATCCTTCGATTCAAGGGGGTCAACTCTACGGGGAGCCTATGGTGTCCAATGTCTGAGTCAAAAGGTTGATCTCAGCATGGTGACAGCAGCTAGATCTCAGCTATTCGGATAGGCGGGTCATGGGATAAGCTCTCAGCTATTCACTCTAAGGTTTGGATGGCATGTGGCGGTCACTTTCAATAGTAATGCTCTTGAAGGTCCATATTTATGGCAAAGAATGATAGAGAGCCGCAATGGAGTTGAACAATGGGGGGACACTGATCATGATGGAGGCAGGGTAATATCACTTATCAGTTGATATCGCTATTTCTATGGTCCTTAGTCCATCAGGAGCCTCGGCTTACAGATTGCTAGTACCAGTTCGCAATGACTTAACGTAGACTAATCCATGGTTTGGTTAGCACCTCATGGCCAAAGTGGAAGAGAAGGAAATGGTAGGGAGATTCGGCATGGTGCTCACTGATGGGGTCGGAACTTGATGAGCCGTAGGAATATGTCAAATCCAACATGTTATGACAAATAAGATTCAGCTAGAAAGCATACTTTGTTTCCTTTGAAGTTATCTTCTCTCATATGGTGGACTTTTGGATTTGGAGGACGATGGCAAAGGATACTTCAAGTTGTTCATGTTCATCCAGATCTTGTTGCTGGCAGATATGTTCATTGTAGTTCTTTTGGAGTCTATCTTCGTGATTTCTCATCATGCTTTTAGAGTAATAACTTTTTGTAATTGGATCTTGTTTCTTATCTTTAATGAAACATGGGATCTTTTACCACCGTTTTATCTCAAAGAAAAAGAAAACAATCAAGAATTATTTTTGATGATAAACTATTTCCAATACATGGCTTGGACTTATAACACAAGGGACAACAATAATTGGCATGTACATGAAAACTTGTTGCAATCATTCAATTGAATGACATTTTATTCTGTAGAAACCAGTCATGTCACAACCCAACATGCGCTAAAGATTAATATGGCAAATTCACATTCATAATCAAGCAACAACTTAAATAATGAACCAAAGAACATCGGTGAAGTAAGAAGGGGCATGAAACAAAAGCGACTAAAACAACTGGACATCATTCTCGCAGAAGGGTCCTAGAGTCCACAAGAAAAAAATATGAGTCTTGGAATCCACCAGAAAAATTAAGAAAAAGACTCTCAAGCTTGATAAACAACATGTGCAACTTTCATAGTCCAACCCTAATAGAAATAGAAACACATAAGCAGAAAAAAAAAAGGAACTAAACAAGGTTGACAAATCCTGAAAATGATTACAAAATTTTAGGAGCTAGAAACATCTTGTAAGCAATCTCCAACATAACCCAGGTCGATTAGTTAGATATCAAATTGTAGTTTCCGGAAACGTATTGTAATACACATTCCGATTTACGAAACAAAAGTGTAAGGCCTCTGCAAGTTTCACTCGAAGCACTAACCTAAACTGATCCAAATGGACCAGAATTTATTTTGAAACCTACCTTAACCTAGGAAAGTAACTTCGATAGGCCTCCTTCCTCTGTTGCTTGAAACTAAGGGTCTGGCACATAGTGTCATGTGCGATTTTGATGTCCCAGATCCTCTTGCTTAGAAAACCATCTTCCCCCAGTTGGGTGTTCAGATCAGAAAGGGGGAGTTTTCTTTTGTCCTTCCTTCGGGCAACCATTCTCATCTAACATCTAAACAACTCATAAAGTGATAGTTTCTAGAAATTTCCTTCGACAACGACAGACTCCTTATTCCCAAATTCTCTAGGGTCAGTTATTTGAACCATTTTCTTCTATGTAACACACTTACTCTCTCTAGACTCTGGAGGACATTATCTATGTCACTATCCGCATTGACACATTCCCAATGCACGACACTTCCTTTGACACTTTTGTTTAATATGGCTGAAAATGAATTTTCATGGCCACTAGCCGTGCCAAACATATTTGAGATATACGAAAGTCGCATTTCTTTGTATCAAATTCTTTATGCAACTTTTTCTCCAAACCTAGTCACTAACCGAAACATGCATAAATACATATGTTAATACGAGGATCAAATACCAAACTAAGATGGCTCTTGTGGTCAACGAGGAGAGATATAACTGCCCTGGCTAGGCGGGCAGTCTCGGGATCGAACCTCGGGGAGGAGTGTTGTGTGTGTGTGAAAATTGAGGACAGTAGGCCCAAAGGCATGCAACGCAGCATGCACAAAATCCTGTGCATGAATATATATATATATATATATATATATATATATATATATATATATATACACATGAGGATCAAATATAAAAAGAAATGTCTATAGATATGTTTTAATGCGTACATATAGCCGTATTCATTCATACCGTACTGTATCCTACAATTTCCCCAAAAAATGCCGTATTATAAGGATCCCCATTTAGTGTCTAATAGCCTTTCTTCCATTCACCTCAGCTAAGGGACATAGTCTATTAATTAGGTTCGTCTAGGCCTACCCCTACTTCCAACAGATCCATTAATTAGGGTTTTTCCTTTTATCGCTACCAATGACTAACAAAATCCTAATAAATTCACGATGAGAGCGACTATGCACGACTAAATCACAACAATAAGCAAACTAATCCATCAAATTAGCAAATAATAATAATAATAATAATAATAATAATAATAATAATAATAATAATAATAATAATAATAATTTTGATTAGAGAATCATGAAGAAGAAAAAGAAGAAGAAGAAGAAGAAGAAGACATCTGCATATTTAAAAATAAAAAATACCTCGCTACAGCTCGAAGCATCGAATCAACACGAAAGGAACATATTGGGGAAGCCCGCCACGAAGAACTCAGTAGAAGAAGATTTGAGGAGGAAAAAATTTCAAGTCTTCTCCTTCTTCTTCTTTCTCTGAAGTCTGTATGATTCTAGAGGAGGAGGAATAGAGAAGAGGGAAGGTTTGATCCGGCTCGATCCGACGGCCCAGACCGGCAGGTTCCGGTTTTATGCACAAGGGTTTTATTTGCTCCTCAAGAAACCTAACAGAAGGGTTTCATTTTTCTACATTAGAATATTTGGAGAGGTTATTTTGTCCCATTTGGTTTTCTTTTTTTACAAATTATAGTTGAAAAAAGGTTGTGTTTGTAATTTGTAATGTTTAGAAGGAGTTGGGTAGAAATTGAGAATCCATTGTCCAAGTATTAGTTAAAGAGTCTGTTTGGATCGCGGCAACCCCACGAAAGTGGTACTTTCACCATGGTAAAACGCAATGCACTTTCAATACATTCCACTTTCCAAAATATGTTTGGATACATAGGATTTTGTTCCCCCCTCCCTCTTGCGCAAGTGAGGAGTTTCAATATACTTTGTTTGGATGACCACTTGAAAGTGTAGATGAAAACTAAAATGTGGATTTTAATGTTTGGGTCACACCCCGCACCCGCAAGTGATATAATCACCATCATATTAAATTTGGTATTGTTACCGCTCATGAAACCTTATGACTTATATTATCTAACAATCTATATTTATTGACATATCTATGGTACGAAAAATAGTATACAATATATCACTACTTATTGTGTATCACAACTTCAATTTATGTCATAATGATAATTAAGGTATATTATTATAGTTTAACAAAAACATAAATAAGTTATGTGCTTTCTATATTATAGAATATGTCATATACCTATTATTAGTACTACAAAACTGCCACATTCCAGTACCGAAATACAGAGACGGACATGGCTAGCTCCCCCGTACAAGGTATAAAACGTCATACGGCGGTCACGGATGTGGAAAAGCAAGGGGGTGCATGCTACAATCAAGTCTCACAGGGTCTCAGAACAACTATATCTCAATCATTAATCAAGTAATCAACAACATAAAATCATATAAGATAAAGCAATAAGGCGTCACAAACGCCCCATCAAAATATTCTAGGAGTCTAGCCATCAAAATGTTGGGCTAGATGAGTATCAATAGTTACATAACCGAGATCAGTTGTAGTCTTATTATATTAAAGTCACGAAAAAGGAACTGATGTCCAAACAAGCCGGCTAACAGGTGTCGATGGCTAAATGCCAAAAAAAAAGAATGTACAATACGAGCAGTGATCAAGAAACCCACTCGTGTTCCTCAACGGCCTTCCGTCGGGTGTGCGCCATTGTTGGAAAGTTAAGCTGGATCCTCAGGTGCTAGCTCTAAACCTGGCAAAGCAAAACCAGTGGTATTAGACCCAAAATAGCAAGTACCACAAAGTAGTACGAATGAAGAAACAAAAACTAAGATAAAGTGTGTGTGTATATATATATATATATATATATATATATATATATATATATATATATATATATATATATATATATATTGCAAGAACCAAGAATCATTGGCGTGTGCCCTATCGTCGGGATAACATGACACTCCTTCACTAAACAACAGATAAGGTACGTCCCATGATTATGGTCAAGCTAAAGTTCTGTGTCGTAGTTCGATCCATATTCCATCATAGCATAATAGTCCAACTCCCCAACGAAACAAGGACATAAGTTGAACTACCATACCATGATAATCCATGTCCCTGAGCTACTAGCAGAAAATATACAACCACAAGCAAGTTAGGTTATAATCGGCCAAACAAAGTCACGGCTTGTTATGTGAAGTCTGGGGCTATCCAAGAATAATGCATAATAAGCATCCTCAGATCGTGATATGTCGAGCAGGGCTAACCGAGCTAAGATTATACAGGCATGTAAGCAGGATCGCACCAGTTTTCTGTAGGGCCACCGCGCTAATAGATCAGTAACAGTTCCAACATTCCTATAGGGAATGCTGGCTCGATTTAATATATGAGTCAAATATTGTAACCCACTACATGCGGGTGATATAGAATATTCGTGGTGGCCAGCATTGAAGGCCTTGAAAATTATCAAGGGATGACCCATCATGCACGATCTCGGGATACCGTTCCCTCTCCATGTTATAACATCTTTTAAGTTGCCTAAATAACCCTATAGTTATATGGAATTTTATATCGTGGCCACACGAATATTTCCCTTAATGATACCGTACATAGTACGTGTGTCACGTCCTGATCTCCCGCAAGCTAAATCGGCTGTCCCCGCTAGGCGAGAATTATCGCGCCAGCACTCCCGCGGAACGATCTCTTTGACCCATCCGGGCGTGATGCCGCCCGAGCGTTAGCCGCACCCATGCAAGGCCGTGGTTCATTGGCTGGCGGTAAGAGGTCTAAGGCACAGGATCGTACAGATTGTCTGAGTGCAACAGAATTATGAACGCATAGGCGATCGGTAACAAGTTCACTGAGTCGACAATAGCGGAAGCATTGAATAACACAAGTTGGAGTAAAACAAACTCTTTATTGATATAAACAAGTGTTACAGGTGGCATATACCCGAGATTACAAGTCGCTCAAGCCTCTCTCTTTGAAACAGTAAGCATGCCAAGTGGCTACATTTTGTGGAATAATTGTACAGGCGATATTCAGATGATGTTCCAACATTATGTCTTGTATACGTGCTTCAGTTCCGGACACAACGTTCCAAGGCTTCAGAGTGAACTCATGGCCATAGCACGCACGAAGGAGGCATCCGCACCGAACAAGGTTCTCACCCTGCAAACGATCTGGTGGGTTATCAGTACACTGAATGCACTGGTGGGGAGGCTACTCGCCCGCTCGACCAATCCAAACACGTAATATAGGTTCTGTGCACCAACTATTATGTTGTCTTTCTAGTATTGCCTTAAGATCAGTTTCATGGCATATATGGAAGCCTAACCCGTATGGCAGTGCGCCGTGCGATATAAGAGGAAATACAGCGAGACTTACCAACTTACCATTAGTCCTTTCCTGCCCAAGGCAAATAAGTTAATTCAAGCACGAGCAAGTATAATCATTCAGGGACAGTAGTACATGCAAACACTGTGTTGATGTGAACGAGCCTATGTTTGGATGCACGAGTTACTCGGATGATCAGGTATTTTGTATAAGATGTTCAAGTGCCCTTTATGAACAAGTGTTGTTATACCATAATCATTTAGGTGTTCAGTTATTCTCGATTGCGATGCAATAACTCGCACACGGATTGCCGCTAAGCGAGGATGACTTATCTATATGAACATGAGGTCACTGGCATATGCCATAATGGACGGTCTGGTCTGGGAGGGAATGACTTGCGACGCGAGGATCAGGGCATCGCAGGCCATTCCGTCTGATGCATGAGACTATGAGGAGTTCCGGCTGGATCGGATCGGTGCCAGTGTCCCAGCAACCGTCCGCGGAACTAAAACCTTGTTTCCAAGTTGTCCTGTGACCATGCAAGTCTCTAATCTTTCGGTCTCTGGTCAGGTACAGGAACAAGTTCAAGGCAGGATATATATATATATATATATATATATATATATATATATATATATATATGTATATATATATATATATATGGAACAAGTTATATGGAATAAGTTCGAGGCAGTATATATATATATATATATATATATATATATATATATATATATATATATATATATATATATATATGGAGGCATGATTGTTCACAATATGTGTGTTGACTCCACGAGCCATTTGATTCAATACATGACAGTATTGCTCCATGAGCTGTGATTCTGGATTATTGACTTGGTGCAAATTCCCTGGTTCGGGAACTGCCTTAGCGACCTAACGGTCCCGGGTACTTTCAGGTTCATATTTGCACGGAATGACTATTGTACAGTCTTCCAAGGAGAACTTATATGAATTCATGATATGCACAGCATTTTAGGGTCTTGGCATAGTTTATACGACAAGCATTCAATCGAGGCAATATATGTAAGCAGGCAAGCATGCATTCACAGTAAAACTTAAGCATTCACATTCGCTCGGGCCCGAAGGTAAGCCGATTAGTGAAACCATAAAGGAACTTCCCAAGCGACATGATCTAGGGTCGTGTAGTGTAGCAGTAAAGGAGTGCGCACGAAGAGTTAATGTTCATATCGTTCTACTCGAGGCATAGCGGGGTCTTGTTGCATAAGGAAAAGGTAGAATACGAGGGTCTGATTTATAAGCAATATTTTATTTTTCATGTTCTAGCACAAGCAATACAAGTTGGGATTATTCCCTTAGCTAGGGGCATTGCATTGTTATTAGCAAGTAGGGGGTGATTCACCTAGCGACTAGCATGTATCGTTCCATATTTTAAGTGTGCTGGCTAAGCAAAGACAAGTTCACCGTAGCCACCCAGCTTAGCAATGATTCGCCTTGGTTGAGCGATACGTCGAGCGAGCCTCTGAAAGCCTAAGACGAACTCCTGAAGGACAAGTCTGGATATCCTTTGCCTAAAACGAGTATTCTCGCCTGAGCAAAGCTGGTCGGGACAGTTACACTTTTGCCGTTTGAATCGGCAGTCCGCTTGAGCGGAACGGGGTATTACAACGTGCACGCTTGGTATGAATCCTCATAAGTATACTTGGAGTTAAGTCTGGATTCACCCAAGTATGGATGCAACATTCAAGCAAGCAATAACTGTAAACCCCCTGATTTTTCAAGATTTTTAAAACAGGATTTTTCAGAATTTTTTGGGATTTTTGGGAATTTTTACTAGTTAAAAACCGGGGTACTTTGGCATTAAATAAAATTAAATATTTTTAAAATATTATGAAAATAAAAATTTTGGGTGTAAAATAAAATATTGGACTTAGGGTAATTTTCCTGGAATTTATTAGACCCCGAAAATATTTTTAAAAGCCCAAAAACTATTTTATTTAAAAATTAAAACAAACCGGGTTGAATCGGGTTCAAACCGGGCTGAACCGGGCTGAACACGGTCCAACCAAACCGGACCAGACTGGACCCCTGACCCTAACGGTTCGGATCGGGTCTGCTCAACCCGTGACCCGCCCAACCCGAACCCGCTACCCCTTCTCCCCCACGACCCGCACCCCCCGCGCTCCGCTCGGCCACGCGCCGCGCCGCCCGCGCATTCCGGCCGCCCCGCCCGCTCCGCTCGGCCCACGTCCCCCGCGACCTCCGCCTCCCCCGCCACGACGCTGCCTTGCTCGGCCCCGTCCCCTCTCCCTCTCTCCCTATAAAGCCCCCTTCCTCCTCCGGCCAACCTCGATCCCTCCACCACCACGCCGCCTCCCGCCTCGCAGCTTCGCCACCGACGACCTCGCCGTGCCCAGCCCCGTCGTCTCCCCGAGTCCCCAGCAGCCTCCGTCTCCTCCGACGGCTCCCCCGACCCAGCAGCCAGCAGCCAACAGCAGCTGCTCCGGCCGCCTCCGGCCTCTCAGCCCCCTGCGCCGCCTCCCTGCGCGCCGCAGCCTCCGGCCAGTGCCACCTCCGCTGCCCCCGGCCTCCCTCCGGCCACCGCTGTCATGCCCCGATCTCCCACGGAACGATCGCTTTGACCCATCCGGGCGTGATGTCGCACGAGCGTTAGCCACGCCCGTGCAAGGCCGTGGTTCGTTGGCTGGCGGTAAGAGTTCTAAGCCACAGAGTTGCACAGATTGTCCGAGTGCAGCTGAGTTATGAATGCATAGGCGATCGATAATAGGTTCACTGAGTCAATAATATAGCGGAAGCATGGAAACACAAGTTGAAGTAAAATAAGCTCTTTTATTCATATTGAAACAAGTGTTACAGGCGGCGTATAGCCGAGATTACAAGTCGCTCGAGCACTCTCTCTGAAACATAAAAGCGTGCCAAGTGGCTACATTTATGGGCGATATACAGGAATGTTCAGGCGATGTTCAGGCGATGTTCCAACATTATGTCTTGTATATGTGCTTCAGTTCCAACGCAGCATTCCAAGGCTTCTGAGTTGAACTCCTCGCCTTAGCACGCACGAAGGAGGCAACCGCACCGAACGAGGTTCTCCCGCACCCTGCAAGCAATCTGGTGGGTTATCAGTACATGAATGCACTGGTGGGGAGGCTACTCACCCGCTTGACAAATCCAAACACGTAATAAAGGTTCCGTGCATCAACTATTAAGTTGTCTTTCTAGTTGAGCCTTAGGATCAGTTTCATGCAAACATTGAATAGCTTAACTCGTGTGGCAGTGCGCCGTGCGATATAAGAGGAAACACGGCGAGACTTACCAACTTACCATTTGTCCTTCCCTGTCCAAGGCAAATCAAGTTAATTCAAGCAGAAATATGTATAAGCATTCAGGAGGCATAACATATGCAAGCACTGTGTTATGAGCGAGATTACGCTACGGTGCATGAGTTACAGGAAATATCAGGTGCGTTGCATATGATGATCAAGTGCTCTTTTATGCACAAGTATTGTTATAACATGATCGTTCAGGTGTTCAGTTATTCTCGATGCGATGCAATGACTCACACGCGGGTAGCCGCTAAGCGAGGATGACTTATCTATATGAACATGAGGTCACTGGCACGACGCCATAGTGGACGGCGTAGTCTCTTGTCGGAATGGTGTGCAAGCAAAACAGGAGGCATTGCACCACATCCCGCTCGAAGCAGGCGACTACTCAGGAGTTTCGTCCGGATCGGATCGGTGCCAGTGCCCCAGCAACCGTCCGCGAAACTAAACCTTGTTTTCCAAGTTGTCTTGTGACCATGCAAGTCTCTAATCTTCAGGGTCTGTGGTCAGACACAGGAACAAGTTTGAAGCAGGATATATATATATATATATATATATATATATATATATATATATATATATATATATATATATATATATATATATATATATATATATATATATATAGAACAAGTTTCATGGAACGAGTTCAAGTCAGGATATATATATATGGAACTTGTTGAGGCAGGATCAAGATTACTCTTAATATTGAGTATCGGCTCCACGAGCCATTTAATTCAGTACAGGACAGTATTGCTCCACAAGCTGGGATTTGGGATCAATGACTTGGTACAAATTCCCTGGTTCGGGAAATGCCTTAGCGACCCGACGGTCCCGGATACTTTCAGGTTTATTTATGCACGGAAAAACTATCAGGTAGTCTTCCGAGGAGAACCTAAATGAATGCATGACAAGCATAGTGTTTCACGGTCTGGGCATAGTTATGCAGCAAGCATTGATCTAGGCAATATATAAAAGTAGGCAAGCACGCACTTGTATAACTTAAGCATTCAGGTTCGCTCGGGCCCGAAGGTAAGCCAAGCAAAACTGTACGGGGCCTTTCCAAGCGATGTTATCTAGGGTTGTGCAGTGTTAGGGAGAGAACAGTGCACTACTGAATATACATATGTATCATTCTACTCGAGGCATAGCGGGTCCAGTTGAACAAGGCAAAGGTAACATGCGAGGGTCTAAATATATATATCAATATTTCATTTTTATGTTCTAGCATAAGTAATACAAGTTGGGATTATTCTCTTAGCTAGGTGCGTTGTATTCTTATTAGCATGCAGGGGATGATTTACCTAGCGACTAGCATGTATCATTCCGTATTTTATATGTGTGCTGGCTAAGCAAAGACAAGTTTACCGTAGCCACCCACCTTAGCGATAATCCGCCTCGGTCGAGTGATACTGCGAGCGAGCCTATGAAAGCCTAAGCCGAACTCCTGTAGGGACCAAGTCTGGATATCCTTGCCTCAAACGATTTGTCTCGCTGAGCAAGGCAGGTTGGGGCGTTTGCACTTTGCCGTTTGAATCGGCAGTCCGCTTGAGCGGAACAGGGTATTACAGCCGCAGCTCTGACGAAGCCCAAACCCTAACCCTAACCTAGACGGACACGACTCAGAACGGGAATTCTCAGTTTCTGGAACCCTGTTCAGGTACCCATTTCTCTCTCCTCGCTGCCCCATTTTTGGTTCCGTCTATTGCAACGCGAACCCTGCATGACCCTCTCGATGTCCGTACAACCCGCTCGGTGCATCGCGTCCTGTGGCGATCGTGAACCGCGATCCAAAAATAGGAAAAATAATGCCCTGTTTCACCCCGGAACCGAGTACGTCCCGCCAAACGGGATGACTTGGTCGCGTGCGGTCATCACTGATACGTGCGCGTCGTCAATACGGACGTACGGAATTTCGCATAAGTTGATTTGGATGTGTGTGCACACCGAAATCAACGCGTATCCTCCGACACCGTCCCGTATCCGTCTGTTCTAAAATACGTCGTAACTTTGTGTACACACGTCAGATCAAAACAAAACTTGCGCCATCGAACTCGTAGCGATACGCCGGTCTTGTGACCCAAGTTTGGTTCGATTCTGAGAACGTTGACAAAATCGCGTATCGTGGGCCCCACAGGCTCCACTTGACGGGCAATTTTGTGATCGGCGCATCGGAATCCAATTCTGAAAGTTCCGTTGGGTTCGTATCATCGTTCTGGACTTGTTGACACTAAGTTTGACGAATTTGGAGAACTTTGTCCCTGACACATTTTTCGGTGCGAAGTGGGCCACATGTGGACCCCGCTTTGGCCCAAAATTGTTATTTTTGCCCTTGTCTCCAAATTGGACTCAAGGACAGGCGTTTCTAGCTATTTGATATTTTCTGAACCTGATGGTAATATTTATTTCAGCATCCGGAGATGTTCCTAGAGATTTCACAGTTGGAACCCAAACACTAGGCAAGTGTACCTTGCCAAACATTGCAGTTCTTGTTACATAATTCTTTGACTTATTTATCTTGTACATGCTTAACCTAGGACCGTGTGACTTACTTAGCTTCCGATTAACAGTCGGGTGCCAACACCGTACGCAGGGTTGTGTAAAGTCAACTAGAGATGGATATCGTGACATTTATATTCTCGTACTTGCATTATCAAGTACATTATACCCAAGACACCTGACACTATTCATGAGACAGAATCTTTCTGAGATATTCATGGTGATTCTGTGTAGAATACATGTTCATGACAAATACAGTTTACATGCTTAGAATTTATTCTGACTTATTGTATTAGTTTGATCTTGCGTGACTTGGACCTGAGACATTATGAACTTGTGACATGAGATTACATGGGGTGGGAAGAGTATTACCATATCAAGGCTGATTATAATATAAATAATATCATCTGGAGGTGTCTTAGTCTCTGATACAGAGCTTTGGTGCAAGTTCTGGCCCTTCGAGAAAATACTGCTATGGGTTTCTCCGACACCGATCCTGTAGTAGTCTCAGCCTGAGTATGACTAAAACTCTCACTTGCATATCACTTAGTTGGTTATATAGTTTACCCTATTGTTTCATTTATTACTGCACTGCATTTATTTTGGCTTGTATTATCTGTACCTTGTTATGTCCCCTGAGGACCTGGATCCGGATTATGTCCCCAGGATTAGCTGACGAGATCTATCCCGAGGTATACGGGACCAGAGCATTAGCATTAGCAAAAACAGGAGCACTTCTCGGAGCAGTACCAGAATCCGAGGACGAGATCGCGCCAGAGGACTTCTCCTGAGTACTGGCTTTACATACTCAGTTACTTCGATTTCTAGTTACTTTATTTTCTGCCTATTGCATTGATGTATCAAACTTATTCTCGGGTTATTCCCCGAGACACTTTTATTGAGATATGTTAGATTCTATTTATTTGCAATTATTCTGGCTTTTTGATCTGTGTTTATATTCTGTGGATGAGATTGGAATAGACTGTGACTTGTATCATTTGATCTATTTATTGTTGTACTACAAATTAAGTATGCCCTGGTGGATCCATTAAATTGGGTTTGTCCATCACTGTGTGCTGCTGGCCATTGTCACGTGTCTAGTCCCTCGGTATTTTGGGACTGGGGCATGACATGGTTTTTGTGGTGGCCCATGCAGGTCTACGACTAAATTGTTCGGTTTCAACTTAGGAACCGAGCAAGCCTGCAATAAGAATAGGATAAGTTTTAGGATCTCATCCACTTGCTTGAATCGTTCTTGATTTCTATATCGACTTCAAAAATAATTTACTTGCATCTTACCTTGATTCTTCTGTACGCTTCTTATAGTTTATTTTGGATGCAGGAGAATGGATTCACAAGCATGCGATGAGACTCCCGCAGGAACACCACAAGTTACAGGTGTCACCTATGACGATGAAGTGACACCAGTCGGTGGAGTTCAATCAGCTCAACAGAGCCATCAAGCAGGTCAACCTACCTTAAGATTCTGGCGTGATGACATCCCACCTCCGCCGTAGTTCGTTCCACCAATGCCCGTATTCCCACAAGGGCAGCCAATTGACGGGCAACAGATATTCCAAATAATCTACGCAATGATGCAAGCCCAGCAACAAGTCCAACACAAGGCTCAGCGTCGCGAGGCTGATTACTTGAGGAACAGCATAGTAACTGCACTGGAGCAGGCCAACCTACCAGCTCGACGGCCATCGACGGGCTCTATCACTGATTTTTGCCAACTGAAGCCCCGTACCTTTTCTGGCAAGGAGGAGCCCACAGAAGTTCATGAATGGCTCACCAACATTCGGCATCAATTAAAAGCAGCTGAGCTTCCACGGGAACGTTGGATGACTGCCGTCAGAATGCAATTGACGGACAATGCGCATCACTAGTGGCTATCTGAGGAGACACGGCTCGGACCAGACCGAGTTACTTGGGAGAAGTTCTCCAGACTCTTTCAGGAGATGTACATTCCAGCCATCGCTCGATCAGAACTTCGGGACAAGTTCAATCGCCTCACTCAGGATACTATGACGGTGGAAGAGTACAACGCTGAGTTCATTCGTCTAAGTCGCTTCGCCCCAACATTGATCCCGACAGAAGAAGAGAAGGCCGAGAAGTTCTTCGACAGACTAAACTTTGAGCTACAGAAACTAATTGGATCCGTTGCACCTACTTCGTACTCGGACGTCCTTGCTGCAGCCCGACGCATGGAGCGTGTCACCAGGAGAGAGACTAGTCTGAAGCGGTATAAAACCCCCTTCCTAGAAAATCGTATATACCTTTAATTATTAATTATTAATTAAATTATAGTAATTAGGTCTAAATAGGAGAAATAGATTTTTAATAATTTTTATGTTAGGTGTTCGGGCACTTAGATGACTTATGGGACCTTCAGAAATTTTTCGGATTTTATTCCATGTAGGAGACCCCTTGAGCGGTTGCTAGTCTAACGATGTGCAATACCCTAATATATAAATTTTCTTATGTGTGAATATATATTTATATATATATGTATATATACAAATATATATATGTATATATATATATTTAAAGAAAGAAAGGAAAAGAAAAGAATTAAATAAGTATAATAATATAATAATAATAATAATATTAATAATATACTTAGTATAATTTTCCATCCTCAGCAAAGTTGCTGGAGCCGCCCACTTATATGACTCCTTCAACAACTCTTTGGCTCCAGAAACTTTGCACCTAGGGAGCCCGCCCCTATAGCCCTTCAGCCGATTATCCACCCGAACTCACATTCAGCTCCAAAACCCGCGGACCCATCCGCAACCCTCTCTCTCTCTCTCTTAATATATAATATATATATATATAGTTTCTCATCCCAAAAACCCTAACCTAAATTTCCAGACTTTCTCTTCCCATCTAAGAGCCGTCACCGCAGCCAGAGAAGCCCCCAAGCCATCCAACCATCCCGTCGACGCCGACCTCGCATCCTGCAGTTTCCCACTCGAGGCATCTTCGCTCCGGCGCGATTTTCCGTCGACTCGCTCGACCAAAAGCTGTTCCGTTTTTATAGGTATGATCATCCCTTAACCCTCTCCAATATTCGTTTTATAGCAAACCTCGGAAAACGTGTGCCCCTAGGTCTAAATCAGCGTCCAAAATGGACGGACAGACAGAATTCTGGGATCGCAGAATTCCAGAATGACCACCCGTATTGCCGAGTTCGTATCTCCCACCACAGAGATCCAAACTCGGTGATTCTTTTTGATACCTGTAGAATACCTGACCTAGTTTAATTTCTGTAAAATAACCCTAGGCTAATAGTTGCTGTGGATATAGTTATATTCGTCACAAAACTGCGCGCACCCACTTTTTCCGGTTTTCCAAAAGTTAGAAAACGGAGCGCGCCCCACCAAACGGGACCGCCCCGCCGTGTGCCAAGTGTACCGAATGGTGCACGCAGCATAACCGGACACGTGAAAATTCGTGGAGACTGATTCGGACGTGTGTACGCGCCGGAATCAGGCCGTATCCGCGGACACATTTCGTGTCGCAACTTTTGTGGAACTCGCACGTATTTTGTGCACGCTTGTCAGATTGTGACGAAACTTGCGCCACTGGACTCGTGGTAACGCGCTGGTCCTGTGACCCAAATTTCACGCAATTCTGAGATGGTTGACCAAATCGCCAATTGGCGGGCCCCACAGTTGACTTTTTGGACAAATTAGTGTTCGGCTCATCGGAATCCACATTTGAACATACCGTTGGGTTCGTATTGACATCTAAATTTGTTTGACCTATAGTTTGTCCCATTTAGAGACTGTTACCCTTGGCACGCTTTTTGGTGCAAAGTGGGCCACACGTGGACCCACTTTTACCCGAAATTACCGTTTTGCCCCTGTGTCCAAATTGGACGAAAGGGATGTACTTTTTAGCTATTTTGCTCATTCCAAAAATGTTGGTGATATTTATTTCAGCATCCGGAGACGTTTGTTCGGAGTCCTTAGTTCCAGGTTCAGTGTCATTGACATTTGGGCGCGTGCACTTTACAGATTTCTTGCCAGGCAAGATACCTTGCCATTGTACTGTATTTACATTCCATATGAGGCATGCATATTTATTTCTGTTTATTTAGTTCATTTATTTTAACTGCTATATAAACTGCGCGTCCAAGGAAACTTGGATGCAACGACGGTGTCGTCGTACTATGTTTTTATTTATGTATATGCATTGGACCTACTTTATGAGACTACCCCATTTTCATGAGGCATTTATGTTTCATTGGCCATGACAATATTCTTACACGAGTGTGAGTCACATGTAGGACACGGACTTGCGTACTCGGCTGGCCCCCGGTACGTATAGGTCGTGCGACGGATAGGGATAACTGCCAATAGAAACTTTGCATGCTAGTAGACCTGGCAGTTATTAGAGGTTTATCGTGTCATGGACATGACATGCTTAGAGCATTGGGTGGGGAGAACAACAAGTACCGCATTTGAGCTCCTTTACACTTTTTCTCCTGTACGCCCGGATTCTCCGCTGGAGATACGGGTCATGATGACCACTATATATTATGTACTATCAGGCGGGCCACCGACGTTCAAAAGACGACGTGCCTTTTAGGCCCCTGGATCTTCAAAAGAGAACCATGCCAAATCCCAGTTTTCAGCCAGATAGCTCACTTGTGGGGAAAGGTATTCTTAACTGCATTCACATAGATGGTTAGGCGACCCCAATGGATGTTTATTTTCAGTACTTTATTGGCATGTGCTTTTTGTATCTTGTTACGTCCCTCTGAGGACCTGGTCCCTTCCAGATATAGGTGAGCAGGAGTATCCGCAGGAGTATGGACCTGGACCTGATGCTACCTATCAGCCTGAGGAGATCTTACCTTCTGATTATATGTGATTCATTGCAGCTGTTTAGAGATTTTACTTGCTATTCTTTTCTAGACATTTATTCTTATATTAGAGTTTATTCTCTTCTCTCTTTAGTAGTTTATTATAGTCGATTTACAGTGGATTTGTCTCCACCCGACTATTGCACTTTGAGATTACTATTTGAGACTACTTCTTTGATATTTATTTATTGATTTCCATTCTTCTATTATTTGTGCTGTGGATGAGATATAGAACTGCATGTGACTTGTTGTGACATATATTTACCACTGTGGATTGGATATTCATGTACAGCGTACGTGTGTATATGGTTTCCATATATTGGAGTTCGTATACATACGACTGGCGTGTTACGTATTCCTAGTCCTACGTATTTTGGGACTGGGGCGTGACATATTTTTGTGGTGGCCCATGCAGGTCAAGAATATATTGTCTCGGTTACGTAACTGTACCGAACAAGCCTGCGTATAGGAATAGAGTATAAGGATCTCATCCACGCTTGATTGAAATTCATCCTTCCTATTTAATAATTGTATCCTGTTTGATTCCTGTACTTTTTCTAATCGTTTCGTACGTCAACTGTAGAGAGATGGATTTGCAGAATGGACGTACTGCCGCCGATGGCGACGCAACTTCTGGAGTCAATGGTCAGACTCAAGGAGGGACCCCAACGATTCCTAGGCTTCCGGGGCCAGATGGACAGACTCACACCCCAGTTCCATCTGACCTTTCCGCTTCACCTATTGGGAACCTTCCACCTGCCTCAGTACCGCAAGATGGCCAAGCGCAGATGTTCCAATTCTTTCAGATGATGATACAGGAACAGAGGCAGCAGGCAGCCGAGCAGAGGCAGCAGGCAGTCGAGCAGAGGCAAGAATTTTTGGCAGCACTGGAGAGGATGGCTGCACATGCTACTGTACCAGCCCAAACACTAGCTCCAGTACCTCGAGCTAAGGTTGGGTCAGTAAAGGATTTTGTTCAGATGGGTGCAAGGCAGTACAAGGGCACTGAGAGCCCGGAGGAGACCACCAGCTGGATCACTCACACACAGAAGCTACTGGAGGCATCGCAGTTACCCACGAACCTATGGATGACGGGTGTACGGACGCTTCTAGATGGTAATGCCCATCACTGGTGGGAATCCATGGAGCGCCAGTTGGGTACTTACCAGACTTGGGAGCAGTTCTTGGAGTTCTTTGAGGGAAAGTACTTTCCGGACACTGTCAGGGATACCTTGTATGATCAGTTTCTTCACTTAGAGCAGAGGAACAGAATAGTGGACGAGTATGATGCCGAGTTTAGTCGACTCAACAAATATGGCACTGCTTTGATACCAGATGACTTGGCTAAGGCTAAGAGATTTCATCGAGGACTGACCCAGGAGCTTCAATATTATACAAGCTCGCAGTCCCGAGTCTCTTATGCTGAACTACTGACAGAGGCCAAATTTCAGGAAACCATTAGCAGAGGAAGAGGAGGTCAGCTGAGGACACAACAAGGAACAACAAGGATACAGCAGGGACCAGCCAGGACACCACAGGGAGGACCTATCAGACGTCCTTTGGCACAACAACATCAGCAACACCGAGCAGGACCGTACCGGATTCCGGAAAAACCCCAATGTAATTATTGTGGGAAGATCGGACATATTTTGAGGGATTGTCGGACTCGCTTGGGTCAGTGTATGAGATGTGGCTCCGGACAACACATGGCGAGAGACTGCCCAATGCAGACATCGACACTTCCACCACCAGTTCAGAGACTAGCGCTTCCAGCACCGAAGCCAGCCCAACAGATGACCGGACCGGGAGCACCCCGTCCCCCAGCAGCAGGAGGAGTTCAGAGAGGACCCCCGCTACCCACTCAGGAGGAGCAGTATATGAGGACCGGACATGGACAGCCACAGAGGAACGGGAGAGCTTTTGCATTGGAGGTAGATGACCTGGATCATGAGGTGGATGTCATAGCAGGTATTACCCTTGCTTTTACTTTTTCTGCTGTGACATTATTTGATACGGGAGCCACCCACTCATTCATATCATCTAGTTTTATTGCCAAACACAACATTGCTTCTACACCATTATCTAGTTGTGTTAGAATACTTACCGGAGGAGGAGTTGTACCAGTTAGTCGAGTTTGTAGAATGGGTCCTATAGTGATTCATGGCAGGGAGATGAATGCCCAACTCTTAGTCCTTTCTATGCCGTCTTTTGATATTGTGCTTGGAATGGACTGGCTGAGCAAGAACCACGTTTTCTTCGATTGCTTTGGAGGAAGCATTCTTTTTAAGGTACCAGGCCAGCCTGAACTTGAGTTTACCCGAGGATCCACAGAAATCCTTGATGGTATGCAGCTCGCAATGGACGATGTTGTCTATCACCCTATTATTTCAGAATTTCTAGACGTCTTTCCAGAAGATTTGCCAAGACTACCCCCAGACAGAGACGTAGAGTTTTCAATTGAACTAACACCCGGAGCAGCACCTATAGCATCGCATGTTTACAGACTAGCGAAGAAGGAGATGGACGAGCTGAAGGCACAGTTAAAAGAGCTAGAGGAGAAAGGTTTCATCCGACCAAGTGCATCACCCTGGGGAGCACCAGTGCTGTTTGTACCCAAGAAGGATGGGTCAGTGCGTATGTTCATTGACTACAGGGCCTTGAATGCAGTGACAGTGAAGAACAAATATCCACTGCCACGCATTGATGACCTATTTGATCAACTCAGTGGAGCTAAGGTATTCTCGAAGATAGATCTGAGATCGGGATATCACCAAGTGAAGGTACGGAAGCAGGACATTCCGAAGACCGCATTCAGAACAAGATATGGGCACTACGAGTTTTTGGTCATGCCATTTGGATTGACCAATGCTCCAGCGATCTTCATGGACTTGATGAATCGAGTCTTCCACCAGTACTTGGACCAGTTCGTGGTCGTCTTCATAGATGATATACTTGTCTATTCGAAGAGCCACGAGGAGCACGAGGAGCACCTGCGGATTGTTCTAGAGACTTTGAGGAGAGAGCAGTTATATGCTAAACTCAGCAAATGTGAGTTCTTCTTGGACAGAGTTTCATTTCTTGGACATGTTGTTACAGAAGATGGTATTTTTGTTGATCCAGAGAAGATCTCAGCAGTTGAGACATGGCCTGTTCCTAAATCAGCAGCAGAGATGAGGAGTTTTCTTAGACTTGCGGGATATTACCGACGGTTCGTGGAAAACTTCTCAAGGATAGCGGCACCTATGACTCGTCTGACTTGTAGGGATCAAGAATTTATATGGACTGACGAGTGTCAAGCAGCCTTTGAAGAGTTGAAGAAGCGACTGACTACAGCACCAGTATTGGCGATCCGTCAGGATCAGGAGGTTATGTGATCTACAGTGACGCATCAGGAAAAGGCTTAGGATGCGTATTGATGCAGCATGGCAAAGTGATTGTATATGCATCTAGGCAGTTACGAGTACATGAGAAGAATTATCCGACTCATGACTTGGAACTTGCAGTCGTTGTATTTGCCCTAAAGCTATGTAGACATTACTTATATGGGGAACGAGTGAATATCTATACAGACCACAAAAGCCTCAAGTACGTCTTCATGCAGAAGGAGTTAAATATGAGGCAATGTCGATGGCTCGAGTTGATGAAAGATTTCGAGATAGAGCTACATTATCATCCAAGCAAGGCTAACGTGGTAGCAGACGCGTTAAGCCGGAAGCCAGCAGCTTACTTCTTGACAGCACAGAGGGAACTTTTGGAGGATTTGCAAGAGCTTGGCATTGAAGTGATATTACCCGGAGCAGATGGGACACTAGCCAACTTGCAAGTACAATCATCATTGGTAGAGAGGATTAAGGCAGCTTTGCCCACAGATACCAGATTCAGGAGACTGAAGGAAAGGACAGGGGCCGGAGAGCAGACAGGATTGCGCATTCATGAGGATGGGACATTACGATGTGGTGATCGTCTTTATGTTCCAAATAAAGAGATTCGACAGAAGCTGATGACAGAGGCTCATAGTTCGATCTATTCTATTCATCCTGGAGGCACCAAGATGTATCGTGACTTACGACAGCACTTTTGGTGGCATGGGATGAAGAGAGAGATAGCTCGCTTTGTAGCTAAATGTCTGGTATGTCAACAAGTGAAGGCGGAGCACCAGAGGACATCAGGATTATTGCAACCACTTCCGATTCCAGAGTGGAAGTGGGAGCACATCACTATGGACTTCGTCACGGGTTTTCCCAAGAGTCCAAGTGGGAGAGATGTAGTGTGGGTAATAGTGGACCGACTCACCAAGTCAGCCCATTTTATACCTTTTAGAGTGGGTCAGTCTACAGAAGCTTTAGCTGACTTATATATGAGACAGATCGTGAGATTGCACGGCATACCAGTCAGCATTGTATCGGACCGAGATTCGCGCTTCACATCGCACTTTTGGAGGAGCATGCAAGAGAGTCTTGGTACTCGTCTGAAGTTCAGTACATCTTACCACCCGCAGACAGATGGGCAGTCGGAGCATACTATTCAGACCTTGGAAGACATGTTGAGGGCTTGTATGTTAGACTTCGGAGGATCATGGGAGGACCACCTACATCTTGTAGAGTTTTCTTACAACAATAGCTATCAAGCGAGTATTCAGATGGCTCCGTTTGAAGCATTGTATGGAAGAAAATGTATGTCTCCTGTGTGTTGGAGTGACGTGGGAGAACGTCAGATTTTGGGACCCGAGTTGGTGGTCAATACTGTAGAAACAGTCAAGAAGATTCAGGGACACTTGCGAGCAGCGCAAGATAGGCAGAAGCAGTGGGCAGACCTTCATCGTCGTCCCTTGGAGTTCAAAGAGGGCGATCACGTCTTCTTGAGGATATCACCGACCAGAGGCACCATCCGATTCGGAGGGCGCGGCAAGTTGAGTCCAAGGTATATTGGACCATTTGACGTGCTCGAGAGGGTTGGAGAGGTGGCATATCGACTTGCGCTACCACCATCACTGGAGGGAGTACATGACGTATTCCATGTGTCGCAGCTCAGGCGATATATGGCAGACAGTAGTCATGTTCTCGACCATTCAGAGATCACCATTGGGCCGAGCTTGTCATACCAAGAGCAACCCGTGGGAATCCTTGATCGTCGAGAGAAGGTATTGAGGAACCAGTCTATTCCCTTGGTTCGCGTAGCATGGAGGCATGGCGCGCCAGGAGAATCAACTTGGGAGCGCGAGGACGACATGCGCAAGTATTTTCCGAACCTATTCGCAGACCAAGGTATGAATTTATATTGTTAAATTATATCTTATACCATCATTGCATTCTATCGTGGCTTAATTTTAATTTCGAGGACGAAATTTTTACAAGTTGGGTAGAATGTAAAACCCCCTTCCTAGAAAATCGTATATACCTTTAATTATTAATTATTAATTAAATTGTTGTAATTAGGTCTAAATAGGAGAAATAAATTTTTAATAATTTTTATGTTAGGTGTTCGGGCACTTAGATGACTTATGGGACCTTCAGAAATTTTTTAGATTTTATTCCATGTAGGAGACCCCTTGAACGGTTGCTAGTCTAACGATGTGCAATACCCTAATATATAAATTTTCTTATGTGTGAATATATATATATATGTATATATACAAATATATATATGTATATATATATATATTTAAAGAAAGAAAGGAAAAGAAAAGAATTAAATAAGTATAATAATATAATAATAATAATAATAATATTAATAATATACTTAGTATATTTTTCCATCCTCAGCAAAGTTGCTGGAGCCGCCCACTTATATGACTCCTTCAACAACTCTTTGGCTCCAGAAACTTTGCACCTAGGGAGCCCGCCCCTATAGCCCTTCAGCCGATTATCCACCCGAACTCACATTCAGCTCCAAAACCCGCGGACCCATCCGCAACCCTCTCTCTCTCTCTTAATATATAATATATATATATATATATATATATAGTTTCTCATCCCAAAAACCCTAACCTAAATTCTCAGACTTCCTCTTCCCATCTAAGAGCCGTCACCGCAGCCAGAGAAGCCCCCAAGCCATCCAACCATCCCGTCGACGCCGACCTCGCATCCTGCAGTTTCCCACTCGAGGCACCTTCGCTCCGGTACGATTTTCCGTCGACTCGCTCGACCAAACGCTGTTCCGTTTTCATAGGTATGATCATCCCTTAACCCGCTCCAATATTCGTTTTATAGCAAACCTCGGAAAACGTGTGCCCCTAGGTGTAAATCGGCGTCCAAAATGGACGGACAGACAGAATTCTGGGATCGCAGAATTCCAGAATGACCACCCGTATTGCCGAGTTCGTATCTCCCACCATAGAGATCCGAACTCGGTGATTCTTTTTGATACCTGTAGAATACCTGACCTAGTTTAATTTCTGTAAAATAACCCTAGGCTAATAGTTGCTGTGGACATAGTTATATTCGTCACAAAACTGCGTGCACCCACTTTTTCTGGTTTTCCAAAAGTTGGAAAACGGAGCGCGCCCCGCCAAACGGGACCGCCCCGCCGTGTGCCAAGTGTACCGAATGGTGCACGCAGCATAACCGGACACGTGAAAATTTGTGGGGACTGATTCGGACGCGTGTACGCGCCGAAATCAGGCCATATCCGCGGACACATTTCGTGTCGCAACTTTTGTGGAACTCGCACGTATTTTGTGCACGCTTGTCAGATTGCGACAAAACTTGCGCCACTGGACTCGTGGTAACGCGCTGGTCCTGTGACCCAAATTTTACGCGATTCTGAGACGGTTGACCAAATCGCCAATTGGCGGGCCCCACAGTTGACTTTTTGGACAAATTAGTGTTCGGCTCATCGGAATCCACATTTGGACATACCGTTGGGTTTGTATTGACATCTAGATTTGTTTGACCTATAGTTTGTCCCATTTAGAGACTGTTACCCTTGGCACGCTTTTCGGTGCAAAGTGGGCCACACGTGGACCCCACTTTTACCCGAAATTATCGTTTTGCTCCTGTGTCCAAATTGGACGAAAGGGATGTGCTTTTTAGCTATTTTGCTCATTCTGGAAACGTTGGTGATGTTTATTTCAGCATCCGGAGATGTTTGTTCGGAGTCCTTAGTTCCAGGTTCAGTGTCCTTGACATTTGGGTGCGTACACTTTACAGATTTCTTGCCAGGCAAGTATACCTTGCCATTGTACTGTATTTACATTCCATATGAGGCATGCATATTTATTTTTGTTTATTTAGTTTATTTATTTTAACTGCTATATAAACTGCGCGTCCAAGGAAACTTGGGTGCAACGACGGTGTCGTCGTACTATGTTTTTATTTATGTATATGCATTGGACCTACTTTATGAGACTACCCCATTTTCATGAGGCATTTATGTTTTATTGGCCATGACACTATTCTTACACGAGTGTGAGTCACATGTAGGACACGGACTTGCGTACTCGGCTGGCCCCCGGTACGTATAGGTCGTGCGACGGATAGGGATAACTGCCAATAGAAACTTTGCATGCTAGTAGACCTGGCGGTTATTAGAGGTTTATCGTGTCATGGACATGACATGCTTAGAGCATTGGGTGGAGAGAACAATAAGTACCGTATTTGAGCTCCTTTACACTTTTTCTTCTGTACGCCCGAATTCTCCGCTGGAGATACGGGTCATGATGACCACTATATATTATGTACTATCAGGCGGGCCACCGGCGTTCAAAAGACGACGTGCCTTTTAGGCCCCTGGATCTTCAAAAGAGAACCATGCCAAATCCCAATTTTCTGCCAGATAGCTCACTTGTGGGAAAATGTGTTCTTAACTGCATTCACATAGATGGTTAGGCGACCCCAATAGATGTTTATTTTCAGTACTTTATTGGCATGTGCTTTTTGTATCTTGTTACGTCCCTCTGAGGACCTGGTCCCTTCCAGATATAGGTGAGCAGGAGTATCCGCAGGAGTATGGACCTGGACCTGATGCTACCTATCAGCCTGAGGAGATCTTACCTTCTGATTATATGTGATTCATTGCAGCTGTTTAGAGATTTTAGTTGCTATTCTTTTCTAGACATTTATTCTTATATTAGAGTTTATTCTCTTCTCTCTTTAGTAGTTTATTATAGTCGATTTACAGTGGATTTGTCTCCACCCGACTATTGCACTTTGAGATTACTATTTGAGACTACTTCTTTGATATTCATTTATTGATTTCCATTCTTCTATTATTTGTGCTGTGGATGAGATATAGAACTGCGTGTGACTTGTTGTGACATATATTTACCACTGTGGATTGGATATTCATGTACAGCGTACGTGTGTATATGGTTTCCATATATTGGAGTTCGTATACATACGGCTGGCGTGTTACGTATTCCTAGTCCTACGTATTTTGGGACTGGGGCGTGACAAGCGGCCTTCCCCATCTGCAACAGCCAGAGCACCATAAGAAGAAGCTGTAAAGAGACCTCACCTACACCAACAGCAGAAAGCATCTACACCACAAGTGATAGTCCTTTCTACTTGTCACTACTGTGGCAAAGCAGGCCATCTCGCCAAGGAATGCCGACGCAGATTAGGATTGTGTTTAGCATGCGGATCCCGTCAGCATTCGGTAATCAACGTGGAGAAGGAGCACCAAGGGCGAACCAGCAAGCTCTACCAGCACCAGGAGAACATCAACCAAGGCCACCCTTGGCACCTCGAGCAGCACCCTTCCAGCAAGCCCAGCAACAGCAGGGGGCACCACCTCAAGGACGTGGACAAGCTTATGCGATGACCGTGGAGAACGCGCAGACTCGTGGAGTAGCTAATGCGCGTAAGTGACTCGTAGCTACCGATTCTAGAATTATTTTAGCCCGTGCCTATTGGTTCGTGACCTTAGCCCTAACCTAGTAATTTGGAACTTGTTAATAATAACCTAGTTTTCTAAAAGTTGTAGTTCTCTTGCTTTAAATAGATTTTTTTCACTCTGGAAAGTGCATAACTTTCATTCTTAGGGAAACGATATTTTCCCTAGGTGTCTTGTGATGTATTTTCGAACAATGCTTGCAACCGTGTCATCTCCGTTGACCGGTTATTCTTTGATTGTGAGGACGCAATTCTCTTAAGGGGGTAGATTATAAACCCCCTAATTTTTCAAGATTATTAAAACAGGATTTTTAGAATTTTCTGGGATTTTTTGGGAATTTTACTAATTAAAAACTGGGGTACTTTGGCATTAAATAAAACTAAATATTTTTAAAATATATTAAAATATTATGAAAATAATATTTTTGGGTGTATAATAAAATATTGGACTTAGGATAATTTTTCTGGAATTTATTGGACCCCAAAAATATTTTTAGAAGCCCAAAAACTATTTTAATTAAAAATTAAAACAAACCGGGTTGAACCGGGTTCAAACCGGGCTGAACCGGGCTGAACCTGGTCCAACCAAACCGGACAGGACCGGACCCCTGACCCTAACGGGTCGGATCGGGTCTGCCCAACCCGCGACCAGCCCGACCCGAACCCGCTACCCCTTCTCCCCACGACCCGCACCCCCCGCGCTCTACTCGGCCACGCGCCGCGCCGCCCGCGCATTCCGGCCGCCCCGCCCGCTCCGCTCGGACCACGTCCCCCGCGACCTCCGCCTCCCCCGCCACGCCGCCGCCTTGCTCGGCCCCGTCCCCTCTCCCTCTCTCCCTATAAAGCCCCCTTCCTCCTCCGGCCAACCTCGATCCCTCCACCACCACGCCGCCTCCCGCCTCGCCGCCGACGACCTCGTCGTGCCCAGCCCCGCCGTCTCCCCGAGTCCCCAGCCGCCTCCGCCTCCTCCGGCGACTCCCCCGACCCAGCAGCCAGCAGCCAAAAGCAGCTGCTCCGGCCGCCTCGGCTGCTCAGCCCCCTGCGCCGCCTCCCCGCGCGTCGCCACCTCCGGCCAGTGCCACCTCCGCTGCCCACGGCCTCCCTCCAGCCCGCCTTCGGCCGCCGCAGCTCCGACGAAGCCCAAACCCTAACCCTAACCTAGACGGACACGACTCGGACACGGGAATTCTCAGTTTCTGGAACCCTGTTCAGGTACCCATTTCTCTCTCCTCGCTGCCCCGTTTTCGGTTCCGTTTGTTGCAACGCGAACCCTGCGTGACCCTCCGTGCAACCCACTCGGTGCATCAGGTCCTGTGGCAATCGCGAACCGCGATCCAAAAACAGGAAAAACAATGCCCTATTTTATCCCGGAACCGAGTACGCCCCGTCAAACGGGACTACTTCGCAGAAGTTGATTTGGATGTGCGTGCATACCGGAATCAACGCGTATCCGCCGACACCGTCCCGTATCCGTCTATTCTAAAATATGTCGTAACTTTGTGTACACACGTCAGATCGAAACGAAACTTATGCCATCAGACTCGTAGCGATACGCCGGTCCTGTGACCCAAGTTTGGTTCGATTATGAGAATGTTGACAAAATCGCATATCGTGGGCCCCATAGGCTCCACTTGACGGGCAATTTTGTGATCGGCGCATCGGAATCCAATTCTGGAAGTTCCGTTGGGTTCGTATCATCATTCTGGACTTGTTGACACTAAGTTTGACGAATTTGGAGAACTTTGTTCCTGACACATTTTTCGGTACGAAGCGGGCCACATGTGGACCCCGCTTTGGCCCGAAATTATTATTTTTGCCCTTGTCTCCAAATTGGACTCAAGGACAGGTATTTCTAGCTATTTGATATTTTCTGAACCTGATGGTAATGTTTATTTCAGCATCCGGAGACGTTCCTGGAGATTTCACAGTTGGAACCCAAACACCAGGCAAGTGTACCTTGCCAAACATTGCAGTTCTTGTTACATAATTCTTTGACTTATTTATCTTGTACATGCTTAACCTAGGACCGTGTGACTTACTTAGCGTCCGATTAACAGTTGGGTGCCAACACCGTACGCGAGGTTGTCTAAAGTCAACTAGAGATGGATATCGTGACATTTATATTCTCGTACTTGCATTATCAAGTACGTTATACCCAGGACACTTGACACTATTTATGAGACAGAATTTTCCTGAGATATTCATGGTGATTCTGTGTAGAATATATGTTCATGACAAATACAGTTTACATGCTTAGAATTTATTCTGACTTATTGTATTAGTTTGATCTTGCGTGACTTGGACCTGAGACATTATGAACTTGTGACATGAGATTACATGGGGTGGAGAGAGTATTACCATATCAAGGCTGATTATAATATAAATAATGTCATCTGGAGGTGTCTTAGTCTCTGATACAGAGCTTTGGTGCAAGTTCTGGCCCTTCGAGAAAATACTGCTATGGGTTTCTCCGACACTGATCCTGTAGTAGTCTCAGCCTGAGTATGTCTAAAACTCTCACTTGCATATCACTTAGCTGGTTATATAGTTTACCCAATTGTTTCATTTATTGTTGCACTGTATTTATTTTGGCTTGTATTATCTGTACCTTGTTATGTCCCCTGAGGACCTGGATCCGGATTATGTCCCCAGGATTAGCTGACGAGATCTATCCCGAGGTATACGGGACCGGAGCATTAGCATTAGCTGAAACATGAGCACTTCTCGGAGCAGTATCAGAACCCGAGGACGAGATCACGCCAGAGGACTTCTCCTGAGTACTGGCTTTACATACTCAGTTATTTCGATTTCCAGTTACTTTATTTCCTGCCTATTGCATTGATGTATTAGACTTATTCTCGGGTTGTTCCCCGATACACTTTTATTGAGATATATTAGATTCTATTCATTTGTAATTATTCTGGCTTTTTGATTTGTGTTTATATTCTGTGGATGAGATTAGAATAGACTGTGACTTGTATCATTTGATCTATTTATTGTTGTACTACAGCTTAAGTACGCCCTGGTGGATCCATTAAATTGGGTTTGTCCATCAGTGTGTGCTGCTGGCCATTGCCACGTGTCTAGTCCCTCGACATTTTAGGACTGGGGCGTGACAATAACCTAGCCATGCTATAGTTATTAACTAACCATCGTTGCGTGCCGAGAAAACGAGAATATATCGTGTCACACATTGAGCATGATCTCATATAATACCTCAGTGTTCATGTCGGCCAATGTCCCACATTCAGTGTACAATTAAACCATATAAATAGGCAAGCAGGAAAAGTATATTAACACGGTTACAAGTGGTCAAGTCAAGTCACCAACTAGTAGTCAATTGTATGAGGTATATTCCCTGGCAATATGAAAGTCATATCATGCGCATGGGCAATTAGTCATTGGGCGCATAGTCTAGTTCCATACATGGTCGGGTCAGGCGCACGGTCGCTAAGTTCATATGCACTCGCAATTATTAAAGCAACATAGAGAATCATAATTGTCCAACCAAAGCAATTCAGCAAAATGTGCACATAAGATCACTAAGGGTAGCATGAGCGCATAAAAACCCACGCGCATGAGGCTATTGCATGTGGCCTTGGCCGCATGTGACCCTGGCCGCATATAACCCTGACCGCATTTTAATGACAATCCTAAAGAAATGTACTGAGTGATGGGCAATAAATGCGTGTCAGTGATGTGACAAATGTGACGTGCTATAAATGAAAGTCAGAAGAAAAGACAAAACAGAAAAGATGTGCACAAAAAGACGTGCAAAGAAAAGATGCATTCTCAACTGCATGTCTGACGCTGGCCGCATGAACCCCTTGCCGCATATAGTCCTGGTCGCATGAACTTCTATGCGTTCAGTGATCCATGCGTTCGGTGATCCATGCATTCAATTCAGGGACGCATGCGCTAATCAGTCATGCACCCAACAAGTTGGTCGCATGCTAGAAGATGCCGCATGAAGCATGGCCGTATGAGACCCTTGTCCCAAAACAACACGAACTCCTTAGAGAAAAGCTCCAAGAACCAAAAACTTGTTTTCTCCATAAAACCTTCATTTTGACTGCAAATCAAGTGAACCAAAAGCCAAAACGCCTAAAATTGAATTATCTATCACATGGAATAACTAGTTTTCTAAAATATCAAGTTTTAATACATCAAAACCAAGAAAAATTCATAGAACCCATAAAAATTCTAACTTAGAAATGTAGATCTACACAAATCCATCCATCATACCAGGTACTAAACATGTTTAGAAATTCAAGGCACACATAATAGACTAAAAATAAATAAGCAAAATCAAGGAGCTAAAATCTAAGTGCTTCTTCATGACATGCAAGGTGTACTTGCCTAGAATAGCCTAGAATAAAAAAGAAGAGGAAATGAGAGAATGAGGGAAGAGAGAGAAATATAATGGTTTATATAGCTAGGGTTTGAGATTTAGACTATGGGTTCAAATCATGACCAAACCCAACCTCATAAAGAAACCATGAACAAAGTTGAACCAAAGAATGGGTCTAGTCTCCATGCAACCTAATTATCATGCAAACGAGAAAAATAATATGCTCCGATACGCATATCGGGAATGGGGAGTGACATCTCTACCTACCTTAAAAAAAAATTTGTCCTCAAAATTCAAACCCAAGGCTAGCTAGAGAAATTAGAGCAAGCAATCCACTATCTACAAGCACATCTACACATGTAATCACCTCAATCATATAATAAAAAAATAACATCAAACTGCATGGATGAACGAATTACGAGATTCGAGATCTGAAGACATAAGAAAAAATATACCTTCCGAGTTGAATATGTGCGGATACTGAGATCGAATATCGTCCTCGCGCTCCCACGTCGACTTCCCCAAAGAGTGATGTCCCAAAGCGATATGGCCAAGACAGATAGTCCGGTTCTTGAGCACTTTCTCTCTTCGATCCAAAATGGATATATGTTGCTCCTCGTAAGACAAGTCGGTACCAACGACTAGCTCGGAATGGTAGATGATATGACTCGAATCCGGGACATACTTACATAATTGAGATACATGAAACACATCGTGCAACTCATGTAGCGAAGACGGAAGGGCAAGACGATAAGCAATATTGCCTACCTACTCGAGTATGTTGAACGGTCCCACGTATCATGGACTAAGCTTCCCGCGAACTCTGAATCTAATGACTCCACGGGTGGGCAAAATCTGCAAGAATACGTGGTCGCCGACACGAAACTCTAGAGGCCTACGATGCTGATATGCACAATGGCGATGCCGATCCTGCATAACTCGTAGCCGCTCTCTGATCTGATTGGCGATTTCCATAGTCTGAGTAATCTTTTCTGGGCCCAATATTTTTCGCTCATCAATGTCATCTCAAACTAACAGTGACCTACAACTTCTTCCATATAATGCCTCAAAAGGTGCCATCTGGATATTGGCCTGATAACTGTTATTAAATGAGAACTCTACCAGATGCAGGTGATTCCCCATGAACCACCAAAATCTAGGATACATGCTCGTATAATATCTTCTAAAGTATGGATGGTTCTCTCAGACTGCCCATCTGTCTGGGGGTAGTATGCAGTACTAAACCTTAACTTAGTACCTAGTCTTTCGTGCAAGTTTCTCTAGAAATAAGAAGTGAACCTCGTATCTTGATCTTATACTACTGGTATACCATGTTGCCTCATAATTTGCCGCATGTAAATGTCTGCCAACTGTTTTGTAGACTATCTCAATCTAAAGGGAAGAAAATGTGTCACTTTCATAAGCCGATCCACTATTACTCAAACTGCATCTCGACCAGTAAGGGATCTAGGTAAGCTAGTCACAAAATCTATAGTAATATGCTCCATTTCTATTCCTGTATATGGAGAGCGAGTAATAATCCTACTGGCCTCTGTTGCTCCGCCTTTACTTGCTTACATATCAAGCATCGGGATACAAAATGTGCTATCTCCCTCTTCATTCCGTTCCACCAAAAGTTTTGTTTGATATCTTGATACATTTTTGTGCCACCTGGATAAATGGAATACTGGAAATGGTGAGCTTCAGTCATAATTTCTTGTTGAATATCTCTACTTGGCACACAAAGATGATTTTTGAATCTCAATGTCCCGTCGCTATGAATGGTTAACTCATTTCTGAGTCCAGACTCGTATACTGCCTAAATCTTCTGGATTCGTGAATCTTTTGCCTGAACAGTCTTGATGTTGTCTACCAAGGTAGACTGTATCTATAAACTGGTCAAACCCTCCCGTCTTGTAGGAGTACTATCTCGATACCCATCTCCAGAAGATCTTTTAAAATGTGCTTCTGAGTTGTCAACATGAATATTCCACCTCTTCTGCTGTAAACCCCCTCACCCAAAATAGATATTTTGTGTATATTTTATATTATTATAGATATTTAATTTCTTTAGAGTATTCTGTTATTTAATTAGCAAATGAAATTCTTGATATATTTACTTATATAAATATTTATTTAGAATTATTTTTAGGTTATTTTAGATTTTTGAAATTATTTAGGATTTATTTGGATATATATAGTCTTAATATTAGATAGATGCTAATTTAGTGTTAATAGATATTAATAAGATTTTATAAATTATTTGTATGATCTTTAATTATATTTAAGATTATAAATTATTGAGATAAATTCAAACTCTATTTTAAATTAATTCAAATCCTTAACCTACTAGGAAATCAACTTCATACATATCCGATCCTTATTTAAATTCATCATAATTCTATCCAAATTAACCAATCCTAGTCGTATTTAATTAAGTAGTATCCACCATTATAAATACCTCATCCTTCATATTTTTCTTCCCCAAATTTCTCTCTTTTTAGTCCAAAAATAGTCAAAATTCGTCATAAATTCAGCCTCATTTTCTACTATTTATGACGAATTAAAAGGATGATATCTCCTAGCTTTGGATTCCAAACGAGACCTAGTTTTTTTTGTTAGAACGTTAATGAGGTTAGCTTTCTGATTATATAAATTGTTTTTCTAAATTATGAGTATTAAATTTTGGAAAATTTGTAGAGCACAGCATGTCCAAAAATAGACGTATTTTGATATTTTTGCGATTCTGGGAGAACCAGGAATCAGAATCACGAACCGTTTAAAGTTTTGGAAAGCTAATATCGAGATCATCGACATATATTTTTCCCAGAATTTAATTCGAAGTATTTATATACTGTTAATTCTGTAGAACTTCTAGGTTAGAATTTAACCATCGGTGCACAATACAAAATTTGTATGTGCCATAATTCTCAAACGAATTTGAATTCGGATGAGCCGTAAATTCTAGCATATTTTTGAAGCTGAAATCTACAGGAAATCATACATGAAAGTTGAGTTTGTGTCAGTTGACTTTTCGGTCAACAGATCGTCTCGATTTGCGTGCCATGAGTCTCGAGTTGATAAAATTCAGTTTCTTTGGACAAAATTTAGGAATTAACATAAAAATCAGAATAATAAGATTAAAATAGGATTTTAGAGTAATTATTCTAGAATTAAATAAATTAAAATAAATTATCTTTTGACGTGATAAATTTGTAATACATAGGCTATTTGGACTGTGACTTGGACTCTGATTCATGCCAACAGCAGGACCCCAGGCAAGATACCTTGCCAAATTATTTACAGTACTTTATATGCTATTTATATTTTTATTTATTTATTTTATTTCTGTATAGTTCTTGCATGTGTAGTTTTTCTTCAGTCATTACTATGTATTAGATATGTTGACACACACATGGCACCTAGTATCATGGGAGGACAATCATTAGGCGTATGGGCTTGTAACCACTCTGGTAAACCATAGTATATAGTTCACACTACGGGCGTGTGTCGCGCTGGTCGCTACCCCAGAGGTATGTCAATTTTTGTAGAGTCGCGCTGGTCGCTACCCCAGAGGTATATCGATTTCTGATGTTCTAGACGGGTGTGTGAGTTATGAGGCTTAGATCGAGTAGACTACCCTTGCCCATACGTCGAAAAGTTATCCTCATTTACATTCATATAGATTGTCTTGTACAGCGTACTTATTTATTTTCAAACCATATTCATGTTTATTGTATTCAAATTGGCTCGTATTTTCTGTATCTTGTTACGTCCCTCTGAGGACCTGGTCCGCTGCCAGGTGTATCTTTTCTTGAGTATTTGTAGGAGCGCAGATTTGGATGGTTACATGTGATCCGAGGATGTCTTCTCTTCGAGCTGTGATGGATAGCTGGTATTCTTATATTGTGTTGTGGTGTTGTACTCATATTGTATTTGCTCTTATATTCGAGTTGGTAGTGGATTTGTTTCCATCCAACTATTATCCTTAGATACTTCTTATTGAGATCTAGTTTCATAGATACTGGTTATTTATTTCTGTATGATTTTGGTGGATGAGATTTAGATTTTACCCTGTGACTTGTATTACATTTTATACCACTTGTGGATTTTATATTCATATTACAGCGTACGTATGGATTTGGTTTCCATATATTAGAGTTGCCATATCCATGCGGCTGACATGCTTACGTGTCATAGTCCTACGTACTTTTGGGACTGGGGCATGACATGTTTTTGTGGTGGCCCATACAGGTCCAGAGCATATTGTCTCGGTTACGTTACTGTACCGAACAAGCCTGCACCTAGGACTAGAGTATAGGATCTCATCCATAATTGACTATGATTTATCTTCCTCATCTCTATTCTATTCAATAATTGCATCATGCTTGATTCATGTACTTCCCTAATAGTTCTTTGAGAATAGCCTTCTGCTAGAATATAGGAACCCCTGTTATTATGATGATAATTAGAGTAGCACACCTATTAAGAATACAACGAGAATATAGACACACCACTAAGTTTAGAATATCTAGTGAACCTAGAATTCCTTATCTTTAAATTGTTATACCATTACCCCTTGATGTATTAAGAAGACTTGAGAGTAGTATAGACACTACTAGAGTTAGTTAGAAGTTTTACCATAATATTTGACACCTAGTATCACATAGTCTTTTGACCTATTAATTGAAGTATAACCGAATGATATTTATCGCATGCTAGCAAAAGGCGACAGTGTTTATTCAGACCATAGAATTTAGAGGTCCTTGCCCTATTTGGTCGACTAGCGACTTAGATAAGGAGGTTGTATGATAACTGTAGAGATTGTAGAGTCTTTTATTATTATTGCTTATGTTATTTTTGCTTTTGCGAACTTGAATTATTTTGTAACTTCTCACATCATAATTCAACGTTATATTTTCTGTGCTACCTTGAATTATGCTGCTATTATAGCCTAGTTTTTGCAAGCTTAATCTTATATCGAGCTTGCTCATGACATATGTGTTATTGGGGCCTGATCAACCACACTAATACAAATTGTCTAATCAGAATCAGTGTATTATGGTCTAGCTAGCCATAATGTGCTTGATTCGCCCTTCGTAATAGTATGTTACGTGGATTGAGATGTATAGTAGACCAGTAGACAAATATATTTACCCTCTAGATACGACAAAGCATATCATATCAAGTACATAACTGCACCGATGTGAGCATGCGAATAGGAAATTACCAAATTAAGATTTTAATCCACAACTGTCTTGACAATTCTTATTTAAATTCTTTAAACGCTTTGATTCCCATACTTCCATTCTATTACCCCTCCTTGAACTCTTTTTCGTTGCTTTCCGTCTTCCCTTGTCTCGGAAAGATGAAATCTCGTGCTTGGATATAAGTGATACACGGATAGTACAAGATATACCCCATAGGCCAATCACATTATTTGGTGACTATCTTTCATAATTGATTAAGAGCATATCACATATGATATAGTTGGTGTTAAAGTTTTGAGGATTGAATGACATGAGAAAATAAATTGAGAAATATTTTCTTAAGTGTAAGAGCCTTATGTGATAGATGGGTAAATTCTAAGTTACATAGAAATTGCATTATTAAACTTGAGATAAATTCTTTTAGATTGTGATCAAGTGAGATTAGATAGAGAGAAACCATGTTCTATTTTAATTTCGAGGACAAAATTTTTGTAAGTTGGGTAGATTGTAAACTCCCTCACCCAAAATAGATATTTTGTGTATATTTTATATTATTATAGATATTTAATTTCTTTAGAGTATTCTGTTATTTAATTAGCAAATGAAATTCTTGATATATTTACTTATATAAATATTTATTTAGAATCATTTTTAGGTTATTTTAGATTTTTGAAATTATTTAGGATTTATTTGGATATATATAGTCTTAATATTAGATAGATGCTAATTTAGTGTTAAAAGATATTAATAAGATTTTATAAATTATTTGTATTATCTTTAATTATATTTAAGATTATAAATTATTGAGATAAATTCAAACTCTATTTTAAATTAATTCAAATCCTGAACCTACTAGGAAATCAACTTCATGCATATTCTATCCTTATTTAAATTCATCATAATCCTATCCAAATTAACCAATCCTAGTCGTATTTAATTAAGTAGTGTCCACCATTATAAATACCTCATCCTTCATATTTTTCTTCCCCAAATTTCTCTCTTTTTCGTCCAAAATAGTCAAAATTCGTCATAAATTTAGCCTCATTTTCTACTAGTTATGACGAATTAAAAGGACGATATGTCCTAGCTCCGGACTCTAAATGAGACCTAGTTTTTTTTGTTAGAACGTTAATGAGGTTAGCTTTCTGATTATATAAATTGTTTTTCTAAATTATGAGTATTAAATTCTGAAAAATTTGTAGAGCACAGCATGTCCAAAAATAGACGTATTTTGATGTTTTCGCGATTCTGGGAGAACCAGGAATCAGAATCACGAACCGTTTAAAGTTTCAGAAAGATAATGTCGAGATCATCGACATATATTTTTCCCAGAATTTAATTCAAAGTATTTATATACTGTTAATTTTGTAGAACTTCTAGGTTAGAATTTAACCATCGGTGCACAATACAAAATTTGTATGTGTCATAATTCCCAAACGAATTTGAATTCGGATGAGCCATAAATTCTAGCATATTTTTGAAGCTGAAATCTACAGGAAATCATACATAAAAGTTGAGTTTGTGTCGGTTGACTTTTCGGTCAACAGATCGTCTCGATTTGCGTGCCATGAGTCTCGAGTTGATAAAATTCAGTTTCTTTAGACAAAATTTAGGAATTAACATAAAAATCAGAATAATAAGATTAAAATAGGATTTTAGAGTAATTATTCCAGAATTAAATAAATTAAAATAAATTATCTTTTGACGTGATAAATTTGTAATACATAGGCTATTTGGACTGTGACTTGGACTCTGATTCATACCAACAGCAGGACCCCAGGCAAGATACCTTGCCAAATTGTTTACATTACTTTGCATGCTATTTATATTTCTTTTTATTTATTTCATTTCTGTATAGTTCTTGCATGTGTAGTTTTTCTCCAGTCATTACTATGTATTAGATATGTTGACACACACATGGCACCTAGTATCATGTGAGGACAATCATTAGGCGTATGGGCTTGTAACCACTCTGGTAAACCGTAGTATATAGTTCGCACTACGGGCGTGTGTCGCGCTAGTCGCTACCCCAGAGGTATGTCGATTTCTGTAGAGTCGTGCTGGTCGCTACCCCAGAGGTATGTCGATTTCTGATGTTCTAGACGGGTGTGTGAGTTGTGAGGCTTAGATCGAGTAGACTACCCTTGCCCATACGTCGAAAAGTTGTCCTCATTTGCATTCATATAGATTGTCTTGTACAGCGTACTTATTTATTTTCAAACCATATTCATGTTTACTGTATTTAAATTGGCTCGTATTTTCTGTATCTCGTTATGTCCCTCTGAGGACCTGGTCCGCTGCCAGGTGTATCTTTTTTTGAGTATTTGCAGGAGCGCAGATTTGGATGGTTACATGTGATCCGAGGATGTTTTCTCTTCGAGCTGTGATGGATAGTTGGTATTCTTATATTGTGTTATGGTGTTGTACTCATATTGTATTTGCTCTTATATTCGAGTTGGTAGTGGATTTGTTTCCATCCAACTATCATCCTTAGATACTTCTTATTGAGATCTAGTTTCATAGATACTGGTTATTTATTTCTATATGATTTTGGTGGATGAGATTTAGATTTTACCCTGTGACTTGTATTACATTTTATATCACTTGTGGATTTTATATTCATATTACAGCGTACGTATGGATTTGGTTTCCATATATTAGAGTTGCCATATCCATGCGGCTGACATGCTTACGTGTCCTAGTCCTATGTACTTTTGGGACTGGGGCATGACATCTGCTATGAGCATCGGCTACCATATTTGCCTTACAGGATGATATTGGAGCTCAACGTCATAATCTTTCAACAATTCTAACCATCTCCTCTGCCTCATATTTATGTCCTTCTGGGTGAACACGTACTTTAAACTCTTATGATCTATAAATATCTCCATCCCATCACCGTACAAGTAATGCCTCTACAACTTGAGCACAAATACTTCTACTACCAATTCTAAGTCATGGGTAGGGTAACTCTTCTCGTGATCTTGAAGCTGCCATGATACGTACACTATGACTCTCCTATGCTACATTAATGATGTCATACATAGTTCGAACACGCTTGGTATGAATCCTCATAAGTATACTTGGAGTTAAGTCTGATTCACCCAAGTATGGATGCAATATTCAAGCAAGCAATAACATAGTCGCGCTCTAGTTATTGACTAACCATCATTCCTTGCCGAGAAAACAAGAATATATAATGTCATACAATGTAAACCCCCTCACCCAAAATTAGGGCTAGTTTGAACCCAATTGGAATTAGAACACGGCTTTTATTTAATTATACAATAATTAAATAACATATAGCGCACCTTACTGTGCTTCGATAATTGGAGTACCTCACTAGCCATTGCCTACCTAGAAACTTCACAATCTCATCCTAGACTTGCCCGCCTACTATTCTGTCCCTTGTGCAACTTATAATATTGCTTTCTTGTGCTACATTTTAGTCGCACAATAAACGTCGCAGACGTTATTTATTAATTATAAATTTTTTTTCCAATTTTGTACCCTTGTGTGTCCCAATCGAAATTGGGGACACGATCTTGACCGTTTTGTGCAAACCGAATTTTATTAATATTCTACACTGTTCCCTCTACGCCCCTGACAATTGTGTCCCGCCTGATCTAACCCCATGTACTCCTAATTAATTTTAGAACATCGTGCGCGTTCCGATTTAATTAATTAAATTCAATTTTTGTCTTTGTGCAATTTTCCAATTGTTGGGGGCTATTATGCAAAAATGCATTAAGGTGTCCCCATCATTGGGTAATTCATGAAGAAATTCAATTTTTCCCTTCATATAATTTTTCCCATAATTTTTCGGGATGTGCAACGCGCGCACATCACCCTGTATATTAATTCTACCCTTGCAATTAAATAATTGTAATTTCTAGCCCATCACCCTCATGTGAGCCCAAGGCCCAATTCCTAGGGATGTTGACCAAGTCAAACCAAGCTTTAGGTCAGACACCCACCACATGTATATAAACAAATTTTCTTTCCCTTTTCTTTATTTTCTTTATGTTCTTCTCTCTCCAATACTTAAAACTAGCCGACCCCCCTTCTTTCTCTTCCCTCTCCCTGTGCACCTCGCTGGCCGGAGCTCCGCCGTGAGCCTCGCCAACCCCTCGTCGGAGAAGCCCCTTCTTCGCTGCACCCAGTCCTCCATCATCCACGCCCTCTCCTCCTCAACCTCGACTTCCTCCTCCTCTCCCCGGCGGATCCCTGACCCGCAGTCACCGGCTCGAGCACCCCGGAGCCATAGCCGCTGTCCTCCTCCCCCTTCCCCGCAGAGAACCACCCTGGCTATTGTCATCTCCCCCACGTCTTCTCCTCCCCGCCTGGATCGACCTCGCCGATCCGACTACACCGAGCGGCGCCGGGCAGACCCCCACAGCCTGAGCCATCGAGTAGTCTCGCTAGAGCCCGACCTCCGGAGCTGCGAGCACCTCCGCCATTAACACAGCGGCCACCTCTCCGTTCGTCCTCGACGGAGCAACCACCTCCGTGCAACCAGTCACCACCCTGCACTCCTCCGCGATCGCCCCGGTCATCCCCGCAGAACCCGATAGCATCTCCCTGAACTCCTTTCTGCGTCTCCAGCCAACCGCCATTACTACCACCACCACCATCGTCGAGTCCAGTTCTTCCCTCCTCCGTAAGCCACGCCGGACTGGCCGCATCTCCTTCTCTTCCTGTTCTTCTTCTTCTTCCCTCCTCCGCGAACCACGACGGACTGACCTGCACTTTCCTCCTCCGCCCTGTCCTCCTCCTTGGCCTGACTGGCCGGATCTCCTCTTCCCTGGCCGAGCTCCTCCCGGTGTACCTGTCAGCCTCCTCCGGCACACACCATCATCACACTATCGACAACTCATCATTATCATGTCGTCATCTCACCATCAGCCCATCATCATCATCGCATCACTATCATCCCCTCATCATCGTCGTTGTCATCATCTCACCATTATTCAATCATCATCATCTCAATTCATCATTATCTCGTCATCGTCATTATCATCACCCTAACTATCATTGTAGCCATCGACGTCGTAGTCATCGCCCTCATAAACACCCTTACCATTATCAACACCATCATCCTCGTCATCATCTCAGCATCACTTCAGTATCGTCGTCATCTCTCTTCGTCGACGTTCAGCCAATCCCGTGCGCGTACACCGAGGTTCGAACCTGTCCCACCTTCTTATTTCGTATGTGTGTTTGAGTATATGTTATTAGGACATGCTTATTTCTTATGACTGCTAGCTGATATCGGGCCCTGAGTCGGTGAACCCAGTACTGCGTACACGAACTTGTACTCGTAGCGTATATTAATTAGTTTGATATAATTATATATATTTAGTATGTACATACTATTTAACTTGGAATACGTATAATTAATGGATATATATGGTATATGTGTATATTGTAATTAATTATATATTAATAAATAATTAGGAGTAGGTGTATTCAGACTGTATGACCTAGGACACCGTGGACTGCCCCGTATTTGCCCTTGACCCTGTTGACCCTAAGAATAATGTTGGTGTCTGCCTTGAGTACACCGACGTACTAGCGAGACCGTGTTAGTTGACTGACTTATTGTGTACAGTACTTAAAGACCCGACACCCGCGTAATTCAACGCGTAATTGACCGTGTTAGATGACTAGTGCTACCCTTAGGGTACCCCCTGAGTCCAGTATAAATATTGTTGTGTGTGTGCACTAGTGTAATGACTAATGTTTTTAATTGCATTATATTATATGTGCATAGGATGTTGGATTTATTCTGCACGACTTTTGGAGTAGGTTATTGGTACATCGCAGCTTTCTTGCCAGGCAAGTATACCTTGCCATTGTACTGTTATTCTTATTCCATATGTTGCACGCATCTTTATTTTCTGTCTTTAGTTCATATATTTTAATTGTTATATAAAATGCGCGCGACGGTGACGTCGCGAATGTTTATTTATGTATTGCATTGACCTTGTTCATGAGACTACCCCATTATCATGTAGCACCATTAGGTTCATTGGCCGTGACACAGTGGTTACACGAGTATGAGTCTCATATAGATCATGGACTGTATGACAGGTCTGGCCTCCTGTACGTATGGGCCGTGCGATAGGGATAACTGCCAATAGAAACTTTGCATGCTAGTAGACCTGGCGGTTATTAGAGGTTTATCGTGTCATGGACATGACATGCTTAGAGCATTGGGTGGGGAGAACAACAAGTACCGCATTTGAGCTCCTTTACACTTTTTCTCCTGTACGTCCGGATTCTCCGCTGGAGATACGGGTCATGATGACCACTATATATTATGTACTATCAGGCGGGCCACCGGCGTTCAAAAGACGACGTGCCTTTTAGGCCCGTGGATCTCCAAAAGAGAACCATGTCAAATCCCAGTTTTCAGCCAGATAGCTCACTTGTGGGGAAAGTTGTTCTTAACTGCATTCACTTTAGACGGTTAGGCGACCCATTGGGTATTTATTTCAGTACTTTATTGTCATGTGTTTAAGTATATTTGTTATGTCCCTCTGAGGACCTGGTCTGCTGCCAGGTGTGCCTGTTCGTGAGTATTTACAGGAGCGCAGAATTGGAAGGATATAGATGCTTCGTGGATATCTTCTCTTCGAGCCGTGATTGGTAGCTGGTACTTATATTGTTTGAGTGAGTTGTACTTATATTGTATTTACTTTTCCTATTTGAGTTGGTAGTGGATTTGTTTCCATCCAACTATCATCCTTAGATACTTCTTGTTGAGATCTAGTTTCATAGATACTGGTTATTTTCTTTCTATATGATTTTGGTGGATGAGATTTAGATTTTACCCTGTGACTTGTATTACATTTTTACCACTTGTGGATTTTATATTCATATTACAGCGTACGTATGGATTTGGTTTCCATATATTGGAGTTGCCATATTCATGCGGCTGGCATGCTTACGTGTCATAGTCCTACGTATTTTGGGACTGGACGTGACATACAATGAGCATGATCTTATTTCATACCTCAATGTTCATGTCGTCCAATGTCCCATATTCAGTGTATAATTAAACCATATAAACATGCAAGCAGGAAAAGTGTATCAGCATGGTTACAAGTGGTCGAGTTAAGTCACCAACTAGTAGTTAATTGTATGAGGTCTATTCCATGGAAATATAAAAGTCAAATCATGCGCATGGGCAATTAGTCATTGGGCGCATAGTCTAGTTCCACACATGGCCGGGTCAGGCGCACGGTCGCTAAGTTCATATGCACTCGCAATCATTAAAGCAACATATATAATTATAATTGTCTAACCCAAGAAAATCAATAAAATATTCACATAAGATTACTAAGGGTAGCATTAGCGCATGAAAAACCACGCGTATGAGGTTGTCGCATGTGGCCCTGGCCGCATGTGACACTAGCCTCATATGACCCTGACCACATATGACCCTGGTCGCATATTCAATGGCAAAGGTCCACTCCTAGAGAAACGTGCTGAGTGACGGGCAATAAATGCATGTCAGTGATGTGACATATGTGACGTGGTATAAATGCGAGTCAGAAGAAAAGATAAAACATGAAAAGATGTAAACAAAAAGACGTGCAAAGGAAAGATGCATTCTCAACTGCATGTCCTACGCTGGCTGCAGGAACCCCTGGCCGCATATAGTCCTGGTCACATGAACTTTTATGCGTTCATTGATCCATGCGTTCGGTGATCAATGCATTAAATTCAGGGATACATGCGCCAATCAGTCATGCACCCAACAATATGGTCGCATGCTGGAAGATGCCGCATGAAGCTTGGCCGTATGAGACCCTTGTCCAAAAACAACACGAACTCCTTAGAGAAAAGCTCCAAGAACCAAAAACTTGTTTTCTCCATTAAACCTTCATTTTAACTCCAAATCAAGTGAACCAAAAGCCAAAACGCCTGAAATTGAATTATCTATCACATGGAATAACTAGTTTTCTAAAATACCAAGTTTTAATATATCAAAACTAAGAAAAACTTATGGAACCCATAAAAATTCTAACTTAGAAATGTAGATCTACACAAATCCATCCATCAAATCAGAAAATACCAGGTACTAAACATGCTTAGAAATTCAAGGCACACATAATAGACTAAAAATAAACAAGCAAAATCAAGGAGCTAAAATCTAAGTGGTTCTTCATGACATGCAAGGTGTACTTGCCTAAAATGAAAAAGAAGAAAAAAAGAGAGAATGAGGGAAGAGAGAGAAATATGATGGTTTATATAGCTAGGGTTTGAGATTTAGACCATGGGTTCAAACCATGACTAAACCCAATCTCACAAATAAACTATGAACCAAGTTGAACCAAAGAATGTGTCTAGTCTCTATGCAACCTAATTATCATACAAGCGAGAAAAATAATATGCTCCGATACGCATATCGAGAATAGGGAGTGACATCTCTACCTACCTTAGAAAAATTTCGTCCTCGAAATTCAAACCCAAGACTAGCTAGAGAAATCAGAGCAAGCAATGCACTATTGTCACGCCCCAGTCACAAAATACGTAGGACCAGGAATATGTGACACGCCAGCTACGCATTCGACCAGACTCTGGTCTGACTCGAATACGTATAAGCTGTAATATAAAATGGCACTATCTAGATATCCCATAAATGTAAACCTCTATGTCTCAATCCACAATGTACAACAGTATACAAGAAAGAGCTATATGTGCTAGAGTCGGTCGCCCAATAACACACTAACTCGAATAGACTCGAGAATAAGTATGAGTCTATAAAAACTAGGCTACAACAGTAGATGAAATAAACAATATAAAATAACTATAATGCCGGTAGATATAATGTGAGTACCTGGTACCATGCCCGCAAGACATGCAACTCCAACAGCAACTCCAAATGCTCCGTAATCATCTATGCTGCAAAACTGGCACGGAACCAGGTCCTCAGAGGGACGTAACAAGGTACAGAAATACAACATGCCAAGTAAACAGAAAGTACAAGTGCACGACAGGGTACTCTATCATAACCAAACAAGTGTGACACAGTTTAAAGACAATGTTCGACGCGTGGGCTGTCCAAAATAAAACCGTAGCTTCAGACACGGAAACACACGGCACGTACCGCAGCTCCGGGCAAGGAGTCATACGGGTGGTACAACTACACTAGATACAGGATATCTACAGGAACAATACATATATATATATATATATATATATATATATATATATATATATATATATAAGCACGTACAGAGGAGCCCAAATGTCTAGTAACTGTCTTTCCCATCCCAAGCAGTCAACGATGGTGCGCTGAACCTGAACCTCTATCTATCAGTCTCGACACACAGAAGTAACTCAACAGACGTGACCCTAAGGTCGTCCTAGTCTCTGGTCATGATGTCAGTATCAGGATACATGAATCTTGCATGATCACAGTGTATGAGTGTGTCCTGGGGTATCGATGTACTCAGGTACGTGCATCGTGGTACTACAAAGCATCTAGCATTTATTCTAAGACGTTACGACGAACGACAGCACCCGGTTGTGATCCGGATGCAAGGTATCGAATGTCGACATAAATACGTGCACAATGTACATAATGAAACAATAAATATCTATAAACTGAAATACAGGATGGCAAGGTACACTTGCCTGCATTCGGCTGCTGATGCCGGGGATCCGGTACCATGTCCAAGTCCTCAGGTCCCGAAGTACCTAGAGAAGAGGTACAAACTAAATCAATAAACTATTACACGGCTAAAATAAGATGCGACACACGTCTAGTATATGCTACAAACTTAGTTATAAGATGTTAAATCACCGGTATAATGTCATCAAACCCAATCCTCAAATCTCGCTGTTCATAACGGTGTTTATCAGTGGTTCGAGCCATGATAAATACTCAGATCTCCCCTAGTATTCACAGACGTTATCATGCACGTTTACATATATCATCCTCAAATAATTAAATTATTATTTATTAAACCCTCGAAATGTCATTTTATCATCTGAACCTCTCTTACTTATACACAGCTACCCCTCTACCATTTTCTTATTATTTATCAGTCCTCAGCCAATGAACAACTTATGATATCAAACACAACTCCTAAACATAAACATATTATTTAATACTAATCAATATTTTAATATCACATCATCATTTCACAATACTTAAACCTGCTCCTCTACATCCATTAAAGTGTATATACTATAATGTAATAACCCTAAGATTTCACATGACACATAATCACAAAATCTCAATGCATATTCGTACCCTTAACTAAACCCATTCCATTCTCAAACCTTAAATTTCAATGTATCTATAATTCCCAAGCCTCGAAGTATATATTCTATAACATCAAACCCCAACTCCATGCATATCTATTAATTCAATTTAAAACTTATAAAAATAAATCCTAAACTCAACATTAAAATCCTTAATCAACATACATACATATATGCTCTAAGTTACACTACACTACACAAATATAAACCCTAACTACTAATACATGTAATAACCCTAATCTCATAATTATAACAACACTAATAAGAAACAAGGCGAGGGGAGAGCTGTACCTCGACTGCGAGGTGTCGATGGTGGTGGTGATGGTGTACCGGACAGGGAGGAGATAAGGGAGTCGGAGAGGAAGAGTCGTGGGGCTGCAACGCCGGAGAGGGACTGTGCTGGGTTGGCTGGACAGGTCGTGGGGCTGCTGTCGGGCCGGACGGGAAGGACACGGCGGCCGGAGATCAGCTGCTGAGTCCGGTGGATCGACGGCCTGTGCTGGACTGACGGCGGTCGAGGGCTGTGTTGGAGCAGCGTGCAGAGGCCGGCCGGGTGCTGATGCACAGCCGGGGGCAGGGAGTTCATAGCCGGGTCGGGGAGGTCGAAAACCACGGCTGGCGGGGGCTGCTCGGTTTGAGACAGCCTCGAGGGAGACTACCGTCGGTCGGGGGTGAAGCTGGAGTGGCACGGGGGTCGGCTGGCCGGACGGGAGCGGCTGCACCATAGTAGGGCCGGAGTGCACAGTCGGGCTGGACCAGAGCGGGCTACACAGTGCACAGCAGCATCGGAAGTGGGCTGGACCGCCGGGGGTCGATTGGAGTCAGCCGGCCGGATTCCTTCTTCAGGGAGAAGAAATGAAGAAGAAGAAGAAGAAGAAGAAGAAGAAAGGAAGAAGAAAGAAAATGTATGGATAAAATAATATGAAGGAGGGAGGAGAGAGAGAGAGGGGGTGGGGTTTTTTATGCATGGGGATTTGGGCCGACTTGGGAGGAGTGAAGGGTGATGTGATGGTTTTATAGGGAGTGGTGAAATAATGGAGGGTGGAGATGTTGCCATTCAAAAATAGAGGGCCAAGATTTCTCATGAGAAGAATTATTTCTTCATGAGAAAAGAAGGGGGGTGAGTCTAATTCGGTCACTACACATGTAACCTCAACATTTGGTTTTGGCCAATGGGGTGAGGGCACCTAATATCCCTAAATTGTAACTTAGCCCCCTAAATTCGGGAAATTGCATGAACACATAAAATAATACAAAAATTATGGAGAAAATTATGTTTAGTAATTTTCATGGTGAGAGGGTGTTGTGCGTTAGGCACGGGTTTAATTAAATGGCATTGGGATTAATTAAGGATTAAAAAATAGGATTAGGGAAAATGGGTATCCCCGATTAAATAGAAATAAAGTTTCCCGCGATTTTAAATTAAATGGGGGCACTTGGGGTCAAAATCCGGAAATAACGCAAAGGTCAAAAATGGTGGGAGCTTGGAGTCAGTCTTGGACCCTTTAGTTGGTCTGGCTCAACGGGTTAAGTTGGTATCTCAAAATTTAGGGTAACGACACAGGTGTCCGACACGGAATTAAATATGTGTTACAATTTTCAAAAAGTTGTACAATTAATTTAGAGCACAACAAAAACTGGTTTTATGAAGACGAAAAAGTCCAGTGCCTAATTTGGCGAGTCAAGTCAAAAGTACAATAGTCTGATGGAATTTATGGGCTGATATTGGGCTCCGAATAATTAAGCAATGATAGGGCGCGCCAAGAGTTTTAATTAAATGAATTAAATACTAGACAAATCTATCTCCACTCTAAACCTCGACATCTGCTATCAAAACCAAATTTTTTTCCAAATCCATCCTAACTATCTACAGAATAAATCGAGGGGGTTTACATTATTCCCAACTTAGAAAAATTTTGTCCCCAAAATTAAAAGTAAAGCACGATAATATCTAAAAGAATTTTAAAACAACTAGTAATCAAATATCGTACGCAAATTCGTACCTTGCTCCTCAAATAAGTACGGGAATCGCTGTCGAATAGAATCCTCGCACTCCCAAGTAGACTGGCCTGGTGAATGGTGCTTCCATGCCACTCTGACCAGTTGAATCGTCTGCCCTCTCAAAGTTTTCTCGCTGTGGTCGAGGATCTCAACTGGCTGCTCTACGTAAGACAGACTAGGCCCGACTGTAATCTCCGAATGATCAAGCACGTGGCTAGGGTCTGCGATATATCTCCTCAGCTGCGATACGTGAAATACGTTATGTACTCCCTCTAATGATGGAGGTAATGCAAGATGGTAAGCCACTTCGCCAACTCGTTCTAATATGTTAAAAGGTCCGATGTACCTCGGACTCAGCTTGCCTCTGCCTCCGAATCTGATGGTACCACGAGTGGGCGATATCCTCAGAAATACATGGTCACCTTCCTTGAACTCCAATGGTCTGTGGTGCGCATCTGCCCAGTATTTCTGTCTGTCCTGTGCTGCATGCAGGTGGCTCTGAATCTGCTTGACCTTCTCCACTGTCTGTGCCACCAACTCTGGACCTAGTATCTAACGCTCTCCCACGTCACTCCAACAAACTGGCGACCTATATTTCTTGCCATACAATGCCTCATAAGGTGCCATCTGTATGCTGGCCTGGTAACTGTTTATTATAGGAGAATTCTACCAAGTTTAGGTGGTCCTCCCAAGATCCTCCAAAATCAATCATGCACGTTCTTAACATATCCTCTAATATCTGTATCGTGTGCTCTGACTGACCATCAGTCTGTAGATGATATGCAGTACTAAAATTGAGACGAGTTCCTAGGCTCTCCTGTATACTCACCAAAAATATGACGTGAATCTGGAATCACGATCCAATACGATGCTGACAGGCACTCCATATAATCGTACTATCTGCCTCATATACATGTCAGCTAGTATCTCTGTGGATTGCCCAACTTTGAAGGGCAAGAAAAATGTGCAGACTTGGTAAGTCTGTCTACGATAACCCAAACTGTACCCTTCCTGCTAGGGCTTCGCGGAATTCCTGTGACGAAGTCCATGGTAATGTATTCTCACTTCCACTCGGGAATGAGAAGCAGCTGCAATAGTCCTGCAGTCCTCTGATGTTCAGCCTTGACTTGCTGACAAACTAAATATTTTGCCACGAATCTTGCAATCTCTCTCTTCATCCCATGCCACCAGAAATGCTGCCTCAAGTCTCGGTACATCTTCGTACCCCCGGGATGAATAAAATAAATTGAGCTATGAGCCTCGGTCATCAACTCTTGGCGTAGCTCGCCACTCGGAACATATAGGAGATCTCCACACCTTAACGTTCTGTCTTCATGAATCCTGAGTCTCGTCTGCATGTCGGCCTCTATCCTTTCTTGCAATCGTCTAAAACTCGTATCTGTAGGCAAGGCTGCCTTGATCCTCTCAATAAATATGGACTGAACCTCGAGACTGGCCATCTTTCCACCCATGACTGGCAATATAATCTCAATCCTGAGTTCTTGAAAATCCCCTAACAACTGGCGATGAGTCGTAAACATTCGCCTTGCCAGAGTGGTACTACAACTCGATATTATAATCTGTCATAAATTCTAGCCAATGCCTTTGTCTCATGTTGAGTTCCTTCTGTGTGTAGGCATTCTTCAGACTTTCTGTGTTTTGCATAAATCTTAATATCTTCTCTTCATAAAGGTAGTGTCGCCATCGCTTCAGTGCAAATATTACTGTAGCTAGTCCTAGATCGTGTGTCTGATAGTTATTCTCATGAACCCTTAGTCATTCCTGATGTGTAGACTATCTATTCTATCTGATCATAACTCATATTTGCTGAGCTTGGCATACAGTCTCTCCTGTTTCAGCGTCTCTAACACGATCCTGAGATGTCTCTCATGCTTCTCCTTGCTCTTGGAACATACCAATATGTCATCGATAATTATTACCACGAACTTATCTAAGTACTAGTGGAAATACTATTTATTAGGCTCATAATTACTGCTGTCGCGTTGGTTAAACCAAACGTCATGACTAGAAACTCATAGTGTCCATACTACGTTCGAAAAGCCGTCTTCGGGATATCCTCTCTCCATACCTTGATCTGATGTTAGCCTGATCTGAGATCGATCTCTGAGAATACATATGCGCCACTTAGCTGATTCAAATGTACGGTCCCGTCTTTCATCGGCACAATTAAGATGGGTATTTCCCAATGGAAAAATACTAGCCCGACTGAAACTCTTGTCCAAGTGATCCTCTACTATGGACCTTCAACTCAACCAACTCTTTCGGTGCTAGTCTGAAGACGAGAGAATAACTGGCTCGGCTCTGGGAGTCCACTCTTTAACAAACTCTATCTCTCTGTCAGGTGGCAGGCCTAGAAGATCCTCTAGAAAAACATCCTCAACTCTGATATAACATGGTGGTACACTGGTTTACCTCCTGTATTGTATACCCCTAAGGTAGATGGGCACCATACTCCTGGGCTCCCTGAACTCAACTCAGGGTAACCTGGTGGCCTAAAAATATAAATGCAACTACGTCGACAATCTAGTGTCACGTGGTATTGGCTCAATCAACTCATGCTAGGACGGTGTCATCGTCCAGACTTAAACTCAAAATAAATCCTCCTATTCTGTTTACCAAACTAATCCTTTAAAAGAAAAATTTCTCCCCTGCCTAAAGTATAATTTCTCTTCTCATCAAATTTTCCCTAAAATTTTTATTCCTCAAGTTTCTTCTTTTCGTTATTTATCTCTCCAAGTTGCATAGTACAATAATGGTATCACTCAAGCACATACTAGAATTTCCTGGAATCTGATTATTATCTCCCAAGTGAGATCCTAAAATTTTTATCTCCTCTAGCTCATAATCATCGTTCCTAGCATTGCTATCATATACAACTACTAGTTTCCAACATCAGGCTATGCATTTTCGTAAATTATTCTAGGTCATGATCAACAATCCTTCCAGCTCTCAGTACTTCCAAGATCACTGCTACCCCAAGTACGGGTAGGGTACTACTAGGTCCAACTCTCTTGCCAACCTTCCACACTAGTTCTAAAATCCAAAGAACCCATCAATCTATCCTGATAAGGTAACAATCTTCTCCGAGAAGGTATACAAATTCTGTCTCCTGTCGTCTGGTCTTCGATCTTCTTCTGGAGGGAAGTCATCAGTCACAAGCATTCGTCTCCCCGAACAATAGGGGACGGGAAACAAGGATAGCGATATTGACGAAGATTGAACGAATACAAAGTGGAAGTCCAAGGGCGATAATCACATACAAAGAGTTTTAAAATCGATTATGGATTGAGATCCTACTCAATAATCATAACATCTATTCCTAATTTGCAGGCTCGCTTGGCACAGTCAGGTGACCAAGATGATTTAAATCGGACCTGCATAGGCCACCAAAAAAATATGTCACACCCCAGTCCTAAAATACGTAGGACCAGGAATACGTAACACGCCAGCTATGCATTCGACCAGACTCTGGTCTGACTCAAATACGTATAAGCTGTAATATAAAAGGGCACTATCTAGATATTCCATAAATGTAAACCTCTATGTCTCAATCCATAATGTACAACAGTATACAAAAAGAGCTATATGTGCTAGAGTCGACCGCCCAATAACACACTAACTCGAATAGACTCAAGAATAAGTATGAGTCTATAAAAACTAGGTTACAACAGCAGATAAAATAAACAATATAAAATAACTATAATGCTGGTAGATATAATGTGAGTACCTGGTACCATGCCCGCAAGATATGCAACTCCAACAGCAACTCCAAATGCTCCGTAATCATCTATGCTGCAAAACTGGCAGGGAACCAGGTCCTCAAAGGGACGTAACAAGGTACAGAAATACAACATGCCAAGTAAACAGAAAGTACAAGTGCACGACAGGGTACTCTATCATAACCAAACAAGTGTGACACAGTTTAAAGACAATGTTCGACGCGTGGGCTGTCCAAAATAAAATTGTAGCTCCGGACACGGAAACACGGCACGTACCGCAGCTCCGGGCAAGGAGTCACACGGGTGGTACAACTATACTAGATACAGGATCTCTACAGGAATAATACATATATATATATATAAGCGCGTGCAGAGGAGCCCAAACGTCTAGTAACTGTCTTCCCCATCACAAGTGGTCAACGATGGTGCGCTGAACCTGAACCTCTATCTATCAGTCTCGACACACAGAAGTAACTCAACAGACGTGACCCTAAGGTCGTCCCAGTCTCTGATCATGATGTCAGTATCAGAATACAGGAATCTGGCATGATCATAGTGTATGAGTGTGTCCTAGGGTATCGATGTACTCAGGTACGTGCATCGAGGTACTATAAAGCATCTAGCATTTATTCTAAGATGTTACGACGAACGTCAGCACCCGGTTGTGATCCGGATGCAAGGTATCGAATGTCGACATAAATACGTGCACAATGTACATAATAAAACAATAAATATCTATAAACTGAAATACAGGATGGCAAGGTACACTTGCTTGCGTTTGGCTGCTAATGCCGGGAATCCGGTACCATGTCCAAGTCCTCAGGTCCCGAAGTATCTAGAGAAGAGGTACAAACTAAATTAATAAACTATTACACGGCTAAAATAAGATGCGACACACGTCTAGTATATGCTACAAACTTAGTTACAAGACGTTAAATCACCGGTATAATGTCATCAAACCCAATCCTTAAATCTCGCTGTTCATTACGGTGTTTATCAGTGGTTCGAGCCATGATAAATCCTCAGATCTCCCCTGGTATTCACAGATGTTATCATGCACGTTTACATATATCATCCTCAAATAATTAAATTATTATTTATTAAACCCTCAAAATGTCATTTTATCAACTGAACCTCTCTTACTTATACACAGCTACCCTTCTACCATTTCCTTATTATTTATCAGTCCTCAGCCAATGAACACCTTATGATATCAAACATAACTCCTAAACATAAACATATTGTTCAATACTAATCAATATTTTAATATCACATCATCATTTCATAATACTTAAACCTGCTCCTCTACATCCATCAAAGTGTATATACTACAATGTAATAACCCTAAGATTTCACATGACACATAATCACAAAATCTCAATGCATATTCGTACCCTTAACTAAACCCATTCCATTCTCAAACCTTAAATTTTAATATATCTATAATTCCCAAGCCTCGAAGTATATATTCTATAACATCAAACCCCAACCCCATGCATATCCATTAATTCAATTTGAAACTTATGAAAATAAATCCTAAACTCAACATTAAAACCCTTAATCAACATACATACATATATGCTCAAAGTTACACTATACTACACAAATATAAACCCTAACTACTAATACATGTAATAACCCTAATGTCATAATTATAATACTAATAAGAAATAAGGCGAGGGGAGAGCTGTACCTCGACTGCGAGGTGTCGATGGTGGTGGTGATGGTGTACCGGACAGGGAGGAGATGAGGGAGTCGGAGAAGAAGAGTCATGGGGCTGCAACGTCGGAGCAGGACTGTGCTGGGTCGGCTGGACAGGTCGTGGGGCTGCTATCGGGCCGAATGGGAAGGATACGGCGGCCGGAGATCAGCTGCTGAGTCTGGTGGATCGACGGCCTGTGCTGGACTGACGGCGGTCGAGGGCTGTGCTAGAGCGGCGTGCAGAGGCCGACCGGGTGCTAATGCACAACCGGGGACAGGGAGTTCACAGCCGGATCGGGAAGGTCGGAAACTACGGCCGGCGGGGGCTGCTCGGTCTGAGACAGCCTCGGGGGAGACTGCCGTCGGTCGAGGGTGAAGTTAGAGTAGCACGGGGGTCTTCTAGCCGGACGGGAGCGGCTGCACCAGAGTACGGCCGGAGTGCAAGTCAGGCTAGATCAGAGCGGGCTGCACAGTGTACAGCAGCGTCGAAAGTAGGCTGGACCGCCAGGGGTCGATTGGAGTCAGCCGGCTGGATTCATTCTTCAGGGAGAAGAAATAAAGAAGAAGAAGAAGAAGAAGAAGAAAGAAAGAAAGAAAGAAAATGTATGGATAAAATAATATGAAGGAGGGAGGAGAGAGAGAGAGAGAGGGGGTAGGGTTTTCTATGCATTGGGATTAGGGCCAGCTTGGAAGGAGTGAAGGGTGATGTGATGGTTTTATAGGGAGTGGTAAAATGATGGAGGGTGGAGATGTTGCCATTCAAAAATAGAGGGCCAAGATTTCTCATGAGAAGAATTATTTCTTCATGAGAAAAGAAGGGGGGTGAGTCTAATTCGGTCACCACACATGTAACCTCAACATTTGGTTTTGGCCAATGGGGTGAGGGCACATAAAATCCCTAAATTGCAACTTAGCCCCCTAAATTCGGGAAATTGCATGAACACATAAAATGACAAAAAAATTATGGAGAAAATTGTGTTTAGTAATTTTTATGGTGAGAGGGTGTTGTGCGTTAGGCACGGGTTTAATTAAATGGCATTAGGATTAATTAAGGATTAAAAAATAGGATTAGGGAAAATGGGTATCCCCGATTAAATAGAAATAAAGTGTCCCGCAATTTTAAATTAAATGGGGGTACTTGGGGTCAAAATTCGGAAATGACACAAAGGTCAAAAATGGTGGGGGCTTGGAGTCAGTCTTGGACCCTTTAGTTGGTCCAGCTTAACGGGTTAAGTTGGTATCTCAAAATTTAGGGTAACGACATAGGTGTCCGACACGGAATTAAATATAGGTTATAATTTTTGGAAAGTTGCACAATTAATTTAGAGCACAACAAAAACTGATTTATGAAGACGGAAAAGTCCAGTGCCTAATTTGGCGAGTCAAGTCAAAAGTACAATAGTCTGATGGAATTTATGGGCTGATATTGGGCTCCGAATAATTAAGCAATGATAGGGCGCGCCAAGAGTTTTAATTAAATAAATTAAATACCAGACAAATCTATCTCCACTCTAAACCTCGACATCTGCTATCAAAACCAAATTTTTTTCCAAATCTACCCTAACTATCTACAGAATAAATCGAGGGGGTTTACAACTATCTACAAGCACATCTACACATGTAATCAACTCAATCATATAATGAAGAAAAATAACATCAAACTGCATGGGTGAGCGAATTATAAGATTCAAGATCCGAAGGCATAAGAAAAAATTTACCTTCCGAGTTAAATATTTGTGGATACCGAGACCGAATATTGTCCTCGCGCTCCCACGTCGACTCCCCCAAAGAGTGATGTCCCCAAGCGATACGGACAAGACAGATAGTCCGATTCTTGAGCACTTTCTCTCTTCGGTCCATAATGGATACATGTTGCTCCTCGTAAGACAAGTCGGTACCAATGACTATCTCGGAATGGTAGATAATATGACTCAGATCCGGGACATACTTACATAATTGAGATACATGAAACACATCGTGCAACTCACGTAGCGAAGGCAGAAGGGCAAGACGATAAGCAATATTGCCTACCCACTCGAGGATGTTGAACGGTCCCACGTATCATGGACTAAGCTTCCCACGAACTCCGAATCTAATGACTCCACGGGTGGGAAAAATCTACAAGAATACGTGATCACCGACACAAAACTCTAGAGGCCTACGATGTTGATATGCACAATGGCAATGCCGATCCTGCACAACTCGCAATCGCTCTCTGATCTGCTTGGCAATTTCTATAGTCTGAGTAATCTTTTTTGGGCCCAACATTTTCCACTCACCAATGTTATCCCAAGCTAACGGTGACCTACACCTTCTTCCATATAATGCCTCAAAAGGTGCCATCTAGATATTGGCCTGATAACTGTTATTATATGAGAACTCTACCAGATGAAGGTGATTCTCCCATGAACCACCAAAATCTAGGGTATATGCTCACATTATATCTTCTAAAGTATAGATGGTTCTCTCAGACTGTCCATCTGTCTGGGGGTAGTATGCAGTACTAAACCTTAACTTAGTACCTAGTCTTTCGTGCAAGTTTCTCTAGAAATGAGAAGTGAACCTCGTATCTCAATCTTATACTACTGGTATACCATATTGCCTCATAATTCGCCATATGTACATGTTTGCCAACTGTTCCGTAGACTTTCCTATTTTAAAGGGAAGAAATTATGCCACTTTCGTAAGCCGATCCACTATTACCCAAATAACATCTCGACCAGTAGGGGATCTAGGTTAGCTGGTCACAAAATCCATAGTAATATGCTCCATTTTTACTCCGATATATGGAGAGGTTATAATAATCCTGCTGGCCTCTGTTGCTCCGCCTTTATTTGCTTACATATCAAGCATCGGGATACAAAATATTATATTTTTCTCTTCATTTTGTTCCACCAAAAGTTTTATTTGATATCTTGATACATTTTTGTTTGATATCTTGATACATTTTTGTGCCACCTGGATGAATGGAATACTGGAAACGGTGAGCTTCAGTCATGATTTCCTGTTGAATATCTCCACATGGCACACAAAGATGATTTTTGAATCTCAATGTCCCGTCACTATGAATAGTTAACTCATTTCTGAGTCCAGACTCGCATTCTGCCTAAATCTTCTGGATTCGTGAATCTTTTGCCTGACCAGTCTTGATTCTGTCTACCAAGGTAGACTGTATCTATAAACTGGTCAATCCCCCCGTCTTGTGGGAGTACTATCGCGATACCCATATCCAAAAGATCTTTTAAAATGTGCTTCTGAGTTGTCAACATGAATGCTCCACCTCTTCTGCTAAGAGCATCGGCTACCACATTCGCCTTACATGGTGATATTGGATCTCCACGTCATAATCTTTCAATAATTATAACCATCTCCTCTGCCTCATATTCAAATCCTTCTGGGTAAACACGTACTTCAAACTTTTATAATCTGTAAATTTCTCTACCCCATTACCGTACATTTAATGCCTCCACAACTTGAGCACAAATACTACTGCTATCAATTCTAAGTCATGGGTAGGGTAATTCTTCTCATGATCTCGAAGCTGCCATGATACGTACACTATCACTCTCCCATGATACATTAATGATGTCGTACATAGTACGTACATGCTTGGTATGAATCCTCATAAGTATACTTAGAGTTAAGTCTGGATTCACCCAAGTGTGGATGCAATATTCAAGCAAGCAATAACATAGTCACGCTATAGTTATTGACTAACCATCGTTACATATCGAGAACACAAGAATATATAATGTCATACAATGAGCATGATCTTATATCACACCTCAGTGTTCATGTCGTCCAATGTCCTACATTCAGTGTATAATTAAACCATATAAACAGGTAAGCATGAAAAGTGTATCAGTACGGTTACAAGTGGTCGAGTCAAGTCACCAACTAGTAGTCAACTGTATGAGGTCTATTCCATAAAAATATGAAAGTCAAATCATGCGCATGGGCAATTAGTCATTGGGCGCATAGTCTAGTTCCACACATGGTCGGGTCAGATGCACGGTCGCTAAGTTCATATGCACTCACGATCATTAAAGCAACATATATAATCATAATTGTCCAGCCCAAGAAAATCAGCAAAATGTGCACATAAGATCACTAAGGGTAGCATGAGCGCATGAGAACCCACACGCATGAGGCTGTCGCATATGACCCTGGCCGCATATTTAATGGCAAAGGTAACTCCTAGAGAAATGTGCTGAGTGACGGGCAATAAATGTGTGTCAGTGATGTGACAGATGTGACGTGCTATAAATGCGAGTCAAAAGAAAAGAAAAAATATAAAAATATGTGCACGAAAAGACGTGCAAAGGAAAGATGCATTCTCAACCTCATGTCCAATGCTGGCCGCATGAACCCCTAGCCGCATGTAATCCTGGCCGTATGAACTTTCATGCGTTCAGTGATCCATACATTCAATTCAGGGATGCATGCGCCAATCTGTCATGCACCCAACAAGATGGTCACATGCTAAAAGATGCCGCATGAAGTTTCGTGGCATGAGACCCTTATCCCAAAACAACACGAACTCCATGGAAAAAAGCTTCAAGAATCAAAAATTTGTTTTCTCCATAAAACCTTTATTTAAACTCCAAATCAAGTGAACCAAAAGCCAAAATGCCTTAAATTGAATGTTCTATCACATGTAATAACTGGTTTTCTAAAATACCAAGTTTTATTCGATCAAAATTAAGAAAAACTTATGAAACCCATAAAAACTCTAACTAAGAAATGTAGATCTACACAAATCCATTCATCAAATCCGAAAACAACAGGTACTAATCATGCTTAAAAACTCAAGACATACATAATAGACTAAAAATATACAAGAAAAATCAAGGAGCTAAAATCTAAGTGTTTCTTCATGTCAAGACAGGTGTACTTGCCTAGAATAAAAAAGAAGAGGAAAAGAGTGGATGGGGAAAGAGAAAGAAAGATGATGGTTTATATAGCTAGGGTTTGAGGTTTAGACCATGGATTCAAATCATGACCAAATCTAATCTTACAAATAAACCATGAACCAAGTTGAACCAAGGAATGAGTCTAGTCTCCATGTAACCTAATTATCATGCAAGTGAGAAAAATAATATGCTCTGATACACATATTAGGAATAAAGAGTAACAAAAACTAACCTCCCCCAGAAACCTCTAGTCAAATATCCTACCATAATTTATCGATTTTGACTAAAAATCAAATAAAGATTACATGTGAAACTATTAATTTAATGCAAGTCTTCATTCCTTTCTTTTTTTTGGAAACATAGAATTATTAGAACCCTAATTTGGTTGAATTACGAACATGCGTCGTATATTTATTTATATATCTTTGTGATGAGTTTTCTCTTAACTGCTACTGGTGATATTTTTGGGTTGAATTATTCACCTGTTGTAGTGTTCTTAGTTCGAAGGAATCTCACAGAATCATATTAGGTTTTTAGACAGGCATGTTAAAATTTCCAACCTATTACCAAAATGTGTGTCATAGGAGATTAGGACAAGAATTTCTAATACCATGCTAAAATCAGTTTGGTTACTGGTATATTTTTAACACACATATAATGTCAATACCATTAAATGAGAAAAGAAACTGTTGAAATACTTCAAGCACTATTTCTTGAAACCAAGAAATAAAGTACATATAGAAAAGAAATTTGATTTTATTCTCATATATATAGCAAATCAGATGCTGCCTTAACTCAATGATACAATCGAGTCAAAGTTAAATTATACCATAATTATATGAGAAATAAAGTACTAAACAACTTTCATCGTTCACCGGGTACATGTGGCGGAGGTGTTGACATTGATGACAACTTTGAATGCACGTGATCGCAACAAATACCATAAATATCGCTACAATGAACACTGTAGAAGCATAAAAAATACGCTGGATAGCTATACGCCGCATCTTGATACGGGGTAGCGTAAACAGAGGACCTCAAAGCCATCAAACGTGCAACAGAGCTTTTTCGCTGAGCACAGCATAAAAATATAGGCTCAAGGACCATCCGCGTAATGCAGTATGTCCAGACTGCTTCAGCATAAACAGAGTGCTTCATCACCTATATGGCGTAAAACTCATCCGCTTTCAATGCAGCATTGAAGTGTACGAGGAACGCTTCATATTCTTCGAAATGAACCTGTCAAATCTTGTAATAAACCTGACGTCTAGACTCCTGACAAAGAGTACTGCACGATAACCCAAGCGATGGGTATCATGATGGCGCGACACTGCAACCCAGGCTGTCATTTACTGCCATTTTCTTTGCGTAAACCACTTTTACACATACGAAGGAATACACTGCCTAGTTTTACACAGGCAGATGTGAGCCGTTTACGCTCCGCAGAAGACAAACAGCCTGCCACGCCAAAAGTTGTACTTCGTACAGGGCTCGAGACACGTCTCTACATTTAATGCGCAGAGCGGTGACAGTTTTTTGAGGTACGTCTCTGCATTTAAAGCGCCGAATACTGACAGATGCCCAAGGTACGTCTCTACACCTGATGCACAGAAGGGTGGCAGGCCTTCAAAATATGCCTCCTCATTTAATGCACAGGATAATGGCAGATCTCCGTATTTAATGCTAGAGATTTGATTAAATGTCACCGAAACGTCGTTTAGCGGCATCCCCTTTGCGTAAACTACTCTTACGCATATAAGGAAATACGCCGCCTAGTTTTACACAGGCAGACGTGAGCTTCTTACGCTCCACAGAAGGTAAACAGACCGCCATATCAGCAGTTACTCTTCGTACATGATTCGAGGCGCGTATCTGCATTTAATGCATAGAATGATGGCAAATCTTAAAGACAGGCCTCTGCATTTAATGCACAGGATGGGGGCAGATCTCTGTATTTAACGCAAGAGATTTGATTATCTCCAAGAGCCATAATTCTGGCTAAAACGTCCACATCATCTCGGCTTCTATGCCTGCTCGGCTTCTATGTCCACTCGGCTTCTATGCCCACTCGGCCTCTATGACCACTCGGCTTTTACGCCTACTCGACTTCTACGCCTACTCGACTTCTATGCCCACTTGGCTTCTACGCCTACTCGGCTTCTATGCCTATTTTGGCTTCTATGCCATGGTGACAGTCATTGGCTTCTACACCAACCTCTTCTACACAAGGGATAACTACCTATGTGGCTTATACGCCGTGATCTTCGCAGCAGATATACGCGTTTTGTCCCTTAGTTGGACACGCGTCACATGCTCACTCAAAAGGTCATCTATACGCAGGCATTGGTTATTTTAAACCGTCGTGTAAAAGGGTGCTGTACTTTCTACTACTCGGTTTATACGCCGACTGTGTGGTCACTGTCACTAAAAACTCTATAAATAGAGACCTCTATCAACAGAGGAAAAGGTCAAAGAAATTGGTCAAAAAATTGATCAAGAAATCCAGTATCAGATCCAACGGTCGCAAAGATCGAAGGTCAAACGGTCAAGAGAGAGAGGAGAGGAGAATCAAGAGCTCAGGCAAAGAGAGGGGATCGACGACTTTGGCATCGGGCATCCACCCTCTTTAGCAACCTTCGAAGCTGCTTTCTGTCTTCTACGGCACTTCTTCAACATCGTGTGGTCGGGCTAAAGTGATCGACTGCAGATCAGACACCTATAGCAATATTTATCCAGATTAAATAAATTATACTTAGTCATCCTCGTGTAGGATCAAATTTTACAATCTTGTTTGTAAACATAAAAGAAGGGCGGGTTTTCGTATAACACCTTATTTTCCACATTATCAATCTTTTCTCATTTATTATCCTAAACAAGATGGCGACTCTGCTGGGGACATCTTTCTCTTCTGATGAGGAAGCTATTGCTCTACACGATACGGTATTCGTGGGATCCGTGAAGAAGATACTGGTCGTCCAGTTCAACCAGTCTGCCTACGAAGACATGCTTCGAACATGGGGTAGCTCTCACTCCCTCTCCGTCCAAAACAACAGGAAGCTGTGCAAGGTCTGGATGCCCAAGACATCCTCTACCATTCCTGTGGACTCTCTGATCTCTCCGATCTCTCCGACCAATGAGGTTGTAGCATTGCTCCCTCCGTGCCTTGCGTGTAAAATTCAGTCGCCTGTCTCTGGCAGGACCGACAAAACTTCTGGCAAAGCCTCAGCGCTAACCCAGAAGTATAATCCGCGCCTTGCGAATAAAATTCAGTCGCCTGTCTCTGGCAAGACTGACAAAACTTCTGGCAAAGTCTCAGCGCTAACCCAGAAGTATAATCCGTACCTTGTGCGTAAAATTCAGTCGCTTGTCTCTGGCAGGACCGACAAAACTTCTGGCAAAGCCTCAGCGCTAACCCAGAAGTATACTCCGCGCTCTGCACGTAAATTTTAGTCTCCCATCCCTGGCGGAACAGACGAAACTTCTGACAATGCCTCAGCGCTAGTCTAGGAGCCTAATCCGCGCTCTGCGCGTAAATTTCAGTCTACCGTCCCTGCAAAATAAACAAAATTTCTGATGATGCCCCAGCGCCAAATCAGGAATCACAAACGCGCTCCATGCGTAAAAATGCATCTGTCTTCCATAGAAAAGCAGATGATCACTACAAACTACGCAAGGGAAAGCAAGCGGCGAACTACTCAGCTTCTCGACCTTTACGCCAGCAAGGGAACAATATGCTTGCCCGCCGGATTACGCGAGAAGCTGATGGCCGACGGAGCACATCCTCAGCTTCATGCCAACCAGAACAGAGCTCCAAATTACGCCAGGAGAAGACACTCAGCGTAAAAAAGGCTCAACTTGCGAGAAGACACCCTCCTCGGAGATTATCCGCCGCCCAGATGGCCAACCTGTTGTATATAGGTGGCACAGGGAAGACTATGGTTCCCAACATCCGTATTCCCCCTGATGTGAACAGAAGGAACAAACCATCATCTTCTTCTTCTGTAAAGACTCCTGACTTATGTGAATTTCTGATCCAGGAACACGAAGACAAGGGTCATGAACAGGCTTCAGTTCCCCTTACGGTTAAACGCGGGAAGATCTTGTGGAAAGATGCATCCTAAAGTCAAGAAGCATACTACCTTCCGAACACCATTGGGGGTATATTGCTATACGGTCATGCCCTTTGGATTAAAGAATGCCGGGGCTACGTACCAACGGGCTATGAGTAACATATTCCATGAGCATTTACGCAAGACAGTGGAGTATTACGTGGACGATGTAGCTGTCAAAAGCTGCCTCAAGGATAATCACATCCAAGACTTGAAGACAGTATTTGACTTGATGCGCCAACATCAACTCAAAATGAATCCCACAAAGTCCTTTCTGGGGGTATCTAGTGGCAAATTTCTGGGATTTATCATAACCGCCAAAGGCATTCAAGTAGACCCTGATAAAGTCAAGGCCATCTTAGAAATGCGACCACCCCGCAATCTGAGGGAACTCAGAGGATTTCAAGGTCGTCTGGCTTATATCCGGAGATTCATATCCAACCTCTCGGGGAGATGTCAGCCCTTTTCTTGTCTCATGAAGAAAGGTGTATCCTTCGTATGGGACGAAGCTTGTCAACAAGCGTTCGGTGATATCAAGCGCTACCTTACTAGTCCGCCAGTTCTGGTGCCTCCTGTCATAGGAAGACCATTCGTGCTGTATGTTCGAGCGATGAATCATTCTCTAGGAGCTCTTCTCGCACAAAAGAACGAGATGGGTCAAGAGTAGGCTATCTACTACCTCAGCAGGATGATGGTCGGAGCCGAACACCGGTACAATCCAGTGGAGAAAGAATGCTTGGCTCTGATGTTCGCTATTCAAAAAATACGATACTATGTCACAGGCCAAACCATTCACATTATCTCCAGGATCAATCTTCTTCGGGTACTGATGAGCAAGCCAAGTGTTCGTAATTCCCGACTCGTGACCTGGGCGATGTTATTGACACCGTATGACATGGTGTACGTCCCCCAGAAGTCCGTCAAAGGCCAAGCATTGGCTGACTACCTAGCTGCTCATCCGATCACGGAGGCCCCCAAACTGTACGAGGACATTCCCGACGAAGTTATAGAATATAATTCTGCAATGGAAAGTGATGCATGGCAACTATTCTTCGATGGTGCCTCCAAAATTGGTCCCAGGGGAAACATGGTTTCGGGAGTAGGAATTGTCCTGGTTACTCCTGATAAGCTCGTCATCTATCGAGCATATTCTCTTAGCGAGCCCTGTTCCAACAATGTGGCGGAGTACAACGCTCTACTAATCGGCCTCCAAGTCGCTAAAGAATTGGACGTCGAATCTCTGGAAGCTTTCGGTGATTCTCTGCTGATCGTCAATCAAGTCAGAGGAATATACGAAGTCCGGAATCCAGACCTCATCATCTATCACCGAGCAACGGTCGAGATAGCCATGATATTCAAAGGATTCTTCCTAGAGCATGTGCCTCGATCTCAGAATCTGGAAGCTGATGCCCTAGCCAGTCTAGCTGCAGATTTAGCTACCCCTATAAGAAGGCATAATTCGGTAATCCTTCTTAACAGAGATTTATTCTGTGTGAAAAATAACTTCCATATAGAACGCAGCTACGCGGTGGACACAGATCCTCCCAGGAGAGACTGGAGAAGTCCCTTTATAGATTTTGTAGCATACAAAATCTTGCCAAAAGATCCTAAAGAAGCGGTATCCGTTAAAAGACGATCATTATGCTTCTATTTCGACGCATCGTCACAATGTTTATATCGTCGGTCTTATGACGGACTATTATTATGATGTCTCTCTGGTGACGAAGCACAACGGATTATCCGTAAAGCCCACGACGGCGTATGCAGAGCGCATCAACCCGGTCCCAAGCTACAGGATCGTGTCAGGAGAATGGGCTACTACTGGCCTACTATGATCACATATGCAATAAAGTATGCAAGACACTGCAGAGCCTATCAGGTCCACGCACACTTTATCCATCAACCTCCCGAACATCTACATCCTACGGTTGCATCCTGGCCTTTCGAAGCATGGGGTATGGATATCATTGGTCCTATTCACCCGTCTTCTTCCAGAGGTTACCGGTTCATACTGGCCATCACGGATTACTTCTCCAAATGGGCAGAGGCGATCCCTCTTACTGAGGTGAAGGCATCTAATGTGATCAGCTTCATCAAGCATCACGTTATTTACCGCTTCGGGATACCCCGAAGGATAATCCATGATAATGGGCCTCAATTCATCAGCCAAATATTTCATCGATTTTGCGATAAAAATCGGATACAAAATATCGTCTCTACGGCATATAATCCTGCTGCTAATGGTTTGGGGGAAGCTTTCAACAAAACCATTATCAAGCTCTTGAAGAAGTTTGTCTCTTCGAACAAAAGGGATTGGAATAAGAAGCTGGGAGGATGTCTCTGGGCATACCACACAACGGTACGGGCACCAACAGGTTGCACACCATTCTCATTAGTCTACGGGAGCTAAGCGGTTCTCCCTATCGAGATCCAAAGCCCGTCACTCAGGATAGCTGTGGCTAATGGGTTGACTCAAGAAAAGAATGACCTATTAAGGCTTCAATAGCTGGAAGGATTAGATGAGAAACACACGCATTTCCAGAACTTTTAATCAAAAAGTAAAGGAAAGAGTGTTCAAAGTCGGCTAGCTAGTCTTAGCCGTAAGAAGGCCGATGATCCTTGCTCACAGAAGTAAGAGCAAATTCCAGCCCAAATGGGAAGGCCCTTATGTGATCGAGACGACGTTCTCAAACGGCGCTTACAGGTTAGCCCAGCCTAATGGAGACCTGTTAATGGCTCCTATCAATGGCAAATTTCTGAAAAGGTACTATGCTTAACCTCCTCTGCTCAAGTGGAATATGGCAAAAACTTCATTCTGACAAAACTACTTCCAAAACGAAACTAGTTGGATCGTATTCTATCATGACCATATAACCTCTGAATAGATATATCCTGCTAAAACTTACCGAGAGTATATCACGTCCATATTACCTCTGATATCACTTTTACCCAAATTTGTCATTTATATTTCGAAATAATGGGTCCACAAAGTCAGATGAAAGCCTCTTTATTATTCCCAAAAAGGAGCAGAAGTATATTGAAAAGCAAAAGCAAAAGTATATCATTTTGGGGGAGCAGTCAGGTCGCGAAGCTGCTGCGCCAGTACGGCCATCCTCTCAGTCTTGGAATCTAAGACATCGTGGCGAGCCCGCTACAGCCATGCCTCATCATTGCTCAGGAGGGACAGTTCGGCTCTAGCCCAAAGAAAACCAGCACGGGCGACATTTGCACCCGCCAAGTTCTGTTGTGCTACGCCCAATCGGCTATCCACCATAACTAGAGCTTTCGACGACTGAGAAGCCCACTCTTTTGCCTGAGCGAGTTTCGTTTCCAGCCTGAGGACCCTCACTACATTCCCTTCGTGCTCGGCCTGGCACTTCGTTCGAAGAGCAATAGCCTACTCCAGGACGACTTTTCCTTCATCCATCTTATGCTGATGTGTCTGGATGGATTTATTTATGCCTGCCATCTGTTTGGCAAGCCACGCAGTCATGGAGTCGTATCTAGCCTGGACCAGATCTTCAATATTGTCTTGAGCTAGCTGCAAGTATTCGTTAATGGGTTGCTCCAAACTATTAACTATCTCCTCCAGCGTTTCAGCTAGCCCAGTGTCGTCGAATTCTCGGATCGGCATTATCGCGGACTGGGAGGACCTCTTCAGTGACGCAAAGCTCAGATTCTTCGCCAACACCCTTGATATTAACATTTTCAAAGTAGTGTAGAAGATATCAGTGTACTGCTCGATCAGCACAGCTAGATCTAATTGGACGCTGGGGGTGGCCTCGATATTGGCGAATCCCCCTCCGAGAACAATCGCAGACGATGTTGCCACGGCCGTCGCCTCAATAGGTGGTGCAACGAAAGAAGAAGCGCCAACACCGGACGAAGATACCAGCATACTCAAAGGAGGCATTGTCGCAATGATAGGCTCGTCCTCCTCTTGAGATATCGGAATCTCGTCGACAGGCGAGCCAGCACCCAAAGATGTTTCCTTCTCAAAATTAGCCACCTCCATGTCGCCGCCAGGACCTGACACAGAGCTGAAGGGCGCATCTACACTGCCCTCCCCGAAGAGGTCTTCCCCTAAAAAGAGGATGAAAGGAAGTTAGTATCGAAATGATGGTAACTTTTCTAAAAAGAGGCGTGGAGACGACATTTACCCATGGCCGACAGCATATATATCGCGTCTGCGGCTTGTACAACTAAATTATTTCTTAACGATGCTAAGCAAGCTATCATACCTAGAGAAAGGGGTCTGCTAACCGACGCTGGCGAATAGTCTTCCAGATCCTAATCAAATTCCAACCGAGGCTCATCGGTAGGAATCTCACCGGGTGCACTGACAGGCACGACAGGGGTCTCTCTCGATGCCGATCCACGTAAAGATATACTCAGCCCTGGAGGTGACCTCATTCCACTACCTGAAGCAGTAGCAGCGACGGCGGCCTCCAACAGAGATTCTCCGGCACCACCAGCCGAAACTGTAGAGGGTCCCTCTCTAAAAGGCGAGGAACCTCCAATCAAAGAATCATCCCCAACATGGGGAGATGCAGGCTCACTTCCAGGAGCCTCAATACCAGGAATCCGGAGAGGACGATTAACCATCTTCTTCTTCCTCTTGCGAGGGGAAGTCTCCTTCGGAGCAGGAGCCCTTCGCTTCCCAGAGATTACCAAAGGCCCTGCAGGCAGGGGTACTTTACCCCTCGATACCGCCAATAGAGGCTCATCTGGAGTGACGAACTCCTCACCCTCGTCGGAAGAGACCGAAGGGACTTCCACTCTTCCCCTAGACTTGGAAGAGGGCACCCTAAAACTTCCATGCATGTCAAAATCACGATGAAAGGTGTTCGTTGCCACATAGAACTGGGCATACGAGTGCAGAATACGCAGCTCCATGGAGAGTGTAATGACCGGCACGGTAAAAATTGCTCTAGTGCAGCCCATAAGGAAATATCGCCATCCTCTCACTCCATCAATGAGTTTATCCCTGGACCGAAAGCTGGTGACGGCGTTGCCCACGTGCAACTGATCGTATCCAAACTGCCTGGCAAACCGACTAGGCAGGTAGGGCTCCAAGAAGCAATGGTCTTCACTCCTGTACAGTAAATGGGAAGGTCTAATACAGACCAACCAATTAAAAGCTTCAGGAGAGATTGGTCTTCTCCCTGCCTGAATCCTCAAGCCTAATCCCCGATTGATTGCGATGTACGGAGGGGACAGTACAGAAGATCTTTTAGCTGTGACTGAAGCCCAGCACCCGCCGACAGTCTAGAACCGTGGCCATATTCCAAGAAGATTTCTGGTAGTTCAACAAGAAACTAGCCCCCGAACTACTGTCGGAGCCGGAAGACATAACCCTGGGGTTATGAAGAATTAACCATCCTATCAAATACAGGTATGGTAATTCTACCATAGGAAAGCTATCACGCCGAGTTTCATCGGCGAGCAGCCCGTTAGTCATGGCCCTCAGACCAGCTTGAATATGGTACACCATGGCAGGGAGCAAGCCCAGTCTTGCCCCAAATACCAGACACACTACAGGCCATAGCATATTGCGATAAATGCGGTCTGCAGATGCGACGCCAGGTACCACCACTCGGCGCAGCCATATGGAGAGGAAGCCAGCCAGTTGAGCTTTTTTGGACAGAGGCCTGCGGCAGTGCCTCAAATAACTATAGGCTTTAGTGCCTACAGGATACTGTCCTATCCCTTAGTCGAGGAGCAAGTCCGGAGCCCCAGCGTCTACCATGAGATCGTCGACTACCTGAGCATTAAGCGCGCTCAGAGGATTCACAGGCAGATCCTTGCCCTCCAATACCTTCTCTGGCTTAGCATTTCGGGACCGGTGAAAGAAGAGGTAGGACATCCATTTATTGATGTGAGCCAAATCTGAGGGCTCACCATAAAAAGTGATGCAAGCGAGGTAGTGGCACATCAGCTCCTGATATACTTCCACTACCCGAGGGTCTGAATTCCCCAGCTTCCGGTTCGTAGGAACATACTCTTCATACGAAGTATCCCCCATCGGCAGTCTCGAGATCTCTGCCATCTCATGAAGGGACAATCCTAACTTCCCTAGTAGAGTGGCGTAAGTCCCGGTGAGCGAAATATATCGCTCCATCAGTGCCAGAAACAGGTTAGGGTTAGGAGGTAACCCAACACTGGTAGCACTCACAGCTGTAAACAGACCAATGCTCTCCAACTCGGTCTAAAAATACTTCAGGGCCCAATCAACTAAGAGAGCCCATCGAAGGTTTGTAGGGGTGATCCACCCACCGCACCGAGGGTTCACCTTAGGGTATACTCCCCCGTGTCCCATAAAATTATTACAGAAGGTCGATAATTAGACCGACTGGATCACTAAGCTGTCTTCACTCGGGATAATGCCCGGGTACAGTCCCCTGAACATCGTCACATTGCCGGAACGGCGACTAAAAAATGACCCCTGGTCCGCTCCTTTCAGATGAAAGATCTTCCCCGGCCTGCCGTGAAGATCAGGAGTCAGCGTCCACGATATCCTCCTGGGATGTGTGGCATGGAAGAATGCCAAGATGGGATAGTCTCTCGCATCTTGGGCAGATACAAAACCAAGCCCCCGGCAGGAAAAACCCAGAGTTCTTTCTTGGTCTTCGTTTGGGACTGCTTGTCGATCATGTCCCCGAAGAGGAAAGCCGGCTTTATGTATTGGTCCCCGTCTATGTACGTCAGGGGCTCTCCGTTGATCAAGTTCAGCAGTGTTCGCTCGCCCTGAGCCGATATCAAGATTTCCCTTCCCTCGGGATACTGGGGCCCAGAGATAGGAAATGTCACGTATGACCGATCCTCCAGATAGTTGGAGTGCAGCATCCCGGCGGCCGAACCCATCACATTGGCTAGCGGAGACACATGCAAGTTAACTGCAGGAGTGCAAGAAAAACACATCAGTTCCTATAACTAGATATTACAGATCTTGCAGCCTACGCAAAAAATCAACAGTCTGTGCTTTACGCCAAGACCGTAAAAACTTGACCATTACGCTGGAATCCATTTCCTAAAGCGTAAAGTTCAAGGCCGGCAATACACAGTCTGTGCTTTACGCCAGACTGATAAAAGTTGAGGTATTATGCCAGAATCTTCATCCAGAAGCATAACACTCAAATTTTATACGCCAACTTTCGACAGCCAAAGTTTTTACGCCAGACTGCAAAAATATGGAGTTTTTGCGCTGACACATTAGAAATGTGGGCGTAAAATATAAAACGTCTCTGTGTATCATCTTCCTCAGAGAGGCTATCAGCACAGAAGATGACCTAGCATGGTCACATACAATGTGTGCGAAGGATTTTCAGTCATTCTTTTTCGTCCCAAATGCTCTACCTTTAAGGCCGGGTGCACTGCTCGTCGGCGGGATACTTCACTCAGAATGAAGTTCGTCTTGCCCGACCGAAGACGCTCTCTCTTGAGCAGAAGAACGAGAATAAGAATAAACCTTCTTTCCCTTAGTGGAGGGGACTTGTTTCGGGGCCATTACTGGAAACTTTAAAATCTCGGAGAAGAGACGAAGAAGAACTCGAACAGACGAAGGCTTTCTTTCGCAGAAGACGGATGAAAAGTTTTTCTCTGAGAAACTTGGGGTATATATAGAGTTCGGATGGACTCCTCGAATTCCGAACCAAATCTCCTAATTAATATTCGATTATGATTGGGTACTACGTCAGCCTATTACTCAGAGAAGGTGGACAGTCAGCAAATTCGAAAAGTTTTTCGCATAAAGCAGATTCGTGGTTCTTACGCTAAGGAGCTTTCTACGCTCGACAGCTACAGATCTATGATTTTACGCTCATAGGCTATAAGTCTATGGTTTTACGCCCGGATACCTTTGTGCTCGGTAGCTTTTACGCTCGAGAGGCTACAAACCTACGACTTCACGCTCAGCAGCTACAAATCTATGATCTCACGCTCGGTGGCGTTTAGTTTACGCTCAGAAGCAACAGATCCACAACTGCACGCTCGGAAGATTTCCTTTTTACAGGCTACAAATCTACAGTTCTGCACCAAGGAGCTTTCTACGCTCGACAGCTACAAATCTATGGTTTTACGTTCAATAGCTACAAGTCTATGGTTTTACGCCCGGATGCCTTTGTGTTCGGTAGCTTTTATGCTCGAGAGGCTACAAACCTACGACTTCACGCTCAGGAACTACAAGTCTACGATTTCATGCTTGGTGGCATTTAGTTTACGCTCGAAGGCTGCAGACTTATGATTTCACGCTCTATGACTTTCCGCACATCTAAAAGATGCGCAGGCCAGTACAGTACATCTGAACAAATTCTCAAGGCGGTCAATCGTAGGAGTTCACACAGAAGATACTCCTTCTTGACCTCAAGATACCCCAAGTACCCGAAGCATACGGAGTTCATCATTGAAAATGACTCTTCTTCATGGGTCGATTCGAAGTTCATCCAGAATCTAGTCTGAATATTTTGTCTGCAAATTCAAGATGGCAGCTCAGTTCTTGACAGCCATTCCTTGCCCTGTTCCAAGGGATTTTCGAGAAATCACTCTTGAAGACGATGGTCTGAACAAAATTCTGTTTATCAGAAGTAAAAATAGTTCAGAATTCTACGCGGTTCCTAACAGCAGGACAGTTCGAACACTCGACTGCTATAGCGGCTTTCTGCGCATCCTTAGTTATGCGTAAAAGACAGGACATGACCTAGCACTCTTTCTACACAGAGTCGGCATAAAGAATCAGACGTGTCGAAGCTACATATATTCAGACTTCACAGCAAAGTATGACAAGATGATCATATGAACAAGAAGATGATCAGTGGCGGGAGGATACCAAAATTGGGCATAGACCCATCCTCCAACAGAAGGAAAGCAGGATAAATCTGCTTTCCTACAACCAACGTCACTCGAGGACGGCAGTTATAGTTTATCTACTCTCGTCCACAGAGGTAACGGGAGAAGGTACCGCTTGCAAGCGGCATACGAAATGCGACGCTTCTTCTCTCCCGAAGAACCACCATATAAAGTTGCTGATCATCCCGAGCAAAGGAGGCTATGATACCCTTCAATGATCCATCATTGCAGAGGATATTTGCTCGAAGACGCCGTCTTTTTTGGCTCCTTACATGCTCGAAGATGCCATCTTTTTCGGCTCCTTGCTGGAAGAACATGATCTCCTTCTTTCTCAAGTCGACCCGACGAACTCTGGCCATCATCTCTGTGTGGTGAAGGAAGTGTGGGAAGACAGGAAAACTCCTCAGCATTTTTATAGGCGAAAAAGATCTCACCGATCCCCAATAACTCTGCCATAAAGTCAGCCATGAAAGAACGTGTCAGGCTTGACCGTTTCAGGCTCCATTCAGAGCGTTTCGAGTTACGAGGAACGGTTCATGCTTCATTCAAAGCATTTTAAATTACGAGGAATTTAAAAGCTTTGAAGGGGGTCTTGTAGAAGCATGAAAAATACGCTGGATAGCTATACGCAGCATCTTGATACGGGGAAGCATAAACAGAGGACCTCAGAGCCATCAAACGTGCAACAGAGCTTTTCCGCTGAGCACAGCGTAAAAATATAGGCTCAAGGACCATCCGTATAATACAGTATGTCCAGACTGCTTCAGCGTAAACAGAGTGCTTCATCGTCTATATGGCGTAAAACTCATCCGCTTTCAATGCAGCATTGAAGTGTACAAGGAACGCTTCATATTCTTCGAAATAAACCTGTCAAATTATGCAATGAACCTGACGTCTGGACTCCTGACAAAGAGTACTGCACGATAACCTAAGCGACGGGTATCATGATGGCGCGGCACTGTAACCCAGGCTGTCATTTACTATCATTTCCTTTGCGTAAACCATTTGTACACATACGAAGGAATACGCTGCCTAGTTTTACACAGGCAGATATGAACCGTTTATGCTCCGCAGAAGACAAACAGCCTGCCACGCCAAAAGCTGTACTTCGTACAGGGCTCGAGGCACGTCTCTGCATTTAATGCGCAGAGCGGTGATAGTTTTTCGAGGCACGTCTCTGTATTTAAAGTGCCGAATACTGACAGATGCCTAAGGCACATCTCTGCACCTGATGCACAGAAGGGTGGCAGGCCTTCAAAACACGCCTCCTCATTTAATGCACATGATAATGGCGGATCTCCGCATTTAATGCTGGGGATTTGATTAAATGTCACCGAATCGTCGTTTAGCGGCATCCCCTTTGCGTAAACTACTATTATGCATATAAGGGAATACGCCGCCTAGTTTTACACAGGCAGACGTGAGCTTCTTACGCTCCGCAGAAGGCAAACAGACCGCCACATCAGCAGTTACTCTTCGTACAGGATTCGAGGCACGTATTTGCATTTAATGCAGAATGATGGCAAATCTTAAAGATAGACCTTTGTATTTAATGCGCAGGATGGGGGTAGATCTTTGCATTTAATGCAAGAGATTTGATTATCTCCAAGAGCCGTAATTCCGGCTAAAACGTCCACATCATCTCGGCTTCTACGCCTGCTCGACTTCTATGCCCACTCGACTTCTATGCCCACTCGGCTTCTATGCCCACTCAGCCTCTATGACCACTCGGCTTCTATGCCTACTCGGCTTCTACGCCTACTTGGCTTCTATGCCCACTTGGCTTCTACGCCTACTCGGCTTCTATGCCTATTTTGGCTTTTATGCCATGGTGACAGTCATTGGCTTCTATGCCAACCTCTTCTACACAAGGGATAACTACCTATGTGGCTTCTACGCCTTGATCTTCGCAGCAGATATACGCATTTTGTCCCTTAGTTGGACGCGCGTCACATGCTCACTCAAAAGGTCATCTATACGCAGGCATTGGTTATTTTAAACCGTCGTGTAAAAGGGTGCTGTACTTTCCACTACTCAGTTTATACGCCGACTGTGTGGTCACTGTCACTAAAAACTCTATAAATAGAGACCTCTATCAACAGAGGAAAAGGTCGAAGAAATTGGTCAAAAAATTGATCAAGAAATCCAGTATCAGATCCAACGGTCGCAAAGATCGAAGGTCAAACGGTCAAGAGAGAGAGGAGAGGAGAATCCAGAGCTCAGGCAAAGAGAGGGGATCGACGACTTTGGCATCAGACATCCACCCTCTTTAGCAACCTTCGAAGCTGCTTTCTGTCTTCCACGATACTTCTTTAACATCGTGTGGTCCAAGGGCTAAAGTGATCGACTGCAGATCAGACACCTATAGAAATATTTACCCAGATTAAATAAATTGTACTTAGTCATCCTCGTGTAGGATCAAATTGTACAATCTTGTTTGTAAACATAAAAGAAGGGCGGGTTTTCGTATAAGACCTCGTTTTCCATATTATCAATCTTTTCTCATTTATTATCATAAACAAACACCACGACCACCAGTAGGACGGTGATGACCATGGCATCAGTTTTCTCGCTCTACTTCGTTCCCTCCGAGGTTCAGCTCTATGTAACTTATCTTCTTTCTCCTTCCCCTCCTCTTATTCTTATATTAGTAAACTTTTCCATTTTTCGATAATGGAAAAAAATGGTTCAGCCGGAATGCAACAAGATGTAAAGGGAGAAGGTCTCAGTCTCCTTTGACACACGTAGATAGTTGTGTCCATAATATATATCATTTACCTGGAACATAAAGAATATATAGTGAATATAATGTATTTCAAGAAAATTTTATCTTTATTACATATATATTAATATAAAAGAGAGAGAAAACCAAAGGGTTTGTATAGAAGAAGGAAATTAATCGTGACCATTGGATCTGCCACGTCAATGATCCATGAATTAAATGAATCAATCTCATCCATTCAAAAAAAAAACTAAGAAACTAATAAATGATAGGGTAAATCAGAATCAAGAAACCAGTGGAAAAAGGGTGAATCAAACCATATTCATAAAAGCAAGTTGTCCTTAGACGGTATTGTCACGAACCGCACCTGATGTAGGGACATAAGTACGTTGATATGTCCATCCTATACCGCTGCATCGACAGTAGGACGCTATCTAGGTCTACTATATTATCTAACAATAATAATTCATAATATATAATGTCATCTCAATATCAATATGAATACTCAATCACAAGAATCTATAAGGGAGAATCAACTCAAGAATATGATATACATAAATATAAGAGAAATCTAGAAATATACATCTCAATTCTCCATCAATAGGTCTAAGAGTCTAGCCACACTCAACAACAATATAAGTCTCAAAAATAACATATCAATATCTCAAAGCTAAAAATAAATCCAGTCCAATATAAAAATATTAAACTAGCTAAGTGTTTGAAATATTAGTTTGTTATGTGATCAGCTTGGAATAAGATCAGGCTCTATCATATATGATTGGCTATGCACAAGTACAGGTAAGGGATCAGGTCAATCATGTATGATTGACTATGAACAATTACATGTAAAGGGATCAGGCCAATCATATATGGGGATCTATGCACAAGTAATGAGATCAGGCTACACCCTACATGTGGTGAGGGTGAGATATGCATAAGTAGGTGGTATATGATCACATAACTAGATAATAATTTCTCCGTCCTCCGACTAGTATAGTATATCCAACCATGACATATTACGACACATGATTCATAGAGCAGGTGACTAACCTGCTCCTGAATCGGTGTCTATACATATATAGGAATAACATGATGTCACCCTCACTTTTTTAACTAGGGATAATTTAATAATTTGGCCTAGTTATTTAATTTTAGGAATATAATATTAATATTAGTGGGCCATATATATTTATTTGATGCTTGTATTAGTTATTTAATTATTAGAGTGCTATATTTAATTAGAGGCTTGTAGCATTTAATTTAGTTAGTGGACTAGCCTATTTAATTTGACTTGACATTAGTGGACCTAAATTAGACTTATCATAACAAATAATGAGCCAACATGGACTAGGTCCAATGAACCCATTCCCACTAATTAATTAAGGAGAATTAGTTTAATTGTAATTAGTTAGAGACTTCCAAAAATACCTTTCTTAATTATTTCTTATATTAGCATGTAGGGGCATAGTTGTGTCACTACCATATTTTCTAGGAAAGAATATTTTAATAATTTCATAATTAATTAAATATTGTGCTTGATAAATAATTATTGTTGTATTATTTAATTATTGTTAGATGTTATTTATTTATTTTGGACTTATTTTAGTGGACCTAACTAGTTTAGTTTAGACTCATGGACCAACATGTATTAATTGTCAGAATTGAGCCCATTTAGAAAGTTCATTGATTAGGAGGATGATTAAATTAATTAAACCATTAGACTAAAAGATTTTCTCCTTAATTATTTCTTCATGAGAGGCCCCAAGGGGTATATTAGATATTTCATAGTGACTTGAGGAAGGAGAAAGGGGGGCCGGCCTATATTTAAAGAGGGGGAAAATTTCTCTCTCCTCTTTTCATTTGAAAACTAGATCTAGAATTTCCCTCATCCAAATTCCTTCATTTCCACTTTATTTTTCTACCAAATTTCATCACAATTCCTTCCCAAATCACCATTAGAGGCTAGTAGAGCAATGATCTAGAATGAGAAAGTAAGGATCTATAAATAGGAGCAAGAATCTATAAGTTGGAGGCCAATTTTATCACATTTGGAGGTTTTATTGGGAATTCATCTCCCAGTAGGTATAATTTAGTTTTTTTCTCTTAATTTAGGTTCTAAATATGAGATTTAACCATGAGAATTTAACCCATATGCATCGGCTACCCATAGGATTTGATTTTGTGTTCATAGGAGGCCTATTGTTAAAGTTATGGTACTTTTTGTGTCAATTTTGGGAAAATTTTGAGATTGACAATTATTGTGTGTGTCAATTGGTCCGATAGATCAATTTGGCATGTGTTTGTGTGTTTGGGACTAGTGTTGTGTCCATAATTGGGTACGTGTAGGTCGTATCCCAACAATTTGTATCAGCACGATTCATGATACGCATTGGATTAGAGTTCGAGGCATTGCCAGAGAGGTTGAATATACTCACTGGTAATAGGCTCGTATGAGTTAGTAGGATATGTATAGCGTGTCCGGTCGTAGTGTGCGGGCTTTTACTACCAGCACAATTGATCGAATTCCCTATGGATAACTTTGACGTTATCTTAGACATGGACTAGCTGAGAGGAAGTCATGCTACAATAGATTTTCATAAGGGTAGTGTATTATTTAGTATCCCAGGAACAGAAGGTTTCACCTTTGACAGATCTGTGGGAGACCAGCATGAAGAGAGGATCGCAGCGACAGTGTTATCAGGAGAACACCTTCCCGAGGTAGTTAAGGAGTTCATAGACGTCTTCTCAGAAATACTACTAGGATTACCCCTGGTAAGAGATGTTGAGTTTTATATAGAGTTGATTCCTAAAGCAAGACCAATATCTTATAAAGTTTACCAAATGACACCATCAGAGCTAGACATATTATACCAACATATAGAAGAACTGAAGGCAAAGAAGTTTATTTGAGAAAGCAAGGATCTATAAATAGGAGCAAGAATCTATAAGTTGGAGACCAATTTTATCACATTTGGAGGTTTTATTGGGAATTCATCTCCCAGTAGGTATAATTTAGTTTTTTTCTCTTAATTTAGGTTCTAAATATGAGATTTAACCATGAGAATTTAACCCATATGCATCGGCTACCCATAGGATTTGATTTTGTGTTCATAGGAGGCCTATTGTTAAAGTTATGGTACTTTTGTGTCAATTTTGGGAAAATTTCGAGATTGACAATTATTGTGTGTGTCAATTGGTCCGATAGATCAATTTGGCATGTGTTTGTGTGTTTGGGACTAGTGTTGTGTCCATAATTGGGTACGTGTAGGTCGTATCCCAACAATTTGGTGATACGTATTGATTTGGAGATTTTTCCTCCGACACGGGGCTTTGAGCATGTCATATTTTGACACGGATATGTAGATTTATGTTTGACTCTTTGTATTGTTCATAAATAATATATTAGACATGCTCGTGTCCTTCGGAGTACGTTTGGATGTGTGGTGGACTCGTGTCGCAAGCGTATCCTAGATCTAGTGGGATACGGGTGTGATACGCTCCATATGGTTGTACATTTATTTCTAGATTTCATTCTCTTTTGTTCTTGATCATTGTGATGTGTAATTATATATATATATATATATATATATATATATATATATATATATATATATATATATATATATATATGTATATATATATATTGTTGTGTTTATATATTTATGTATGCATATGGCATAGATCTATGTATCTATTATATCTATGTGTATATATTTTTATGTAGCTATTCTTCTACATGTGTAAAAGCTATTTAATGTGGTTGTTGTATATATATATATATATATATATATATATATATATATATATATATATATATATATATATATATATATATATATATATATATATATTGTAGTGTATATATATATATATATATATATATATATATATATATGTTAGGTGTAGATGTATATATATATGTTGTATATGTATATATATTGTGTATGATTATATATACATATACATATATGTGAAGTTATATCTATATGATACTATATATGTGTATGTTATGTTACTATGTATTATTATGTACATATATTTGTATGTGGAAGAGTATATGTGTTTACATACATAGTGGTATTATATATAGTGTGTTATATATATATTATATATTATATGTTATATATTATATATATATTGTGTTATATATATAATAAAGGAGAGCAAGGAGCTTTGGCGATGGTTCAGCGTCACCAAACAGAAACAACAGCAGAGGAAATAGCGACAGCAGCCGCAGCAGCAATAGTAACAGCAGCAGTAGTAGCGACGGCTACAACAGAAACATCGACGCAGAAGCGAGGGTTTTGGCGACAACAATAGGAGTTTGTCACAAAAAATAGCAGAGTATCAGCGGTATCAGTAGCTTCAGCGATAGTAGGCAGGACCTTTAATGACAATTTTATGATTTTATTAGATTTTATGTATTTAATTATATTAGATATATATATGTATATATATGGTATTAATATATATGTAGATACATTTCTAATTGTTAATTATGTTTTAGTATACTATAATTATAATTATTTAGTTGTAGCATATATTATTTATGGGTAGTTAGTATAAACAAGGTTTTGGATATTACCTTGAAATACCATGGTAAGTATCAAGGTAATTGGGGATACCCAAGGTATTGGGTTTGGGTATCAAGATTATGGTTTAGTGTTGTGATACCAAGTTGGTTCGAAACCAAAGTTTCTATTTAATGTTTGTAATTAGGATATTATATATAATTAATAATTGTTTGATATATTTATGGAATGTTTTACCTATTGCTTTTACGTATCCTGAGATACGGTATCCTACTATACTAAGATGTAGTTTATTACCTAGACTCTAGTATTTGAAACCAATATCTTTGAGATAGACTTGTGCAACCTAGAAATAGATAGTTTGACATAATTAACCCTAGTTTGACCATAGTTGACCATAGTTTGACCATAGTTTGACTTAGAGTTGACTTAGTTTGACTTTTGACTTAGAATTGGCTTGTTGACCTAGAAGTTGACTAGTTTAACTTATTTTCTTTCCAAAATCTTATATTAATATTATATTCTATATTTAGGTCTTCGAGGTACCGTATCAGACATCTGTGAGACTATTCTTTGGACTTCAGACGAGTATATTCTCTGATAGTTTCTCATTTATGATATCCTCTATATTCATTGTATCTAGTGTAGATATTATTATTCTATTGACACGATGGTTACACGGATTGGTATATCCGAATCTTGTCATAGGATATTATTCTTTGGTATATGGTGTATCTTGTGCAAGCCTTGTTTCATTGATTATCTTGTACATGTACAGACACTGATTCTCGGGAAGACTAGCTATCTTCTTGGGGAATCTCGTGCCATAGCGTACCATGGTTGGATATATTATACCAGTCGAGGGTGGAGAGAATTTTAGTGTAGATATGTGATCATACCCTCCTTGTATCAAGTTTTTCTCTTGAATAGTATTAATCATACACCGCACGTATGATTAGCCAGGCCATAAATCTTGCATCATGTTCCCAAGCCGATCATATGTTAAAGCTAGTACTCACACACTTAGTCATTAGTATTCTTGTTCATTGTCATATTGTTTATTATTGTATTTATTCCTGTATTTCCTTATTGTATATCTCTTGTATCTATTGTGCATCTTGTATATTCACATCTATTTACTGTTACATAGTTTTTATTATTGATTAGAACTGCTGTTAGAGATGTACTCTACTCCTTTCCTGACTGAATATATTTTTTTTAGATGACACTGAGGACTGGTACCCTACACATTATGGACCCCAGGATATTGTGGGTTTAGAGTCAGAGACCCTGGCTCAGGAAGGACTTATCTCGACTGAGGCAGATGATCCGAGACTTGTAGCTTCTTAGTATTCTTGTACTAGATTTGTCTCCAACTTATTTATTAGTATTCTTTCTGACTCATTGATGTATTATTTTAGACTCATGAGTTATTGTGACTATTCTATTCTTTATCATATTCGTGCTCGTTTCCATCTTAGATCTGTGATTGAGTATATTGTTATTGTTGGTGGTTCATTATATTGCTAGATAGATTTTCTAGACAATGTTCTACCACCGATTCTACGGCGTAGGCTGGGCGTTGTTCCTGACTTGCATCCCTATATCGTGTGCGGGTCGTGACACGTTTTTAGTGGTGGCCCATGCAGGTCTCTGAGCTCGCCTCTCTTTCGAGGTCACAATTAGTGCGATTCGTAGTGGTGCTCTAAATTAAGTACTATTACGAGCCTGTTCAGGATATAGGATATAGGCTATAGGCTAAGAATACTCAATCATATCTAGGAAAAATTCTTTTGATTCATTCAACTATTCTCCTTTGATATTGATACTTGATCTTTAAACTGTTATTTTCTTGAGTGTCTTACATCATGTGCCATATTGATTCTTTCTTTCGCTTTGTCTTAGGATGCCGCCTAAGACTAGATCGCAACAGGGGAGAGCAGCTTCTGAGAGGTCTGCGACGTCCCGAGGGCCTGCACTAGTCACTTCTCTGGTGATTGGAGTGTCAGATGCTTTCAGAGGTCCACCACCTACTCAGAGGGATGTACCAGCTGTATCTGAGGGGCTTCCACCTCCACCTCCTGTGCCAGCAGAGGCGACAGAGATGTTTATACTATTTTATGAGATGCTCGAGGCACAGAGGGATAAGTCAGAGGCACATCAGAGGCAGACCGATGTCTTACAGTAGGGCATCTAGAGTGCACATCAGCTTGCTCGTGTTATAGTAGAGAGAGGAGTTTTGGTCCAGCAGCAGGTTGCTCCTCAGGTTGCTCAGCTTCGGCCAGGCAACATTCAAGACTTCAAGAAGCTGGAGCCTAGGGTCTTCAAGGGGACGGAGGGCATCGTCTATGCTGATGATTGGCTCAAGGAAATTGAGCGTCTTATGAGGGTGTCTCATCTTTCTAAGGAATTGAAGGTTGAGGTGGTAGGACTTCAACTGTTTGACATCGCCAGCACTTGGTTCAGGAATGAGCCAATTCTTGTTGACGCAGGACAGTCTTCAGAGGTATTCAAGAACCTCTTCAAGAAGAAGTTCTTCGCTCGGGCAGACATGCTAGACTTGGGGAGGCAGTTTGAGAGCCGCATTCAGAGGAGCATGTCTGTGGAGGAGTACGCTGCGGAGTTCGGCAGGTTGAGCCAATTTACAAAGTATTTGGTGAGAGAGCCGGAGGTTCGGGCTATTCATTTTTGTGAGAGTCTAAACTGGGAAGTGAAGATCCTCATTCCGTCTTTTTATGAGACATACTCGGAGATACTTGCGGAGGCGCGCAAGGTTGAGCGGGAGTTGGGTTTGAAGCCCATGAGAGACCGTAATTCTTTTCTGGGGGCCAACAACAGTGCAGTATCTGCCAAACATCCTCATTTCCAGTCCAAACCTTTCCAACAGCCACAACAACACCAGACTCCAGCTAGGACGCTGTTTCATCAGGCACCATAGCAGTAGAGACAGTTACAGTAAGCTTTCTGCCACTACTGCAAGAAGCCCAACCATATCTGGAAAGTTTGCAGGAGGAGGTAGGGAGTTTGTTTGTATTATGGTACTGAAGGATATAAGCTGAGGGAGTATCCTTCCAATCCTCGTCGTACAGTTCAGGGACCAGTTTTAGCTCCGAGGGCACAAACGAGACCATCTGCAGTATAGCCGAGGGGACCGCTTTTGACCCAGCATCAGCGTTATATCCAGTATCAGCAGTAGGGTGGTGCACGTCAGGGACGAGCGTTTGCTATGAACTTCGAGGAGGATGAACCCACCGTAGATATCATCGCAGGTCTATTCTTCTTAATTCCATTCCAGCTTTAGCTTTGTTTGATAGTGGTTCTTCCCATAGTTTTGTATCTGTTTCTTTTGCTCTAAAGCATGGTTTGGTAGCTGAGTCTTTGCTTAGGACTTGCAAGATCATGACCGGGGGAGGCATTATCTTGGTTAATAGTATTTGCAAGGATCGAAGAGTTACTCTAGGAGGCCAGGAGTTGATTGCTTGTCTACTTGTAATGCCACTTCTGATATATGATATTGTACTCGGGATGGATTGGTTGAGTATGCACCGTGCTAGTATAGATTGTAGAGAAGGTAGAGTTTTGTTTGGTCCGCCAGGAGAGACAGAGTTCAAGTTTGCTAGAGGAGCTGCAGAGCAGGGAGAAGGCATTATTTGTGGAGCTATGGTAGAAGATAAGGAGTTGCCGCATCCGTTGATAGCAGAGTTCTTGGATATGTTTTCTGAAGAATTGCCAGGATTGCCGCTAGATCAAGATATTGAATTCTCTATAGACATGGTGCCAGGTGCAGAACCAATTTTGCAACATGTCTATAGAGAAAATAACAGCAAACTGGTCGAGCTGAAGAAGCAGGTGGACAAATTACAGGATAAGGGGTTTATCAGATCAAGTTCTTCACCGTAGGGAGCCCCGGTATTGTTTGTATCGAAGAAGGATGGATCGGTGCGCATGTGCATTGATTACAGGACTTTGAATAATCTTACTATCAAGAATAAGTATCCGTTGCCACGGATTGATGACTTGTTCGATCAGTTGAGTGGTGCCAAGGTATTTTCTAAGATAGATTTGAGATCAGGCTACCACCAGGTGAAAGTAAAGCCGGAGGACGTACCGAAGACTGCTTTTAGAACTCGGTATGGTCAGTACGAGTTTATGGTGATGCCATTTGGTTGACTAATGCACCGGCGATATTTATGAACTTGATGAATAAGGTTTTCCATCAGTACCTTGACAAGTTCTTGGTGGTGTTCATCGACGATATACTCATATACTCGAAGACATCGGAGGACCACGATGAGCATTTGAGGATTGTGTTGGAGGTGCTGAGGAAGGAGAAACTGTATGGAAAGTTGTCCAAGTGTGAGTTCTTCCTGGACAAGGTAGAGTTCTTGGGACATGTTGTAACTGGTAATGGTATTTCAGTGGATCCGAAGAAGATCGCAGTAGTAGAATCTTGGAAGACCACGAGTTCCGTAGAAGAGATCAGGAGTTTCTTGGAATTTGCAGGCTACTACATGAAGTTTATGCAAGATTTTTCGAGGATTGCCGAGCCGATGACCAGACTCACTAGGATGGATGTAGAGTTTGTTTAGACGGAGGATTGCCAGGGTACTTTTGAGAAATTGAAGAAGAGGTTGACGTCTGCTCCTATTTTGACGTTGCCATCAGGGTCTGGAGGTTTCACTATTTATAGTAATGCATTGGAAAAATGTTTGGATTGTGTTCTTCAGTAAAATGAGAAAGTGATTGCCTATGCATTCATGCAATTGCGTCCTCATAAAAAGAACTATCATATCCATGATTTGGAGTTGGCAGCAGTCATCTTCGCCCTAAAGTTGTAAAAATATTATTTGTACGGAGAGCGTGTGGAGATCTTCACAGACCACAAAATCTTGAAGTATATTTTCACGCAGAAGGAGTTGAACATGAGGCCGCGTCAGTGGTTGAAACTGATGGAGGATTTTGATATATCTTTGCAGTATCATCCTGGGAAAGCTAATGTAGTTTTCGATGCTTTGAGTAGGTATCCGGTAGCTATGTTCTTGACGCAGGATCAATATTTGTTGGAGGACTTGGAGAGCTTGGACATTAAGGTGATAGTTCCTGGTTGTGCAATACAGATGTGGAGATTGCAGATACATTCAGATTTGATGGACATGATCAAGGCAGCATAGTATGAGGATCTATCTCTGAGGAGCATCAGAGCTCAGGTGAGAGCAGGATTGGAGGATAATTTCACCATTGCCGAGGATGGTTCTTTGCGGAATAGAGTTAGATTATGTGTGCCTAGTGGGGAGCTGTGTGATGAGGTATTGTAGGAAGCACATCGCTCTCAGTATTCCATACATCCAGGTGCCAACAAGATGTATCGGGATATGCGAGAGTGTGTGTGGTGGTATGGCATGAAGAGAGAAATGGTACAGTTTGTATCCAGATGCTTAGTGTGCCAACAGGTGAAAGCCGAGAGGCAGAGGCCTGGAGGTTTACTTTAGCCATTATCCATTCCAGAGTGGAAGTGAGAGCATATTACTATCAATTTTGTGTCCGGACTTCTACGATCTCCAAGAGGGAAAGACCCGATTTGGATCATCAATGATAGGTTGACCAAGTCGGCCCACTTTTTGCCTTTCAAGGTGGGTTTGTCTATGGAGAAGCTGGCAGAGATGTATGTGAAGCAGATTATCAGAATACATAGAGTTCCCATTAGCATAGTCTTGGATTGGGATAGTTATTTTACTTCTCATTTCTGGAGGAGTTTGCAGGAGAGTTTGGGCACTCAACTCAAGTTCAGTACTGCATATCATCCCCAGACAGATGGACAGTCAGAGAGGACTATTCAGACTCTCGAGGATATGTTGCACACTTGTGTACTAGATTTCAGAGATTCTTGGGAGGACCATCTCCATTTGGTAGAGTTTGCTTATAACAACAACTACCAGGCTAGTATAGAGATATTACCTTTTGAAGCTCTGTATGGTCGGAGATGTCGTACTCCCTTGTCATGGGACGATATTGGAGAGAGAGTGTTACTTGGGCCAAAGATGGTTGTAGATGCAACAGAGAAGGTTCAGTTGATCAGAGACAGACTTCGTGTGGCGCAGGACAGACAACGGCATTGGGCCGATAGCCACCGGAGACCTTTGGAGTTCGAGGTATATTTTAGATTTTTGTTTTGTGCTTTTTATTGGTTGTTTATTATAGATTAAGTTCTTAAGGTTGTATTTTATTCTAGGTGGGTGGTATGGTGTTTCTGAGGATTTCTCCGATACGAGGCACGATTCGCTTCGGTGGAGGCGGAAAGCTTAGTCCGCGATTCATCGGACCTTTCACTATTCTAGAAAGGGTCGGTACAGTTGTTTATAGACTAGACTTACCACCTGTATTGGAGGGAGTGCATAACGTATTTCATGTATCACAGTTGAGATGGTACATGGCAGATCCTAGTCATGTATTGGATCACTCAGAGATAGAGGTGGGCCCTACTCTTAGCTATCCAGAGAAGACAATTAAGATTTTAGATCGGAGAGAGAGGGTGCTGAGGAACCAGACTATTCCTTTGGTACGCGTCGCATGGTGGCATCACTCTCCGGGAAAGTCTACCTGGGAGAGAGGATGAAATACGAGAGCGTTATCAATATTTGTTTGTGCCTTAAGGTATGTTCTTTCATAGTTAGTTATGTGCCTTAATTCTGTTCTTTAGTTTTATTCTTTTGCTATGTTCTGTTATTTTTGGGGGTAGTTTTCGTCTTTGAATTTCGAGGACGAAATTATTTTAAGGAGGGTAGACTTGTCACTACCATATTTTCTAGGAAAGGATATTTTAGTAATTTTATAATTAATTAAATATTGTGCTTGATAAATAATTATTGTTGTATTATTTAATTATTGTTAGATATTAGTTATTTATTTTGGACTTGTGTTAGTGGACCTAACTAGTTTAGTTTAGGCTCATGGACCAACATGTATTAATTGTTAGAATTGAGCCCATTTAGAAAGCCTATTGATTAGGAGGATGATTAAATTAATTAAACCATTAGACTAGAAGCTTCCCTCCTTAATTATTTCTTCATGAGAGGCCCCAAGGGGTATATTGGACATTTTATAGTGACTTGAGGAAGGGGAAAGGGGGGCCGGCCTATATTTAAAGAGGGGGAAAATTTCTCTCCTTTTTTTATTTGAAAACTAGATCTAGAATTTTTCTCAACCAAATTCCTTCATTCCCACTTCATTTTCCTACCAAATTTATTTCAATTCCTTCCCAAATCACCATTGGAGGCTAGTGGAGTAAGGATCTAGAAGGAGGAAGCAAGGATCTACAAAAAGAAGCAAGGATATATAAGTTAGAGGCCAATTTTATCACATTTGGAGGTTTTATTGGAAATCCATCTCCCAATATGTACAATTTAGTTTTTCCCCTTAATTTAGGTTCTAAATCTAAGATTTAACCATGTTAATTTAACCCATATGCATAGGCTACCCATAAGATTTTGTTTTGTGTTCATAGGAGGCCTATTGTGAAAGTTATGGTATTTTTTGTGTCAATTTTGAGAAAATTATGAGATTGGCAATTATTGTGTATGTTAATTGGTCCTATAGATCGATTTAGCATATGCTTGTGCATTTGTGACTAGTGTCGTATCCATAATTGGGTACATGTAGGTTGTATCCCAATAATTTGGTGATACGTGTTGATTTGGGGGGTTTTCCTCCGACACGGGGCTTTGAGAATGTCACATTTTGACACGAATACGTAGATTTGTGTTTGACTGTTCATATTATTTATAAATAATATATTAGACTTGCTCGTGTCCTTCGGGGTACGTTTAGATGTGTGGTGGACAAGCGTATCCTAGATCTAGTGGGATACGGGTGTGATACGCTCCATATGGTTGTGCATTTATTAATTATATATATATATATATATATATATATATATATATATATATATATATATATATATATATATATATATATATATATATTATTGTGTTTATATATTTATGTATGCATATGGCATAGATCTATGTATCCATTATATCAATATGTATATATTTTTATGCAGCTATTCTTCTACATGTGTAAGGGCTATTTAATGTGGTTGTTGTATATATATATATATATATATATATATATATATATATATATATATATATATATATATATATTGTAGTATATATATATATATATATATATATATGTTAGGTGTAGAGGTATATGTATATGTTGTATATGTATATATATTGTGTATGATTATATATACGTATACGTATATGTGAAGTTATATCTATATGATACGATATATGTGTATGCTATGTTACTATGTATTATTATGTACATATATTTGTATGTGGAAGAGTATATGTGTTTACATACATAGTGGTATTATATATAGTGTTATATATATATATATATATATATATATATATATATATATATATATATATTATATATATTGTGTTATATATATATAATAGAGGAGAGCAGGTAGCTTTGGCGACGGTTTAGCGTCACCAAACAAAAACAGCAGCAGCAGAGGAAATAGCGACAGCAGCCGCATCAACAATAGTAACAACAGCAGCAGTAGCGACGACTACAGCAACAACAGCGACGCAGAAGCGAGGGTTTTGGCAACAACAACAGGAGTTTATCACGAAAAACAACAGAGTATCAGCGGTATCAGTAGCTTCAGCGACAGTAGGCAGGACCTTTAATGACAGTTTTGTGATTTTATTAGATTTTGTGTATTTAATTATATTATATTATATATATATATATATATATATATATATATATATATATATATATATATATACATTTCTAATTGTTAATTATGTTTTAGTATACTATAATTATAATTATTTAGTTGTAGCATATATTATTTATGGGTAGTTAGTATAAACAAGATTTTGGATATTACCTTGAAATACCAAGGTAAGTATCAAGGTAATTGGGGATACCCAAGGTATTGGGTTTGGGTATCAAGATTATAGTTTAGTATTGTGATACCAAGTTGGTTCGAAACAAAAGTATCCATTTAATGTTTGTAATTATGATATTATATATAATTAATAATTGTTTGATATATTTATGGGATGTTTTACCTATTGTTTTTATGTATCCTAAGATACGGTATCCTAGTATATTAAGATTTAGTTTATGACCTAGACTCTAGTGTATGAAACCAATATCTTTGAGATAGACTTGTGCAACCTAGAAATAGATAGTTTGACATAATTAACCATGGTTTGACCATAGTTGACCATAGTTTGACCATAATTTGACTTAGAGTTGACTTAGTTTGACTTTTGACTTAGAATTGGCTTGTTGACCTAAAAATTGACTAGTTTAACTTATTTTCTTTCTAAAATCTTGTATTGATATTATATTCCATATCTAGGTCTTCGAGGTACCATATCAAACATCTGTGAGACTATTCATTGGACTTCAGGCGAGTACATTCTCTGATAGTTTCTCATTTCTGATATCCTCCATGTTCATTGTATCTAGTATAGATATCCTTGTTCTCTTGACACGATAGTTACACGGATTGGTATATCCGAATCTCGTCATGAGATATTATTCCTTGGTATATGGTGTATCTTGTGCAAGCCTTATTTTATTGATTATCTAGTACATGTACAGACATTGATTCTCGGAAAGACTAGCTATCTTATTGGGGAATCTCGTGCCATAGCGTACCATGGTTGGATCTATTATACCAGTCGAGGGTGGAGAGTATTTTAGTGTATATATGTGATCATACCCTCCTTGTATCAAGTCTTTCTCTTGAATATTATTAATCATACACCGCACGTATGATTAGCCAGGCATAAATCTTGTATCATGTTCCCAAGTCGATCACATGTTAAAGCTAGTACTTATACACTTAGTCATTAGTATTCTTGTTCATTGTCATATTATTTGTTATTGTATTTATTCTTGTATTTCCTTATTGTATATCTCTTATATCTATTGTGCATATTGTATATTCACATCTATTTACTATTACATAGTTTTTATTATTGATTAGAACTGCTGTTAGAGATGTACTCTACTCCTTTCCTGACTGAATATATTTTTTCCAGATGACACTGAGGACTGGTACCCTACATATTATGGACCCCAAGATATTGTAGGTTTAGATTCAGAGACCCTGGCTCATGAGGGACATATCCCGACTGAGGCAGATGACCCGGGACTTGTAGCTTCTTAGTATTCTTGTACTGGATTTGTCTCCAACTTATTTGTTAGTATTCTTTCTGACTCATTGATGTATTATTTTAGACTCATGAGTTGTTGTGACTATTCTATTCTTTATAATATTCGTGCTATTTTCCATCTTATATCTGTGATTGAGTATAGTGTTATTGTTGGTGGTTCATTATATTGCTAGATAGAGTATCCAGACAGCGTTCTACCGCCAATTTTACGGCATAGGCTGGGCGTTGTTCCCGGCTTGCATCCCTACATTGGGTATGGGTCATGAAAAGTTGTCATTGAACATTTCTTAGAGAAGGAGGAACTTGGGGCCGGCCACATATAGGCCTCTCTTTCTCTCTCTTCTCTCATTTGCTCATTCATTCTACATCTCAAATTCTAGATCCCCAATTTTCTATTTCCTTCTTTTAATTTTCTATACAATTCCTCCATAAATTCTTCCCAAAATTTATTCCATTTCCTCTCATCCTCATCACTCAAGAAGCATTGGAGCTTGGAGAAGCAAGGAGCCCAAGGAGAAAGAGCATTGGTGAAGAGATCATGTCCGGATCGTGTCCAATTATATTTTTATTGGGAATCCATCTCCTAATTGGTAATTTCTGAATTTTTCTCTTATTATAGCTTCTTAATCATGCATTTGACTATTAGAAATGACCCCATGGCATATGACTACCTATAGGAACACGTTTTAGGCTATTTGGCTATGTATTGGAAGTTTTACGTGGTATTTTGTGTCAATTTTGGGAGAATTCGAGATTGGCACATCATATATTCATCAATAGGTCAATTAGACCAAATTGACATATGTTTGGTTGTGTGAGACTAGGTACGTGTCCACAATTGGATACGTATAGGCCGTATCACGATAATTTGGCGATACAGGTTGATTTGGAGATTTTCTTCCGATACGGAGGTTTGAGCATGTCACATTTTAACACGGGTACGTAGATGAGTAGCTATCACCTCGTGTTGCTTCTAATTGTGATTCTAGAGTTGCTCGTGTCCTTCAAAATATGTTTGGTGGTGTGGTGGAGCCGTATCGCAAGCGTATCATAGATTGAGTGTGATACGGGTGCGGTACACTCCACATATTTGATACTTTGTATTCCAATTCAATATAACTTGGTTATAGCTATTAGAGTGATATAATTATAATTATTATATGATATGTATAATTATTTATATATTCTATATTTTATATTGATGTATTGATGGTCATGGGAGAATGGGGAGTTTATATACATCACTAGAGTGGTTAATTGTGTGTATATATATATATATATATATATATATATATATATATATATATATATATATATATATATATATATATAACTAGATGTGTGTGTGTGTGTGTGTGTGTGTGTGTTTGGGCTTGTGGTTGTAGTGTGCATGGTATTTATCCCTACAGGCAGAGGGAGGAGCTCGGGTAGACACATATGGGGTGCACACCTGTGTAAGTATAGTGTGAGAAGCTTGAGTGAGTTGTGTGTGGTATTGTGTTGTATGTGAGGGTCTTAGTTGGCAGCTTGATAACAGTGTTATTATTGTGCTACTGATGTTGTTGTTTTGATCGTGAGGTTTATGACTGGGATGAAGGAGATTGGGTCAAGAACTGTTGTACAATAGAGGGAGTGAAGAAATTGTATGTGCAATAGATGACATTGAGCATAAGGGGTTAAGCAATGTGCTGTGTACGGATGATGGGGTATTAGAGTTTTGCACCATTATTAGCAATATTTGCAACTGCAAATATTTTATCTTAGCAATTGGTTCAGTTAGTTATGATAGTGTCTCAGATTTCTGATGTAGGGATGTGAGAGTGTGCTTGTTTTGTAAGTAATTTATTAGTGTATTAGTGAAGGAGGAAGGAGAGTACATGGAGAAGTGACTATGCCAGGTATCAGAATATACAGGCAAGTGTTAGGCAAGAAAGGGTGTGTACTTGCACCAAGAGGGGATTATAGTTGTGTATGCTTATGAGGATATGTTTAGGTCTGATATACTAGGAAGTATCAGTAGAAGGTATGGGGAACAATGTGTTGTGCACAGTCGAGAGTGTCCAGTATGGTATCAAACATGGGTGTCTGCACTGTGTATCAGTGGTGGGTTAGAGTATCAGTGGTAGGGTGTAATCAGTGAGGAGAAAATTTGGGAGTTCGAGTGCAGATTTGGGGGAAAAGATACAACAACAATACAAGCTGCTCTTGAGTAGTGGTTAGATGTAAAGGGGGGTGTATCAGGTATGAAGGTGTATTATGAGTGAGTATGAGGGCAAGGTTGGCTCAGTTTCTTCAGTGCAGTAGAGTAACTAAGTATGGGAAGCTCGGGTGCTAAAATAATAGGTAGCAGCAACTTGGAATGGTACCAATTAAGTGTGAGGGTGTGGGGGATTTGCCTAGTGTTAGGTTGAGTGGTTAGTGTGTCAGTAAGTTGGTTTGTGTGGTGCAGGGTTAGTGTATTCGGGATACAAGTGAGGGTGATGTATCAGCCATGGGTAATAGAAGGAGGTATTGGCAAGTGTAGGTAAGTAGGGTATCCAATTGATACCAAGTTCTATTACTAAGGAATTGATACTTAGTGGTAATGTGATACTAGTGTTAGTAGGGTAATATAGTATCATAGATAAGTTAAGGTAATACTATTAGTAGTTAAGATATTAACTAGTATAAACTAGTATACTTAGCATGACCACTAAACTAGTTAGTATAAGTCTATTATTGACCAATGAACCTTGTTAGGGCCTAGAAACCTAGGTATTGACCTAGTTGACTTCCAAGACCTAGTTTTAGCTTAGAAATCATATTTCAATATAGTTAATAATAATTATCATTCCACAACACCAATTAACATTGATATTTTATATTTAGGTCATTGTGATTCTATTTTGGACATCGATCCTCACACATTGCTCAGGACCACAGGCGAGTATATTATCTGATAGTTTCCATTATTTGATAATTACTATAATACAAGTATTTAGAAATATTTTATATGACTCTTGACACATTGGTACATAGACTAGTATACACATGGATCAGTCATGGGATGTTATTTACTGTTCCATTATTCCTCGTGTTCTCATATAGTTAAAAGACAATATTTAATATTAGACAATGTTCAATATTCAATATTTAATATTTACAATGCCTTGAGTATCTTGCATCGTAACTTGTCATGGCTGGATCCATTGTACTAGTTGGGAAAAAGGGAAGTGTTATCTAGATATGTGATCAAAGCCTAGACAATGTTCAAAGTTCAATTTTCAAGTTAGACAATGTTTATCCAATATTTAAGTAGATTATGTTCAACCCAAGCCGATCACATATATAACTAGTATTTCAAACACTTAGTATATTACAGTTCTTCACCATATTCTATTTTATTGTCTTGTTCTATTTCATCATGATCAGTGTATACCATATTGCTCTTGTTTACCTATTTCTTTTACCATAGTATGATATTCTCATTGTTTCTTGTCTTGTATTACATTCTCTATTTCTGTTTATAGTCATTATCAATTAACTGGAATTGCTATTGGGTTGTACTTCGCTCTAATTCTGATTGAATATATTTTTCAGATGACTTGTTAGTGAGGATGTGTCCCACTTACTACGGGCTAAAAGATGGAGTGTCCCCTAAGGATATAGTGCTAGATACTGAGGCCATTTAGATTTTCATATCTTGTAGTAGTTGTTTCTGGTTAGACTTTGTATTGTATTATTATTTTGAGATCTTGAGTCATGTTTAGATGTTGAATTTGACCTTTGATGTATTGAGACTTGTATTTCTTTTTTTTCTATTCTATATCGTTCTTACATCTTCCTTTAGTTTTTATATGTGATTGAGTATTCACTACCCTTTGATATATCATCATCTTGCTCCTCCATTTGGAGTTGAGATGGCATGACAAGTATTATATATATTATGTAAAATGTTAGATAGTATAGTAGATCGAGAGAGTGTTCTACCGTCGAAGCTGCGATGTAGGCTGGACGTACCTACATACTCGTGCCCCTATACCGGGTGTGGATCATGACACATGACATGTACAGGTTCCTCAAGGAAATAATATCTCATGTCAGAATCCAGAATATACTAATATGTGTATCATCATGTCAGGAATCAAGTATAACACTACAAAACTGATATCATAGTAATCATCAAAATAACAGAAACTGTGAGAGAATGTACTCGTCTGTGCTCTAGAGCAATGAATGTTAAATTATGTCCAAACTAGTGTCACACTGACCTATATATGATATATCAAGGTCAAATAGTATTTTAGAGTCAATAATATATTTAATTAATTCAAAACTAAGTTTTTAGGTCAAAACTAGGTCACAAAAGCCAAACTAGGTCAAATCTAGGTTAACACAGTCAAACTAGGTTATTTCCTAGTTTCTAGTTTGATTTTACCTATTTACAAGGTTTATAAAGTTATACTAGGTCTTAACAAGTCACTATTTGATTTTTAGGTGCTAACTAGGTCAAACTAGTCAATACTAGTTAATACTAGGCCAATACTAGATTTTTAGGCTATACTAATAAGTTACTAGCATATATTGCCCTAATATATACTTTTACCTATAATTTCTATTAATACCTTGGCCTATAGCTATTTATCTTACCCAGTATCATGGTATCTTAACCCGTATCACACATTTACCTAATACCTTAGCCCGTATCTCAAATATCTTAACTATTAATCAATACCTTAGTACTAGGGTCAATACCTTAGCTAAACTAGATTTTTAGTTCATACTAGTCAATACCTTGCTAATATCCAAGTTTCTAGACTAATACCTTAGCCGTATTACCAATACCTCAACTATGAGACAATACCTTTCTAATACTAGGTTTCTAGTTTATACTAGTCAATACCTTGCTAATATCCAAGTTTCTAGACTAATACCTTAGCGGTATCACCAATAGCTCAACTATGAGTCAATACCTTGCTAATACTAGGTTTCTAGTCCATACTAGTCAATACCTTGCTAATATCCAAGTTTCTAGACTAATACTTAGCTATATCACCAATACCTTAACTATGAGACAACACCTTCATAATACTATGTTTCTAGTCCATACTAGTCAATACCTTAATAATATCCAAGTTTCTAGACTAATACCTTAGCCGTATCACCAATATCTCAACTATGGGCCAATAACTTGCTAATACTACGTTTTAAAGTTATACTAGTTGGCTATGATATAATAATATCATATATACTATATAGATATACTAATATATACAATAACTTAGTCTAACATTTAATAACTAGCCAATACCTTAGTATTTTTTCATTACCTAGCTATTACCTTAGTATTATCACATTACCTAGCTATTACCTTAGTATTACCTCATATCTTAGTTCTAGGCTAAAACCTTAGCTAATACTATTACCTTGACTAATACCCAATATCTTAACTCATACCTTGGTACCTAACCCATTACCTAAGCTAGACACTACCCTTACCATGATATCTTAATCCAATACCTAATATCATAACCTTACCTTAGTATCCTAGTATTACCTCATACTAGTTCCAATATTTTGGTATCTTGGTATTCTAAATACCTTGATACATCCTAGGGTACCACACTCTAATTTATCCTACACATATCCTACTTGTTTGTACATGGTACTATGATACAACATTAGGTATCTTATGATACCAACCCACAAGATACTAACCCATGACCATAACCTACACTTACCTTACGTCCAAGATACTCACCCTACTCTTGACACTTGACATCTTGATATTACCCATTACCTAGTTCTAATACTCAATATCTTAGTATCTTGACCAATACCTTATCCTCCTAGATACTTATCCAACTAACACTAGTACTAATACTTGATACAAAATATGATACCTTACTCAAGTCCAATACTCACTTACCCTCACTCATGATACTTGAATGCCATAATACCAATATCCTCATGGTACCTATGTATCACACTAGTACCTTGCCCCAAACTCTAATACCTTGACACATAACTTACCTATACTTGGCTCACTTGATAACCAGTTGTATCAACACTAATACGCACATACTAACTAACACCTATTGCCTAACACTTATATATATACTTGACAACCTATGATACCTACACTCACTTGATATCCATACTATCTAGGCTCATAGGATACACAAAATGCCTATGTCGTAAAGTCAGTTCTCACTTGTAACCAATACTAACCTATTAGACCTATTCAATAAATTCTAGGGTTAAATTATGTCATAGCTCTTCGTATTAGCTTTTCGAAAATTCAAACAAATTACTTTTTTGTGTTCGAAAGCTCCTAAAATTATGAAAACACCGAAATACGTTCATCTTTCAGACACCTGACACTCAAACAGTTTTACAGAAAGTTTCAGAATGAATTTGTCCTATTAATTTATATATTTAGAAATCTAACTTTGATACGATTCTTTAAAAAAAACCAGAAGACTAATCAGAATCCTGAGTTAGGAGTCATGTCATTTCTAAGTTGCTTTGGCTGCTAAAAATAAGGTTGAATACTATGAAAAATTTATGTTATTTTGGACAAAAGAACACATGCATACACCTAATTTACCAAATCTACCTATACGTATCATGGCGTATCATGATACAGACTCTACGTATCCAATTTTGGACACAAAATATCTTCACACCATCAAATAAATATCAATAGTCCTCATTAGGATACAATATACACACTCAATGGACAAAATTAGGGTTTTCCCCAAATTGAGCCCTAAAATCATGATACCAACTTAGATCTACCAAATTAAGGACTCATAATGCCTAGATCTACCATTGGAAAGTTAAATCTAACCATGAGAAGGTTCCTACATGACCAATGGGTATTCCTAACCATGGATTTGATAAAATTGAGAGAAATGCCTGGTATTTTGGTAGTTTCTTTGGAGAATTCCGAATTTGGACACAGAAGGGATGAGTCAGACACGATCTTTTAGAAGCTCATCTCCTATGGATCTCCTTGTTCTCTCCAATGCTCTAGGCCTTCATGATGGTGAGAATGAGTGGAATTGGAAGTGGATTGAGTAGAATTGGTAGATAATTGGGTTTGCTTGGGAAAGAAGTTTTAGAAAAATATGAGGCTAATGAGTAAAATAAAATAAATGGATGACCCCTAAATTGAACTTATCTCTTACAGCAATGTTTGGTCATGCCAAAATATCAAGTTTGTCCTCTTTATTTGTCATGAATGAAATCTAATTATATAAAGGAAGGAATATCTACAACTAAGAAAAATATTCTCTTCATGACAACTAAACTTATTTAATATTAATTACTAAAGTCGTGACTAACAATAGTTAGCACTATGCAAATTCTAATTGGCTAGCTACTAACTAACACTAATATAATTCTAGGCAACCACTAATATAAATAATAAATAAAAATTTAACAACATACAAAATTACCAAAATATTCCTATGGTGGAAAGTGGTAGTTACAATCCTACCCCCTTTAAAAAAAGTTTATCCTCAAAATTTAAGGATGGAAGTAGACACGAACTAAAAGGATAACTCATGGTCCAGAAGATAATCTCGTCTTCTTTCTTCTAACTGGTTATAATCTATTCATCGTAATCCTGCCTATAGTCAAACTCTCATCTATCTATGGTCCAAGAAGGTCCTACCTACAATCATATAATATATAATTCTATTGAAAAGAGCATTCACACATGCACGATTATAGTCTCTATATGTCATGATATTGCAGTCTCTATAAAGGGTATACTACTCACTATACTAACTCTATAACACAAAATTACTAAATCGTTATAAGATACTAAAAAATCAATCAAATCAATAGATGGAAAAAGGACAGAAATATAGAACAGAACTTGCTAACTCATCACCTGTAGCGTCGGTCGCTCGACCGTCATCGCAAAAGCCCCACCCTGCTGGGATGTCTTCCTCTGCTAATGTCTTGTCTCCCTCTGTTGATGCTGAACATTTGCGATTCCATATGTGGCCTAGCTAGACTCCTTACCTATTTCTGATACTTACTCCAGTTATTCACTAAATATTAATCTAGCCAAAAATATTTAATATCATGAGTTACCATTTCTAATACTAATGATATACTATGGTTCTAGGCCATGGACACACTTAACTCACTGGCACGTACCACTTAGGATACTATACTAAGACTTCTAAGTTACTATCTATAGGATATCTATCCAAATTTGTGATACTATCTATCACATGGCACTAACTCCTATATATGACACTCATGGGATACTCTTCTACTAAGGTACTCATGGATCTCTTCTATATCTATTACACTAACCACTAGGTTACCCATATCTTGAATGCTTCTGATACTTGATATGCTTTGTATCTGGACACAAATACTCCTCCTATCTTGGTATCCTGATACTAACCAATACACTGACACTTAACAATTCCTCTAGTCCAATCATCTGTACCTTGGTATCAATATAAACATATATAAATACTTCTACCCACTGAACTTACTCTCACACAGGTTACTCCTCCTATTTTTCCTACCTTGAATACCTGCATCTCTACTCCAAAATATACTCTACATCAATATTACATTGGTACACTAACAGATATTGTCACTCTCAAGATATTCACTAATACTAAGCTGATACACTACACATACCACATAATACTCATCTTAAACCTGATTTACCCTGGACTCTCGCACTCTCTAAGCACTCTCACTAACTCCATAACTGCCCTCGATTCATGCAATTAACACTCTATGATACCTGCTTAACACTAACCTGCCCACTGCTATACTATTGTCACGCCCCAGTCCCAAAATACCTAGGACTAGGAACACGTAAGCATGCCAGCCGTATGTATATGAAAACTCCAATATAAGGATACCATAATACATACGTACGCTATAATATGAATATTAACTCATATGTGGTATATATAGTGTTACGAGTCACAGAAATACTAATCTCATCCACACAACAAGTCATAGAAAAGAAATAACTAAACTAGAATAATGAGTCTGAATAATCCAAAATAATAGTCGGGTGGAGACAAATCCACTACCAATGACTATATCAAAACTAGAATGAGAGAGGAGTATAAAATCTCCAATATAAAATAAGATGATGATATAAGTATATCAGCTAAGAGATCCATCGCTAGAGATAATCAATGATGCTCAAAAGATAAGACCTCCTTGGAAGAGATAAGTAGTAAGTCCTGATCCGTGCTCCTACGAATAGTCAAGGTCGTCTACACCTGGAAAGGGACCATGTCCTTAGAGGGACGTAACAAGATACATAGAAGTATGCCAATTGAATACAATAAATATGCATAATAGTTAGAAAATATATAAGTACGCTTTACAAGACAATCTATATGAATATGCATAATGAGGACAACTTTTCGACGTATGGGCATGGGTAGGCTAGTCGATCTAAATCTCACAACTCACACACACGTCAGGGACATCAGAAATCGACATACCGCGGGGGTAGCGACCAACGAGACTCAAGAAATCGACATACCGCGGGGGTAGCGACCAGCGCAAACACTACCGTAGTGTGTGCTAGATACTACGGTTTACCAGAGTGGTTATAGCCCATACGCCTAATGATTGTCCCCCCTCCCATGATACTAGGTGTCATGTGTGTGTCAATATATATATATACAGCATATACTTATAACTGAAAGAAAACATACATGCAATGAATATACAGAAATATAATAAGCATGCAAAGTACTATAAGCAATTTGGCAAGGTATCTTGCCTGACAAGAGAGCTGCAAAGTGTAATGTCCATTGTCAACCACACAAGATCAGAAGCTACGGCCTCAGAATGAACGTCTTCGAATGCTGAAATAGACATCACCAACGTTTTCAGAATAAGCAAGATAGCTAGAAAATACCGCCCTTTCGTCCAATTTGGACACAGGGGCAAAACGGTAATTTTGGGTCAAAGCGGGGTCCACAGGTGGCCCACTTTGCACCGAAAAGTGTGCCAAGGATAAAGGTCTCTAAATGGGACAAATTATAGGTCAAACCAATTCTAAACGTCAATACGAACTCAACGGTACGTCCAATTTTGAATTCCGGTGAGCCGAACACAAATTTGCCCAAAAAGTCAACCCTGGGGCCCGTAAATAAGCGGCTTGGTCAACTGTCTCAGAATTGCGTAAAACTTGGGTCACAAGACCAGTGTGTGTCACTACCACTTTTCCATATAAGGGTATTTCTGTAATTTAGCTATTTTAAATAATTATGAATTTAATTAAATTGCTGAGTTTTATAACTAATTATAGTTATTAGTGATATTTGGTTTAAGGTAAAAACCCTAGAACTCATAGGGACAGACCCTAGTGAGTCAACCCTAAATTTTGTAAACCCTGTTCTAGTGAAACCCTAGAATACAAAATTAGGGTGAACCCTCAAAACCCTAGACTGACTTAACCTGAGTCTATTAGGTTCTATGAGAGGGCCAAGGGGTTTAACCTAAAAACTAGGCATAGAAACCCTAGAACTAGGTTTATATATAAAGGAAGCTTCTCACAAAGCCATCCTTCATGTAAACAGGAGAAACCCTAACCCTAGCTTCCATTTTCTCCTCCTCCAAAGCAAAAGAAGCAAAGAACGTGGGTCAGGGAGCCTTGGAGAAGAAGAGCCTCGTTGAAGGAACCTTCCCTGCAGGTAAAACCCTAGTTTTACTCATTTAAATTCTGTGTACAAGATGATAATGGCCATTAGGAACCCCCAAAATCTGTGTGTAGTTCAATTTTAGGGCTTTGTTTAGGTTTAAGTACCCAACAATAGTTTTTCCCCAATTAACAGAACCCTAACCCTAGATATTCGTAGGTAGGTTGATTCCATCTCGTATGGGTAGGTTGAACTTGATTTTTAGGGTTTTGGCTTGGGTATTCATGATGAATATTGTGGGATCTGTTTTTCTGCCCTTCCTGTGTTTGATGAAATGTCTATTAGGGTTTACTTATCTAGGTATTCTAATTTCTGTAATTGATGTATGAATCTATATGTATATATATGTATTGTGTGTTGGGGGCATTCATTTGTACAATTAGATTTGAAGAACTGGGTGCAGTCGGGCAACTTGTGCCTGTGCACAGTCAAGGGAGGAGGGGGCAGAATTCTCTGTTCAATCGGGTATGAGTATTTGGGGGATATACATGTTCACTGTTCGGTCGGGTTTGAATTCTGTGTGTGTACTGTGTCTCTGAGTTTCAGTTTTGTTGGGTGGCATATGCAGATTTTAGATGTACATGGCATTGGCGGTCAGGTTACAGGAAGAGCCACTGTGCAAGCAAATAGGGATTTCTTGGAGGTGTATCTTCAGTATAAATGTAGCACTGATGTGCAAGGTAATTAACTGGGGTGTGTTCAGTTGGGCTAGTAATGGTAGTTGGGGTGGCTGTGAGTGTAGTTGGTGGAAGTGCTCGAGGTGAGTGGATTGAGTGAATTGAACATGAGTTCAGTGATACCTGGAGTTGAAGGGAAATTGACAATGTACATGTGTGTATACTTGATTGATTGTGTTGTAATATGGTTGGCTTAATTAAGTGTTAGGTGTATTACCCCGTAGTTAGATGTTATGTTCAGATGTGTACTGTGTATTAGATTAGGTGTGTGTAGATGAGGGAGAGTGTAGAGGGTAGTGTATCAGAAATTAATTCTTGTGTGTGTGCAGTGAGGTTAGATGTATCTATGTGTGAACTGTGCAGTGCCAAAGAATGGGTCTCAGATTCTGAGAGTAAGGGGCAGTGTGCAGCTGTACATTTCCTGTACAGATCATAATGTCTGTGTATGTATCCTAGAACCTAGTGTCTAGTGAACCAGTGTCTGTGTCCCTGAGTTCCTGTGTGAGTATCAGTGACTTGTGTGTGGTTTTGGGGCATAGCAGTATCAGTAAGGTTATGAGAGGGAGCAGTGTCTATGTAGCTAGTGTTGTGTAGTTGTGTATTAGCTAGGTGGGATAACTGTGTATATGTATATGTGTGTTTAGTGTGCAGGAATTGTGGCTGTGTGTGTATCAGTCAGTCTAGTTGTGTGTGTGCCTTGTGGCATCGAGTTAGGGGATACTGTATAAATTGGGTATCAGAGAAATAAACATGTGTTGGGGGTTAGGAGAGGTCAGTAGGTGTGTATCAGTATTTGCCCCAGTATCTAGTGTGTAGGTGAGGATTCCAGATTAGTGTACAGGTGTATTGTGTAACTGTGTATCAGATTTAGGGGGGGGATGCCTGAGTTCTGTGCATTCAGTATGTGTGTAGAACTCTGTGTAGCACATGTGTGGGTGTGGCTGCAGGTCAGTTCATGAGGTAGACAGTGTGTGTAGGTGTGTAGCTGTGTCTACATGTATAGGTGTGTGTAGGGTGTTGTGTACATGTGTATTGTGAGGACTGTGAGGTGCTTTAGTGTTGTGTGCAGAATTTTATACTGTGTGGGTGTTTAGAAGAGGGGAAACTCTGAATATGGCTGTGTGCATTAGAGAAACATGTAGGTCTCAATATTTGGGGGTTGGGTTGTGAGGATTTTGTGCAGTATGTGAGGTGAACTCAGGTTTGTGTATGTGTGAGTGAACCTTAGTGTCCCAAAACCTGTGTGTATCAGTTTTGTCCCAGGATCCTGTGTGTCAGTATGTGTCTAACTATATGTAGATGTATAGTTGTATGTAACTATACAATGCAGTTAACTGTATAGGTAAAGTGATACTAGTAGTTAAGTTATTGATTATATGTATACCTAACTATATATTGTAAGATACTTAGTATCCTTAATATCTAAGGAGATCAAAAATCTAGGTATTGACCAATACTAAGATATTGTGGTTCAGGGTGAGATATTCACTATAGGTCAAGATATTTTAGGTAATAGGCTATATATGGGTGATATAAGCTTGAACTTGCTAGTATGAACTTAGAAATTAGGTAAATACCTAGAATAGCTAGAGTTGGCTAGTTAGTGGCAAATTTAGACCAAATGACTTAGTTGGACCTAGCATTGACCAGTAAACCTTAGACATGACCTAGAAACCTCGTTTTTCAATTGTTAAGCATGTTATTCTTTTAATTCATTAATTAACATTGAATTTCCATAAATAGGTCATTGTGATTCCATTTTGGACCTCGATCCTCACATTTGGCTCAGGACCACAGGCGAGTACATTCTCTGACAGTTTTCATTGTTGATTATTTCTATAAATTGTAGTGTATTACATACTTGATTCCGACACTATGGATACACGGGTTAGCACCCTAGATCCCCATCATGAGGAGTCGTGATTGGAATCCATCGTGCTAGCTGGGGGATGGGGAACTGTTAGTAGATTATGTGATCATATCCACACTTACCATGCATCATAGCTCACCCCACATCTCACGTCGGGTGCGGCCTGACCCTCATCATGCCTCATAGCTGTTATATATGATTAGCCTGACCATTATCATGCATCATAGCTAACCATATGGTTAGCCTGACCTTCAAGAATCATAGCTAATCATATATAACCAGCCTGATCCAGTCCCAAGCCGATCACATAATAAACTGATATTTCAAACACTTAGCTAGATGTTTTATCTTTATTCAGATTTTACTTGTTCTAGCATTACTACTTATTGCTCATTGCTAGATGCTTATTTGTCTATTTCATTTCTCCAGTACTTCACATGTTCAGCTTTTATTTCCATCTTGTATCTCTTACACTGTTTATAGATTTTTGTCAATTTAATGAAACTGCTGTTAGTGCTTGTGCTTCGCTCCAATCCTGACTGGATAACAACATTTTCAGAGAACCTGGAGGACTTTTGCCCTACTCATTACGGTCCAGGAATAGAGGAGGATTTTACCCCAGAAATCCCAGAGGAGGTGCCTATCCTAGAGGAGAACTTGCCTGCCCATGCTTAGATTATTTTCTGCATTATTATTCTAGACTGAGACTGAGACTGTGATGTATTTATTTTATTTGTGACTTCGTGAGGTCATTTAGACCCAGGTTTTGAGTTGAACTTCTTGTGGTTGGTTTTAAATAGAACTCTTTTCAATTCTCATCGTGCCATCATATTGATAGTTGTGATTGAGTATATTATAGAACTGTGATTTATTTATCAATGTCCTCCGTACGGAGTTGAGACTATTGACAGGATGTGCTATATTTGTGACCTAGACAGCGTTCTACCGCCGATGCTGCGGCGTAGGCTGGACGTACCCACGACTCATGCCCAAATTCCGGGTGCGGGTCATGACAGTGTGATTCTACGAATCCAATGGCATAAGTTTTGTCACGTTCTGACTAGCGTACACTAAATGGTGCGGAGTTTTGCAAAAGTCTCGATAAAGAGATTTTTTGTGGATACGGGTTGATTTCGACGCGCACACACGTCTGAATCAATTTTCGCGAAAGCCCATACGTCTGGTTATACCATGCGCGCCTTTTGGTACAGTTGGTATGCGATGGGGCGGTCCCGTTTGGCGGGGCGCGCTCCGCATCACAAGTTTTGGAAGTTGGAAAACAGGTTTTTAGTAATTTTTAACCTAATTTAATTCAGCATACAACATCAAATAAAATAATATAATTGACAGAAAATAATCTAGGTTAGGTGGTCTTTACATTGCAAAAGGAATTTTTACGTTTGGATCTATATGGTGGGAGATACGAGTCTTTAAACACGGGTGGTTGCAATAATTTTTCTAAAATTAAATGACGTGGTTTTTCCTCGACTTGGCGTCGATTTTTACCTAGGGTTTAGCGCTGAACGATGGAAACTAATCTATGGAATTTAGAGAGGGATGTGTGGGGATCATACCAGTGAAGACGGGGTCAAATTTGGTCGAGCGATGGCGCAAAAAATGAGGTATAAACAGGAGTACGTTGTAGGGAAACGCTATCGCGGCGTGGGGGCATTGACGTGCGGACGCGGTGGTGGCTCCGGCGGCGCGGCGGTGGCTCTGGTCGGCGACGCGGTCGCGGCTAGGTCGAGGAGATGAAGATTTAGGTTAGGCTTTTAGGGTTTTACAATGGTAGTATATATATAGGTGTATGTCGCGGGTGCAGAGAGAAGCTGCGCGTGGGTCTCGGTTTGGGAATTCTGCTGCTCAGTTTGTTAAGAGGGCCGGGTTGTGCAGTAATGGGTTCAGGGTTAGTAATTCGGTGGGGTTTTAAAATTCTTTTTCTTTTCTAATTCTTTTTTTTTATTCCATTCTTTATTCTATTTATTTTATTTTATTTATTTTTCTTTTTCTTTTTCTTTTCTTATTTAATTAACACTAATAATAATAATAATATCATTATTATTATTATTATTATTAATAACTATTACTTAATACTTATTATTATTATTATGCTATTTATTTATTTATTTGCATATATATATTTGAGGGATAAAAAAAATACATTTGTACCCAATTGAAATCTAAAAAAAATCTAACACTCTCCCACAAGGATCCCAAATTAGTTTTGTGCAAAATTTCTAAATGTGTATTTATCTAGGTAACTAAATCAATAAATCATATTTCCTAATTAACTAACTAATATAAATAAATTCCAATAATTATTTAATTAAATAATATTTAAAAATATAGGATTTTATATTTTACCCAACTTACAAAAATTTTGTCCTCGAAATTGACACTAACCCCTATTCATAAATCACTATAGTTATTATACTTTATTGTTATCTAGTAGTACTTCCTAAAAAGTCATGCTCAGCCCTTCTAACACCTTCTCATTTATTGTCTATACTCTATTTTATCATCCTCTAACTCGTCTATACTACCCAACTTACAAGAATTCTGCTAGTAGTCAAAGTCTCTTGAGGCTATTGTCTAGGTTGTAGGAAGAATTTATTTATTGGGTTGAGAATCTTGGGATACCTGTCTGGAATCTCATAACCATGATTTTTTTTGTAACCGTTAAGTATCATAGTCTAATACTGCCATGCCACCTGACCAATATGTCTGCAAATACTTTGACTACTCTACTATAACGGTCTAGCTGCAGCTGTCAATACTTCGCCAACGATTTGTCATAGTTATCAGTTCGTAACAAGTGCCTTCAACTCTTTTCTAAGCTTAGTCTAAGTTTTGGATGACAGTTAAGGTCTTGACTAACTTATAAAACTATTAGAAGTATAAACTAATTTAATAATCCAACTAATTCCTATTAGGCTAAGGGATGTTATACATGGTTTTTAAAATAATAAGAGGATACAGATATTGCTATAGTGCATATACATAAGGGTTATCATTATGTATTCATCTTTTAGTTATTAATCATTCACTAAACCATTTATGTTTTTAACTAACAAAATAAGGGTGCGGTTGAAGTAATTCAAACAATTCATAATAGCACGAAAGGATACAACTATGATTGGAAGAGTTAATCACGAGATATGGAATGGATATAGAAGAGAAGATGATTCTTCCAAAGGGCGAGATGGTGATAGGAGAGAATACTACTACTGCTACTCGCGTCATCTATTAGCATCGCGTGTATGCCATCTGGATAGAACATCAATATATCCTCATAACTGCTAAACCACCATATATATAATTCTATGTCTGCTATGCACCTAAGATCCCGTGTCATAAAGGGGGTCATGAGTATGCAATGACAAATATAACTAAGGTCGTACCTGTATCTATGACTTCCTGTACCTGCGCTCCCTTATTTGTCATCATGAGTGCTTGGCCTATGGGGTATATCTAGTACTATCCGTGTATCAAACTTATACTAAGTACGGACGTTTGTCTTTTCGAATTAGGGAAAGACGGAAAACAACAATAAATAGTTCAAGGAGGAGGTGATATAATACAAGTACGGGATTCAAAGGGATTAGAGAATTCAAAAGGGAGTTGCCAATGCAGTTATGGATTGAAATCTTATTTTGGTAAAATTTTATTTGCATGTTCACATCAGAACAATTATGTACCTGACATGATATGCTCTGACCAGTCTAGAGGACAAGTATATTCGTCTAACAAGTTGAGTCATCTATATCTCAATCCACGTAAAGTAGTGATACAAAGATCGAACCAAGCGCACTAAGGTTGATCAGACCATAATGCACCGATTCTGATTTAGACAATATATTAGTGTGGGCCCCCAATAATACATATGTCACGAACAAGCTCAATAAAAGAATAGGCTTGCAAAACTAGGCTATAATAGCAACATAAGTCGAGGTAGTAAAAAAATATGAGTATGCTTGATTATGATGGAGGAAGGTACAAAATAATTTAAGTTCATCAAGAAGACCGGTGTTGTGCCTCTACAGTTGCCATACTAATTTCTTGTCTAAGTCTAAAGTCAACCAAATGGGTGTATGGGCCTCTAAGTTCTATAGTCTAGATAAACATTAAAGTTCTATAGTCTAGATAAACACTATCTTCTTATGCAAGCCTATAGTTGGTGTCATTCATTTATATTTCATTAATTGGTCAGAAGGACTATGTGATACTAGGTTATGAGACATACTACCAAACTTACAAAAATTTAATAAATAGTGTTATTGAATACTAGAGTGTATATACCTAGTACAAGTCATCTTCCTAACCCCTATCAAGCACGAGAGAAGATTGACGTTGAGAAGGGATCAAGCAAGATGCAATACAAGCAATCGAATGAGAACGAGAAACGAAATCAAGGGAGGTACTAATTAAGTGGATGAGATCCTATATTCTAATCCTATGTGCAGGCTTGCTCGGTACAGTAACGTAACCGAGACAATATGCTCTCGACCTGCATGGGCCACCACAAAAATATGTCACGCCCCAGTCCCAAAATACATAGGACTAGGAACACGTAAGCATGCCAGCCGTATATATATGGCAACTCCAATATATGGATACCATAATACATACGTACGCTGTAATATGAATATTAACTCACATGTGTATATATAGTGTCACGAGTCATAGAAATACTAATCTCATCCACACAACAAGTCATAGAAAAGAAATAACTAAACTAGAATAATGAGTCTGAATAATCCAAAATAATAGTCGGGTGGAGGCAAATCCACTACCAATGACTATATCAAAACTAGAATGAGAGAGGAGTATAAAATCTTCAATATAAAATAAGATGATGATATAAGTGTATCAGCTAAGAGATCCATCGCTAGAGATAATCAATGATGCTCAGAAGGTAAGACCTCCTCGGAAGAGATAAGTAGTAAGTCCTGATCCGTGCTCCTGCGAATAGTCAAGTTCGTCTACACCTGGAAAGAGACCAGGTCCTCAGAGGGACGTAACAAGATACATAGAAGCATGCCAATTGAATACAGTAAACATGCATAATAGGTAAAAAATATATAAGTACGCTGTACAAGACAAACTATATGAATATACATAATGAGGATAACTTTTTGACGTATGGGCATGGGTAGGCTACTCGATCTAAATCTCACAACTCACACACACATCAGGGACATCAGAAATCGACATACCATGGGGGTAGCAACCAGCGAGACTCTAGAAATTGATATACCGTGGGGGTAGCGACCAGCGCGATAGACTACCGTAGTGCGTGCTAGATACTACGGTTTACCAGAGTGGTTATAGCCCATACGCCTAATGATTGTCCTCCCCTCCCATGATGCTAGGTGTCAAGTGTGTGTCAACATATATATATATATATATATATATATATATATATATATATATATATATATATATATATATATATATATATAGCATATACTTATGACTGAAAGAAAATACATATACAATGAATATACAGAAATATAATAAGCATGCAAAGTACTATAAGCAATTTGGCAAAATATCTTGCCTGACAAGAAAGCTGCAAAGTGTAACATCCAGGAGTCAAGCACACAGGATCAAAAGCTACAGCCTCAGAATGAACGTCTCCGGATACTGAAATAGACATCACCAATGTTCCCAGAATAAGCGAGATAGCTAGAAAATACTACCCTTTAGTCCAATTTGGACACAGGGGCAAAACGGTAATTTTGGGTCAAAACGGGGTCTACATATGGCCCACTTTGTACTAAAAAGCGTGCCAGGGGTAAAGATCTCTAAATGGGACAAATTATAGGTCAAACCAATTCTAAACGTCAATACGAACTCAACGGTACGTCCAATTTTGGATTCCGATGAGCCGAACACAAATTTGTCCAAAAAGTCAACCGTAGGGCCCGCAAATAGGCGGCTTGGTCAACTGTCTCAGAATTGCGTGAAACTTGGTTCATAGTACCAACGTGATATCATAAATCCAATGACGTAAGTTTCGTCACGTTCTGACGAGCGTACACTAAATGGTGCAGAGTTTTGCAAAAGTCTCGATACGGAGATTTTTTGCGGATACGGGTTGATTCCGACGCGCACACGCATCCGAATCAGTTTCAATAAAAGTTCACACGTTTGGTTGTACCATGTGCACCTTTTGGTGCACTTGGTACGCGACAGGGTGGTCCCGTTTGGCGGGGCGTGCTCCGCATTACTAGTTTTGGAAGTTAGAAAAACGGATTTTTAGTGATTTTTAACCTAATTTAATTCAGCATACAATATCAAATAAAATAATATAATTGACAGAAAATAATCTAGGTTAGATGGTCTTCACATAGCAAAAGAAATTCCTACGTTTGGATCTCTGTGGTGGAAGATACGAGTCTTTAAACATAGGTGGTTGCAACAGTTTTTCTGAAATTAAATGACGTAGTTTTTTCTCGACTTGGCGTCGATTTTTACCTAGGGTTTAGCGCTGAACGATGGAAACTAATCTACGGGATTTAGAGAGGGATATGTGGGGATAATACCGGTGAAGACGGGGTCGAATTTGGTCGTTGATGGGGCAGGAAACAAGGTGTGAACAGGGGTACGTTGCAGCAAAATGCTGTCGCGGCGTGGGGGCGTTGATGCGCGGACACGGTGGTGGCTCCGGCGGTGCGACGGTGGCTCTGGTCGACGACGCAGTCGCGGCTAGGTTGAGGAGATGAAGATTTAGGTTAGGGTTTTAGGGTTTTACAATGGTAGTATATATATAGGTGTATGTCGCGGGTGCGGAGAGAAGCTGCGTGCGGGTCACGCTTTGGGAATTCTGCTGCTCAGTTTGTTAAGCGGGCCGGGTTGTGCAGTAATGGGTTTAGGGTTAGTAATTGGGTGGGGTTTTATAAGTCTTTTTCTTTTCTAATTCTTTTTTTCTTTCTTTTCTTATTCCATTCTTTATTCTATATATTTTATTTCTTTTCTTTTTCTTTTTCTTTTCTTATTTAATTAACACTAATAATAATAATAATAATAATAATAGTAATAATAATAGTATTATTATTATTATGATTAATAACTATTACTTAATACTTATTATTATTATTATTATGCTATTTATTTATTTGCATATATATATATTTGAGGTATAAAAAAATACATTTGTACCTAATTAAAATCTAAAAAAATCTAACACTCTCCCACAAGGATCCCAAATTAGTTTTGTGCAAAATTTCTAAATGCGTATTTATCTAGGTAACTAAATCAATAAATCGTATTTCCTAATTAACTAACTAATATAAATAAATTCTAATAATTAATTAATTAAATAATATTTAAAAATATGGGGTTTTACAACTATTGATACTTCTGATACTAAATCCCCATTACATGATACTCATGAAACACCCACACTTGTATTTTGCTTCACCACTCATGCTCTCACTCACATCACTCACTAACACATCCACACCCCTATGTATTAAAGTGATACACCCATACTAGATACATACATGTGTACTCACATCTATCCTCACTAATGCATAATTCCTAACATATAGCACAAGTCCTATTACGTAGCACAATACATACTAACACTATCACACTCACTTATACACTTATGAGTACCACTCTATCATGGCACAATCACTAGTATATCTCCTGAATACACATTCTCTTACTCATGACATAACCAAGTATCAAGCACCAAATAGAGTATCATGATCCATTGATATCCAAACACAAATTTTTATGATACTTAATTGATACATGGATCACTCAACTATATGAATCTATATCTATCTAAAACATACATGATGACATGATTACCAACATCTAGAATCATAGACTGATACCATATTCTCTCTCTACCATTGGTACCAATACTAACTATACTGACACCTACCATAGAACTTTTGCTACAAAGGTACTGCACTATGAGTCACTTCTAGGCTTATACACTGATGCCTAATGCTCACATACCCTACCAGGAACCACTATCAAACTCACAAGCTATACTTATAATAATCAGCACTGATACTCAACTCGACACAACCTATCTGCAAGTGACTAAGCTCCTATACTATACAGGAAACTTTAGGAACTAATGAAGTGAAGCTCTATAAGGAACTGAAGTAGAGGCACTAAATATATCTCTATCCTGAGCTAGTAGAGTGATGTGACAAAACTCAATGATAACAAGGTTGAATGATAGAGATGATATGTTAAGAACCAATTTAAGATACAATCTGATAATCATACACGTCTATCCGAAATTATGTTACTCAGAATCCTTGCCATGCCAGTAAGCATAAATACGATAAACAATAGAGTCTATAAATAAGGTATGCACCTCTATAATCATGTTATCTAGAATCCTTGCTCTACCGACTAGTATAGCTGCGAGAAACTCTAAATTCCATAACTAAGATATGTACATCCAAAATCAGGGCTCTACGTTTCTGCCATGCCAGCTAGTATGGCTGCGATAAACTCTAAGCTCCATAACCAAGGCATAAGGTTACCTTTCTCACTGTCCTTAATAAAATATGTCATCAAAATATGACCTGCATGGGCCACCACAAAAATATATCATGATCCGCATCTGATGTAGGGATACAAGTATGTGGGTACATCCAGCCTATGTCACAACATCGACAGTAGAATGCTGTCTAGGTCTACTTTATAACAATAATGATTCACATTATATAATGTTATCTCAATATCAATATGAATACTCAATCAAAAGAATCTATAAGAGAGAAACAACGCACAAATATGATATAAAAGAATCCAAAATAAGTCTAAAAGTATACATCTCAATTCTCCATCAATAAGTCTAAGAGTCTAGCCATACTCAAGAATAATATAAGTCTCCAAATAAACATATCAATGTCGCAAAGCTGGAAACAAATCTAGTCCAATATAAAAATATTAAACTAGCTAAGTGTTTGAAATATTATTTTGTTATGTGATCGGCTTGGGACAAGATCAGGCTCTACCATATATGATTGGCTATGCACAAGTACGGGTAAGGGATCAGGTTAATCACGTATGATTGACTATGCACAAGTACAAGTAAGGGGATCATGCAAATCATATATGTGAAGCTATGCATAATTAATAAGATCAGGTTACACCCTGCGTATGGTAAGGATGAGCTATGCACAAGTAGATGTGATATGATCACATAACTAGCTAATACTTCCCCCGTCTCCCGACTAGTATAGTAGATCCAACCATGACATATTATGACACAGGATTAATAGAGCAGGGGGCCAACCTGCTCCTGAATCTGTGTCTATACATGTATAGGAATAACATGACATGTACAGGGTCCTCAAGGAAATAATATCTCATGACAAAATCCAAATTATACTAATCCGTGTATCATCGTGTCAGGAATCAAGTACAATACTACAAAACTGATATCATAGTAATAATTAAAATAATAAAAACTGTTAGAGAATGTACTTGCTTATGGTCTATAATAATAAATGTCAAACTATGTCCAAATTGGTGTCACACTGACCTATATATGATATATCAAGGTCAAATATTGTTTTGAAGTTAACAATATGTTTAATTAACTCAAAACTAGATTTCTAGGTCAAAATTAGGTTACAATAGTCAAACTAGGTCAACACAGTCAAACTAGGTTATTTTCTAGTTTTTTGGTTGGTTTTACTTATTTACAAGGTTTATGAAGTTATACTAGGTCTTAACAAGTCACTATTTAATTTTTATGTGCTAACTAGGTCAAACTAATCAATATAAGTTAATACTAGGCCAATACTAGGTTTCTAGGCTATACTAATAAGTTACTAGCAAATATGATCCTAATATATACTTCTACCTATAATTTCTAGCAATACCTTGGCCTATAGCTATTTACCTTACCTTGTATCACAGTATCTTAACCCGTATCACACATTTACCTAATACCTTAGCCCGTATATCAAATACCTTAATTATTAGTCAATACCTTAGTTATAGGGTCAATACCATAGCTAAACTAGGTTTCTAGTCCATACTAGTCAATACCTTGCTAATATCCAAGTTTTTAGACTAATATCTTAGCCGTATCACCAATACCTCAACTATGAGTCAATACCTTCCTAATACTAGGTTTCTAGTCCATACTAGTCAATACCTTGCAAATATCCAAGTCTTTAGACTAATACCTTAGCTGTATCACCAATACCTCAACTATGAGACAATACATTCCTAATACTACGTAATATTAGTCAATACCTTGCTAATATTAAAGTTTCTAGACTAATACCATAGCCGTATCACCAATATCTTAACTATGGGTCAATAACTTGCTAATACTAGGTTTTAAAGTCATACTAGTTGGCTATGATATAATAATATCATATATACTATATAGATATACTAATATATACAATAACTTAGTCTAACACTTAATACCGAGCCAATACCTTAATATTATCTCATTAACTAGCTATTACCTTAGTATTACCTCATTACCTAGCTATTATCTTAGTATTACCTCGTATCCTAGTTTTTAGACTAATACCTTAGCTAATACCATTACCTTGACTAATACCCAATACCGTAACTCATACCTTGGTACCTAACCCATTACCCAAGCTAGACACTATCCTTACCATGGTATCTTAATCCAATACCTAATATAATAACCTTACCTTAGTATCCTAGTATTATCTCATACTAGTTCTAATATTTTGGTATCTTGGTATTCTAAATACCTTGATACATCCTAGGATACCACACTCTAATTTATCACATACATATCCCACTTCTTTGTACATGGTACTAAGATACCACATTATGTATCATATTATACCAACCCCCAAGATACTAACTTATGACCATAACCTACACTTACCTTATGTCCAAGAAACCCACCCTATTCTTGGCACTTGATATCTTAATATTACCCATTACTTAGTTCTAATACCCAATATCTTAGTATCTTGACCAATAACTTATCCTACTAAATACTTACCTAACTAACTCTAATACTAATACTAGATATAAAATATGATACCCTACTCAAGCCCCAATACTCACTTACCCTCACTCATGATACTTGAATGTCATGATACCAATATCCTCATGGTACCCAAGTATTACACTAGTACCTTGCCCCAAACTCTAATACCTTGACACATAACTTACCTATACCTGGCTCAATTGATAACCACTTATATCAACACTAACACACACACTAACACATATTGTTTAACACTATATATATATATATATATATATATATATACACTTAACAACCTATGATACCTATACTCACTTGATATCCATACTACCTAGGCTCATAGGATACACAAAATGCATATGTCGTATAGTCAATTTTCTATTTGTAACTAACACTACACCTATTAAACCAATTCAATAAATTTTAGGGTAAAAGTATGTCGTATCCCTTCGTATAAGCTTTCCAAAACTTTAAACGGATCATATCTTCGTGTTCGAAAGCTCCCAAAATTATGAAAATACCAAAATATATTCGTCTTTCGGACACCTGACACTCAAACAGTTTTACAAAATGTTTTAGAATGAATTTGGCCTATTAATTTATATATTTGGAAACCTAACTTCAATACGGTTTTTAAAAAAAGAAGAAGAAGACTAATTGGAGTCCTGAGTTAGGAGTTATGATAATTCTAAGTTACTATCGCTGCTAAAAATAAGACTGAATACTATAACAAATTCGGGTTATTTTGGATAAAAGAACACATGTATACAACCAATTTACCAAATCTACCTATACGTATTATGGCGTATCATGATATGGACCCTACGTGTCCAATTTTGGACACAAGAATACCTTAACATCATCAAATAAATATCAATAGTCCTCATTAGAACACAATACACACACTCATTGGACACAATTGGAGTTTTTTCTAAATTGAGCCACAAAATCATGACACCAACTTAGATCTACCAAATTAAGGGCTCATAGAGCCTAGATCTACCATTAAGAAGTCAAATCTAACCATGAGAAGGTTCCTATATGACCAATAGGCGTTTCTAACTATGAATTTGATAAAATTGAGAGATATGCCTAGTATTTTGGTAGCCTCTTTGGAAAATTCTGAATTTGGACACGTAAGAGATGAGTCAGACACGTTCTCCTTGCAAGCTCCTCTCCTATAGATCTTTTTATGCTCTCCAATGCTCTAGCTAGGTCTTCATGATGGTGAGAATGAGTGGATTTAGAAGTGGATTGAGTATAATTGGTAGAGAATTGAGTTTGCTTGGGGAACAAGAAGCTTTAGAAAAAATGAGGCTAATGAGTAAAATAAAATGAATGGATGAACCCTAAATTGAACTTATCTCTTATAGCAAGGTTTGGTCATGCCAAAATATCAAGTTTGTCCTCTTCATTTGTCATGAATGGAATATAATTAACTAAAGAAATTAATCTCTACAACTTAGAGAAATATTATCTTCATGACAACTAGACTTAATTAATTCTAATTACTAAAGTTATGACTAACAATAATTAGCACTAACTAACATTTACAAATTCTAATTGGCTAGCCACTAACTAACACTAATATGATTTTTGGCAACCACTAATATAAATAATAAATAGAAATTTAATAACATACAAAATTATCAAAATATACTTATGGTGGAAAGTGGTAGTTACAGGTATAATGATGGTATACTTGTCTGAAGGCCAAAATTCTAATTCAAAAAAATTCCTGGATTCTCCGTTCTACACACGGATCCTATCACGGGTCCATGGCAATACCAAACGGTATTCTACTTGTCTCGGAAAGTATCACACCCGTTCCCAGATTTGGTATTCTTGAATTTATGATATTTAATTTTTTTTTGATAATGTATTCATGCGGTATTTTACATGTTGGTTCATATCATATATGTTGTATTTTATTTTTTTGGATTCATGTTTATTGTGGAAGACTACCCTGGACCAATAGTGAACACATTGGCAATTGTCATGGACCCATACTAGGACCCGTATGTAGGATGGATACTTGACCCGGTTCACTTTTGGAACCACTAAGCCTATTTTGGATGGTTGAGATTTGTTTGGAGAGTTTCATGACTTAATCCTATGGCTAACCTCATTTTCCCACTTGGTATATATATGGGTTTTATCTTTCCTCTCTCATTCTTTCTCATTTCCACTTTCTTTCTTCTTTTCTTCTTCCTCCTTGCTACTCCCCTTGGCCGAATCCTAGCCCTAGCCCTAGACTTGGTTCTAGTAAGAGGTTTATTAGTCTACCAAGGCAAGTACATCTTGCTCAAAGTGGTAAAGCCATAATTTTTGGATTTATATATATATATATATATATATATATAGTTATTAAAATATGTTTGATGAAAAATATTCTCTTTGATGTTCTCCTTCATTTTAGTTCTTGGAGTTTTGGGTTTTGGTGAATGGTTTAGAGTAGATCTGAGTTTTAAAGTTAGAATTTTTTATGGGTTCCATAATTTTTCTTGGTTTTGATCTATTAAAATTTGTTGTTTTCAAAAACTAATTATTCTGTGTGGTGGAGAATTTGATTTCATGTAGATTTGGCTTTTGGTTCACTAGATTTGGAGTGAAAATAAAGATTTTATGAAGAAAATAAGTTTTTCGGATTTTTGGAGCTTTTTTTATGGAGTTTGTGCTGTTTTGGGACGAAGGAGTTCCATGCGGCCAAGCTACATGCGCCCTTCCAGCATGACACCTATCTTGTTTGGCGTATGACAGTCTCTGCATATGCGCCCCTAAGCTAAATGCATAGAACACTGAACACATGAGATTTCTAAAGACCTAGCATCTATACGGCCAAAAGCTCATGGAGCCAGCCTATCGTTCAACTTAGAAGCGTCATATGTGTCTTTTCCTTGTATGTCTTTTCATGCACACCTTTTTATGCTTTTGTCTTTTCTCTGACACACTTGATGGCTTGTCAAATCAGGTCACATCAGTCACTTCTCTGACACATATTTATTACTGTCACTCACACTTGTCCCTAGGCGTGGACTTTGCCTTGAGCATACGTCATGTTTGTCTATGCGGCACCTGTCTCATGCGGCGACCGGTTGCATATGGCCAGTTTGTTCATGCGGCGATTTAGTCTATCCGGCCAGCTTTCTCATGCACCTGATCAGTGCATGTGACACCTATCCCATGCAACGACATATTGTATGTACCTAGTTGTTCATGCAGCCAGCTTGGCTCATGCGTCAACTTTCATGCGTACACTTCTCATGCTCCTATGCGACCCTAGTGACCCATATGCATGCTTTATTATTTCACTTAGTTAATATTTCATGAAATATTTTCATTGAGTATTATGTTCTATGTGCTTATCCCAGTGCTTGCTTGTGTTATGACTCTAAGTATAATGGACTTAGTGAACCAGACTATGCTAGACAAGGCTATGTGCTAGAATCGACTATGCGCATGACATGATTATATGTTGGATTAGACTATGTGTTGACCCAATTGAGTTGGAAGTGAGGTTGACCCAATACCTGCTAAGTGGACTCAAATCAGTAGATTATTTACCTTTGTTCGTCGGATAGAGTGAGGGGCGTAGTTCTGCTAGGGAGACGATCTGTAATCTCGGTCCTTGTTTAGTTTAAGGATTATGGATCTGCTCTAGAGTGGTTCACATTTTCTCCTTGCTCCCATCCGACATCATTAATTATTAATTCGAGGACTTTATAATTGAGGCTTCCAAATTAGTTGATTGATAATCTGTGTACCTGATTTGAGGATATTCTATGCGATCAAGTGATTCAATGTGATAAGAAGATTCAAGTGACTGATTTATAGGCCTGACTACCCATATCTGAGTTGATACTTCTTTTTGTACAGAGTGTGCCCTATGATTTTACCTGTGCCTTGCATTACAACAAACCTTGCTAGCTATAACATGACTATGCGACTCTTGACCTGATTAATATAGTTATCTGATCGGCTGATAGGCCTGATACCCTGACTCGACTGCTTGTATCTGTGCTGATACATTTACTACTTGCTATGTGTTCCTACGTGCTATGTGTTACATGTGTACTGAGGTACGACATATCTTGCTATCCGCTATGTGTTACATGTTGTACTATTCTAAGCGTTATGTGATATTATATGATTTCTCCAGCATGGGCCTCATAGTTAGTCAGTGATCATAACGTGGTTAGATTGCTTGCTTAATTTTTTGTATCACACTCAGGTGAATCCAAATTGGACTGACAAGTGACAAAGTGGATTCGTATTTAGCGTGTCTGTACTACGGTATGACATATAAGGAAAATATTATGTGACCACGTCATAAGATTTCAGTAACAATAGGGTTAACTAGGCAACTAAAATATGTAGAGCATTGGGAGGGACATAATCCCGAGATCGTGCTTAACTAGCCACCCTTAAATATTTATCTGGGGAGTGCAGGTTAGCCCCCATGGATATTGTTTAAATCCTCATTAGTGGATGGCAATATCCGACTATTATGTTATACTATGTGCTCTATGCAATCTTAGCATGGTGGCCTTACGAGGGATCGGTGCATAATACTATATGCTATGCAGCGATTCATGGCTCGGTTAGCCCTGCTAGTACCTGTTCGATATGAGGATTCCAATATTGCATCATTCTTCTGGGATAATCCATATATCACATAGAAAGTCGTATAACTGATTGGCCATTATAACTTGACTCTGTGTGCATGTATTGGTAGTCTAGGGACATGAACTATTATGGTGCGACGGTTCAACACTTGTCCTTGTTTGGTTGTTGGATTGCGCCAATGTGTCATGATAGGTCATGTACCGAAGCTGCATATTATACATATATCTTAGCTTGTATTGTGGCATATGTGTTCTGGATTCTTATTGGTGTGTTGTATCTTCGTCGTGTTCATAATTGGTAAGTCATACCTTATCTCAGCGTAGTGCGGCACCTCTTGTCCTTGTTTGGTTGTAGAGGTGTCCTACTGCTTCGATGAAAGGTCATACGCTTACAAATGTGGAACTGATTCCTATTTTATGTACTTTATTGGTTTTTGCTTTATTTAATTATGCTCCTTTATGGTACTTGCTCTCGGCACCTGACCCCGCTGGTTTTGTCTGGTCAAGTTTAGTAGCAGAGCCCGAGGATCCTATCTGTACTCGACCGATGATGCACACCAGGAGGACGTCTGCCGAGGAACTTGAGTGGGTTTCGTTTTCCTCCACTATAAGTATCACTGTGTATTACCTTTTGGCGTTTAGCCAACGATACTTGTTAGCTGGTTTATCTGGACATTAGTTCCTTTACATGATTGTATATTATTCAGACCGTGGCTGACTTACAATTATGTACTCTTAACAATATACTAGTTCATCATTCTGTATAACTGATTTCATGATCATTCTGATAGAGCATCAAGGATGCCTAACTGCTTTATCTTACATGTTTATTCTTATTGTTTCTTGGTTGATGATTGAGACATAGATATTCTTGACCCTATGTGACTTGATTGTAGTAGTCACCCCCTTGTCTCTAAACAACCTTAGCACATTGCAAGTTACTTCGATATTTAGTATGGTGTTGTTGGCTGAGTCATGCTCCCGCTCTCTAGCATTCTGGTTCTAGGGCGTGACATGAAGTCTGGTGATAAACATGGTTGTCACAAACTCAAGAAAATAAGCATTGTATAAGTCATTTATAAGTGTTTTCTTGAAAACAGGAAACTATAAAATCTAGCAATATAATGCACAGTAAATACTCATACATCCGCATAAGAATACTGATACAGTGGTATGAGTCTCACACATACCATAAGATTATAAAAAAAATTGACGCTAGTCCACAACAATAGTACTATACTCCATATGATAATGTAACAACGATACTATATTACAAAGTCTTTATCAAAACTTTAATATTTTATGTTTTTATTTAGCAAGTTAACAACAATGATATTACATACTTTTATCTTGGTTTACTTTATATAGCATTAATTATCTCATAGCATATAGAAATAAAGACTAGTAAATATCTTTTTATTAAGTATGAAGGTAGAAGAGAGAAGGATCAATCACCCACCATCGACAAATTGACTTTGTCCTGATGGCAAAGAACTATGCATAATTCTTTCACCTAAATCTAATTCCAACCAAGCCTTTTGAGCCAACAAACTATCATAATGCATCGTGCAAAGTGAGGCATTACAAAGACCAATTTGGAGGAGGACTCGAATCCGGATTCTTAGTGGTAGACACACAATGCCATGCACCTGTACCAAAATATAGAGACGTACATGGCCAGCTACCCCACACAAAATATATAACGTAGTACGTCGATCACGGCTGTAGCTAGACAAGGGGGTGCATACTACCAGCAATCCACTTAGGGTCACACAGAACATCTATTGTCTCAATCAGTCAAACAAGAATAGCAAACCTAGAAAATATATGATAAAGCTGAAAGGCGTCCCAATTGCCCCATAAAATGTTCTAGAAACCAGCTGTACAAAATTAGAAGCTGACAGAGTAGCAAAAGTACATGACTATAATCAGCTGTAGTCTGATTAATTATAATAATGTAAAAAAACTAAATGTCCAGACTTGTCGGCAAACACGTGCTGGTGGCTAAACGCCCAAAAGAGTAAAATATACAATAACGAGAAGGGAAGAAGAAATCTACTCGTGCCTTCAGCAGCCATTCGCCTGGTGTGCACCATCATGAAGGAGAAAATAAGCTGGATTCTCTTGTACTGGCTCGAAACCTGACCATGTAAAACCAGTGGGGTTAGATCCCAAATAGCAAGTACCACAAAGGAAGTACGGAATGGAGAAACAAACCTAAAGCAATAGATAGGTATAAATATAAATTTTTGTCGTGGTTTTGGTCCATAGTCTATCCTAGCATAATAGTCCAACCCTACAACCAAACAATGACAAGGGTTGAACCATCACAGTATGATAGTCAATGTCCCTAGACTACTAACGAAATAATACAATCACAACCAAGTCCAGTTATATAACGGCCAAACACTTATACGATTTGCTATTGTGGAGTTTGAGTTATCTCAGAACTGATGCATACAAGAAATTATTAGATCGTGAGCTATTTAACGGGACTAACCGAGCCATAGCATTTACATAGCACATTGTATATTATGCACCGGTCCCTCGCAAGGCCACCATGCTAAAATCACATAGAATGTATTGTATAATATAAGTAATCGGATATTGCCATCCACTAGTGTGGACGTGACCAACATCCATGGGGGTCATCCTTGCACGTCATGACAATTGTCTGAGGTGGCTAATGTGCACGATCTCGGGATTTTGTCCCTCCCAATGCTTTACCAATTTTAATTACCTAGTTAACCCTATGGTTATTAGGAATCACATGACGTGGTCACATAATCAATCCTCCAATATGATGTACCGTTGTACGACCACTCTAGATACGGTACGTTATGTGGTCAAGCACATATTTATGGTCATGTCTAGCATAAGGTCCGATTACTAAGTCCATTCTTCCTTAGGATAAATCACAAGCAATTGTCAAGATCAACCACATATAGTAAAGAAATATTCCAAATAAAATGTCTGAGATGCTTCTACTAACTCGACGCATGAGACAGGTACCGTATGGACTATTAGGCGCATGCTACTCCAGGCCGCATACGCCTCCAGGTCGCATGCTCAGGGCAAAAGTCCATTTTTTGGGACAAATGCCAAGGTGATGGACAATAAATGCGTGTCAGAGAAGTGACTGAAGTGATGGATGTCATAAGCCATAAAGTGTGTTAGGGGATAAGACAAAATAATAAAAAGATGTGCCAAGGTGTTGTAGAGTCATGCGTCTAAAGAAAATAGCTCATGGTCGCATACTCTGCTTGCCGCATGAGTCTCCCGGTTGCATAGATATTTCTTGGACTTAGTGAGTTTCTTATTCGTTCAGCTAGTGAAATACAAGGAGTTCTATCTAGGACATTTTTTTAATACAAGGACTTATCTCCTGAACACTTTTTGTAATAATCAGCCATGCATCCAACAAGATGGACACATGCTGGTCAATATGCGGCAAAGAGTTCAGGCCGCATGGCACTCTCTGTCGCATGCTCCGCTGGCTACATGAATACTTTGTCTTCTCCAAACAGCAGGTTTCGGCCATAGAAAAGCTTCGAAACCCAAAATTTGTTTCTTCCATAGAAACCTCATTCGAAGCCCAAATTTGACAAATTAAAGTTCTAAATCACTTAAAATAAAATGCTTCTCATCATAGAACAACAAGTTTTTGAAAATAATAAGTTTTTAGAGATCAAAACCAAGAAAACTTATAAAAACCATAAAAAAGCTCTAATTAAAAATGTAGATATACACTAATCCATCAATCAAAACCAAAAACTTCAAGTTATAATCATGTGGATAATCACACAACAAGCATAATTGACTAATAATATAAAGGGTTTTTCCATTTCTCATGCAAGGTGTACTTGCCTATGGAAAAGAGGAGGAAAACTTAAGAGAGAAAAGAAATGAAAGAATGAAGAGAGAGAGAGAGAGAGAGAGAGAGAGAGAGAGAGAGAGAGTTTTTGGTTTATATATATGGGTAGGGTTGGGTTGAACCATGGTTCAAACCATGACCAAGTACTATCCTCATAATAAACCCTTGAACCTAACTTCTCCAAAAATTGGTCTAGCCTAAAACCAACCTGACAATAATGTCAACATGCAAGAATATATTCCAAATACGTATATCGGGAACGAAAAGTGATATCTTTACCCACCTTAAAAAACTTTTGTCCTCAAAATTTGACTCTAAATATATCTAGAGGGGTCGGGATAAGCACGATACCAATCTACAAACTAATCTACACATGCAAGCAATCACACATAATAAAGCAAAGCAAAATCATAAAACATAGGTGATCGAGGATCATAGAATCCGAGATACGAAGGTGTAAGAAAGAATATACCTTTTGAATCGAATATGTGAGGGTACTTGGATCGAATATCGTCCTCGCACTCCTACGTCGATTTCCCTAGAGAGTGATGACCCCAGGCAACCCGGTCAAGAGAAATAGTCCAATTATTGAGCACCTTCTCCCATCGGTCCAAAATAGATACGGGTTGATCCTCGTAAGGTAAGTCGGTACCAACGACTAATTTAGAGTGATCGAAGATATGAATTGGATCTGGAATATACCTACGCAACTGAGACACATAAAATATATCGTGTACCTCACGTAGCGAAGGCGGAAGAGCAAGACGATAAACAATATTGCCTACCTGCTCGAGGATATAGAACGGACTGACGTATCGCGGACTAAGCTTTCCGTGAACAACAAATCTAAAATTTCTACGGGTTGGCAAAATTCGCAAGAACACATGGTCACCAATAGAGAACTCTAAAGACCTACGGTGCTGATATACCTAATGACGATGCCTATCTTGTACAACCCGAAGTCGCTCTCTGATTTTCTTGACAACTTCAACTGTCTTCGTGATCATTTCTGGGCCCAATAGTTACCTTTTATCGATGTTATCCCATGCCAATGGTGACCTGCACTTTCTTTCGTATAGTGCCTTAAATTGAGCCTTCTGAATGCTTGCTTGATAATTGTTATTGTATGAGAACTCGATTAGATGAAGATGATCTTCCCAAGATCTGCCAAAGTCCAAGGTACAAGCCCGTAGCATATCTTCCAACCTCTGGATGGTTCTTTCTGATTGCCCATCTGTCTGAGGGTGGTACGTTGTGCTAAACCTCAACTTGGTGCCCAAGCTATGATGCAAACTTTTCCAGAAATGAGAAGTGAACCGAGTGTCTCGATCTGAAACTATGCTTACTGGGACCCCAAGCTACTTTACTATCTGTCGCATGTGCATCTTCGCAAAATGCTCTGTAGACTGTCCTACTAAAAAAGGAAGAAAGTGAGCTACTTTCGAGAGACGATCCACTACCACCCAAACTACATCACGACCAGTAGGGGATCTAGGTAGACCGTTCAAAAAGTCCATCATGATATGTTCCTACTTCCACTCCGGAATAGGAAGCGACTGTAGTAGTCCTGTTGGTCTTTACTGCTTGGCCTTCACTTGTTGACATATCAAACATCTAGAGATAAACCGTGTTATCTTCTACTTCATTCCATTATCCTAAAAGTGTTGCTTGATATCTTGATACATCTTCGTACCTCCTGGATGAATAAAGTACTGGAAACTATTTACCTCGGTCATAACTTCCTGTTGGATATCTCCAGTAGGTACACGGAGATGATTCCTAAATCTTAGTATTTTATCTGCATGAATCGTTAACTCCTTTCATAGATCGGACTCACATTCTGCACGAAGATTCTGTATTTGTGGGTCTTCTACTTGAGCTTCCCTGATTCTCTCCACCAAAGTAGACTGGATCTGCAAGCTTACTAGGATTTCGGTATCCTGCAAAAGTACGATCTCGATACCCATCTCTTGGGGATCTTCTAGGATATGTCGTTGTGATGTCAACGCGAACGCACTGCCTCTCCTGCTAAGGGAGTCTGCTACTACATTAGCCTTGTCCGGATGGTACTGAAGTTCCATATCATAGTCCTTTATCAATTATAGCCACCTCCTCTACCTTATGTTCAAGTCTTTTTGGGTGAATACATATTTCAGACTTTTGTAATCCGTAAATATCTCTACCCGATCACCATATAAGTATACATCTATAGTTTAAGCGCAAACACCACTACCGCCAACTCTAAGTCATGAGTCAAATAGTTCTTCTCATGATCTCAAAGCTGTCGAGATGCATAAGCTATCACCCTTCTGTGCTGCATTAGTACATACCCTAGTCCCTTGCCAGATGCATCTCAATACACTGTAAATCCTCCGGAACCTACTGGAAGCGTGAGAATTGGTGCTAAAATTAATCTCTTTTTTAACTCTTTGAATGCTACCTGGCATTCCGTTAACCAATCAAACTTAACCTCCATGCGTGTCAACCTAGTTAATGGTGCTGAGATCCTTGCAAAATATGACACAAATCTTCTGTAGTATCCTGGCAAGCCGATAAAACTACTCACTTCTACTACTGTCTTTGGAACTGGCCAACTCTCTACGGCCTCAACCTTCTTTGTATCCACTGCCACTCCTGCTCCAAAGATGATGTACCCCAAGAATGATACGTGATCTAACTAAAACTCGTACCTGCTAAACTTCGAATACAACTGGTGTTCTCTTAGAATCTGCAAGACCTTCCGAAGATGTTCTTCATGTTCCTCCTTGCTACTGGAATAGATAAGAATATCATCTATAAACACCACCATGAACTGATCCAAGTATGGCATAAAAATTTGATTCATTAACTCGATGAACATCGCCAGTGCATTGGTCAATCCAAATGGCATAACTAAGAATTCGTAATGCCCATATCGTGACCTAAAAGATGTCTTAGGTATATCTAATTCTCGAACCCTTATATGATGATACCCTGACCGAAGATCAATTTTGGAGAAAATTTAGCTCTGCTCAGCTGGTCGAACAAGTCATCAATCCTTGATAATAGGTATTTGTTCTTCATTGTCACTGTATTGAGCCGCCTGTAGTCGATACCCAACCGCGTTGATCTATCCTTCTTTTTGACTAAAACCACTGGTGCTCCCTATGGTGATCTACTAGCTAGTTCGGATGAATTTCTTCACCTTCAGCTCCTCCACGTGCTGATAAAGTTTTTCTAACTCTGATGGTGCCATCTGGTGAACTTTACTGAGGGTAAACCTGGAAGTTCATCAGGAAAGATATCTATAAATTCTTGGACTACCTCAGGAATCTGCTATTCTTCTACTATTGCTACTGCTTCAGCTGCAACTCTATCTTCACATCGATCTTTCATAATCCTTTCAAGGAAACAAAATCTTCCGTGCCTGGGATACTAAATAACACTCTACCCCTATGACACATAGCAAGACTGTCTCTCAACCAGTCCATACCTAGAATAATGTCAAAGTTACCCATAGGGAACTCAATCAACTTGGCGGGTACTGAATGCCCGCAACTATGATTGGACATATTAAGCAAACTCTACTAACTCCTACGAGCCAATTACTAGTGAGTATAATCAACCTCTCTGGCAATGCCCTAAACTCCAATCCAATATGTGTCACAAATTGTGCAGATATAAATAAATTTGAAGTTCCTGAATCAAATAATGCTATTACAGGAAAAGATGCGACATAAATATTACCTGCCACTACATCACCTGACGCCAAAGTCTCCTCCAGGGACAAAGTGAACGCTTGCCCTTGGCCTTGTTGTGCTCCTTGATGCAACCTCCCTTAGAAATGCTGTTGTGGCCTCTACTGGCCCTGCTGCTGGTCCCTTTGCTAGAATATCTATGCTTGTGTCAATAATGGACGCTGAGCCAGTAATCGTGTTGCTATCGCTGGTCCTCTATACTACACTTCCCCTAGTGTTGGTAGTGCTGGAAACTGCTGAGCTAGCCCTCCTTGCCTTTGCATTATTGGGCAGTTAGCAATCTTGCGTCCCGGATCACCATACCTTATGCAAAGCCCATTTGTCGCTCTACACACGTCTCTAGTATGGCCTCCCTTAACACGGTAGGTACAACCCGCCTGTGCTCCCTGACGTTATTTCTGCTGCTGTTGTTGCCTAGGCTATTATCGAGCTAGAACTGTTATTGTTGAAATCGTCGTCCTTCATGGCGCTGAGTCATAGATATGAACTCTAGGGGATGGTACAGACGTTCGGGATGCTACCCCTCCTCCAATCTGAGCATGGACCTCTTATGGTCTTTTGTCCTTGCTGACAATCTCTGTATGGTCAGCTCATGTGTTCTAGCTTCTATCAACACTTCCTCATAAGTCTGGTAGTCGTGCCCCTCTACCAGCTGTAGAATCTCTAGGTGTTGCCCTTGCTAGAACCTTATTGCTCCGTCTGACTCTATATCTACCATCATCGCAGCAAACCAATTTAATCTGCAGAACTTTGCTACATAAACGTCTACTATTCTACCGACATGTTTGAGACCGATAAACCTCCGATAGAGCTCATATTGTGCTACGACTACGAAATACTTAGCCATGAACCGGGTCCTAAAACTTTCCCAAGAGATAGGATGCCTCAAGCCAATCTCTATAGATGCCCACCAATCACGAGCAAGGTCCTGAAGCTGCAGTCGGACCTGGTCAACTTGTGCATCAGCTGAAACCTTTACAACTGCTAGAATAACCTCAATGTCTTACAACTATGCGTCTACTGTAATGGCATTCTCTGTGCCATCAAATTACCTCGGGTTAAGTTATCAAAATCTGATCGATGCCCTCGAATATGTCTTTTTGCCTCTCCTTAGAGACATCTGCAACCCTTGGTCCAGTAAGATATTCTGTTCATGCTGCTGAAACATCAGGTGCTGTTGTGCTGCCATCATTCCTATGATAACCTCTAGCAATGTTGGGGCATCAAGTACTGTAGGCACTGCTGGCACTACTGGGGGTACTGAAACTTCTGGTACCTGTTGCTCCACATATCCAACTATTGGTTCCACTGGCTCAACTACTGGCTCAACCTGGATCTGACTTAGAACATGTGCTGCCTTATACTGCCCTGGGGAATCTTGACCTGCCAAATTTGCTACTCTCATAATTGAAGAAGCCCTAAAGAAATGGACAAGAGACATCAAGAACATGACGGAAAGGATCAAGGAAATAATTGATTCGATAGTCAAGCAGGGTATGGAGAAGAGCAAATTCAGGATTTCAAAGGCACATGTTTGATTGAAACTCCTAGGACCACGATACCCCAGGAGTCTAAAAATAATAGACTTGCATGGTCTACCCCTAAAACTATGTCACGCTCCTGTAACGGAATACAAAGATGGACATGGCCAGCTACCCTGCACAAGGTATAGAATACTGTACGACGATCACGTCTGTAGCTAGACAAGGGGGTGCATACTACCAACAAGCCACTTAGGGTCACACAGAACATCTATTGTCTCAATCAGTCAAACAAGAATAGTAAACATAGAATATGTATGATAAAGCTAAAAGGCGTCCCAATTGCCCCATAAAAATATTCTAGAAACCAGCTGTACAAAATGAGAAGCTGGCAGAGTAGCAAAAGTATATGACCATGATCAGCTGCAGTCTGATTAATTACAATAATATAAGGAAACTAAATATCTAGAATTGTCGGCTAAACGCCAAAAAGAGTAAAATATATAATAACAAATAGGAAAGAAAAACCCACTCGTGCCCTTCTACGGCTGTCACACCCATTTCCAGATTTGGTATTTCTTGAATTTTTAGAATTTAATTTTCCAGATATTGTATTTTTGTTGTAATTACATGATGGTTCATTTTATTTGTATTTATTCATGTTGTCTAGAGAGACTACCCGAGACCAGTACAATACCCATTGGCTTTGCCATAGACCCGATTTAGAACCCGCATATAGACTGGACACCTGGTTTAATTCATCTTGGATGCACCCATGGCTAAACCATCCCCCTCTCCCCTTATATATATATATATATATATATATATATATATATATATATATATATATATGAGTGTTTTCTCTCTCCTTACTTTCATTCTTTATTTTACTATTTCTTCTTTATTTTTCTTTCTTCTTCCTCTCTCCCTTGATTGAACCCTAACCCTAGAAGAGGTTGTGATCACTTGGACCGTGAGAGGTAGAGGCTAAGAAGCCACTCCAGACAAGTACATCTTGCTCAAAGGATAAAGCCTTAAATTTTGGATTTTATTTATATTGTGTCATTTAAAATATTTTTGATAGAAAATGTTAGTCTTGATGTTCTCATCTATTTTAGTTCTTGAAGTTTTGGGTTTTGATAGAAGATTTAGAGTAGATATGAGTTTCAAGATTTAGGTTTTTCATGGATTTACTTTTGTTTTCCTGGGGTTTGATCTCCCAAAACTTTATATTTTACAAAACTAATTAGCTCATAATGTAGAGCACAATATTTTATTTAACTTTTTTTTAGCCGTGCTTGATTTCGAGTCCAGCTAAGTTCAGTGCTGAAACTTGATACAAAACATATACCAAAATGACTGACTGGAGAAGAAGAATAGTGCTCTGTGAAGAGTATACAAGAGAACCCCTTTGGCATAAAAATACATATATTTTACTTTGGGCGCATTGGTGTGCGGTCCCAAATCTTCGTGCGTACTAATCATAATGTACTAAGTCTCCTAGCAAAAGTGCGCCAGTCACACTCCTTGAGTCAGTGGCACACTTTCGAGAGGAAACCCAGTTGGCACACTTTGGTTCATATTCAATCAAAGTTCTCCCTGGAAAACCAAGAGAAAGTGTGCCATAGTCAGTCAGCACACTTTCTTCGTGTTTGACAATCTGTCGTACTTTTCCTATGTTTCGTCAGCCGGCGCACTTTTCTTACGTTTGGTCTGTTCGTGCACTTTCTTCCCTCTTCGTTTCCTTAGGGACGGAGCTTTGGTTGGTTTCTCGATTTTTGTGTTATTGATTTGTGTGCTCCTCGATTGGCGAGTTTCTTGACTGTCGAGCTTTGACCTCAGATTGTGTATTTTATCTTTTAGCTAGCTTGCTCGTGCACTTTCTTTGAAAGCATGCCTTAATCTTGCCGTTCACTTTTGTCAAGTACGCCGTGTTGGTTAATTGGCAAAGTATGCTACCCCTTTATAGCTCGCGTACTTTATTGTAAAAGTGCGCCAACCTTGTTTTTGTGAGTTGTGGTTCCTTCCATTTTTCTTGGGATATTTCTTTATATATTATATAGTTGGATCTTGTGCTGTTACATTTAACACATGTTCTGACCCTCAAGATACCGTAAAAATTATTGTGTATGACAAACCTATTACATTTGGCATTGGGCAATCGAGTGTGAGTATTGCCCAATGTATCGTGTGTCACGGATACGATAAATTCATCAGTGATAACTCGTGAATAGCTCGTACTCGTAACTCATCATTCTAGGAAGTTTTCGAGTGTCCATGACTCAAGAACTTAAAATAATGACTAAACGAGATAAAATTTGACTAGATCATTAAGAGGGAAGAATATTGCGCTACTAGTTATCCCGATCTCCAAGGGCCCCATGAGGCATGGACCAACCATGCTAGGTAAGGGCCCCATGACCTACCAAGTTTACGTATGCCACGGTACATACAAGACTTTGTGATGTACCATGGTAGTCATATGATTTCTTGCATAATGTTGTTACAAGATCTGTGATGTGCTGCATCACTATAAGTTATTGTTATTGAGCCATGGTTCATAACATTATGCATTTTAGTATATGCATTCCAGTATATGTTCCAGTTATATTTCAGTTTCAGTTTATATTACAAGATAATTTACAGATAAGTTATGTTTACAAAATTAGTTATGTTTACAAAACCAGTTTATGTTTATAAAACATCTTTATGTTTACAAAACCAATTTATATTTACAAAACTAGTTTCATTTATAAAATAATTTATGCCTACATTATGTTGTGGTATGCTATCAGTTATCAGCTTTAGTTCTTTATCCATCATTGTTTGTGATGTGTACTATAAGTACTAGACTAGCGTACCCTTGGCCATCCGGGTTGACTGCAGTGCCGGTGGTAGCAATATTTTTCAAAAATATATATTTGTTAGTAAATAGGTTTGTGATAACCCTAGTTAGTTAATTATAGCAAGCCGTAGACGTGTTTGGCCGTGATATGAATGTTTGTCTATACATCTAGATCGCCCTGTTATATTCTATTTTCTTTCGACGCATGGTTAGAGTAAAAAGTTCTGATCGGGTGAAGGTCTGCAACTCTGGCCCTTATTTGGTTTAAGAATTTTAGTCCTGATCCAGAGTAGTTCTCATGCCCTCTTGCCGCTCGTCGGCTTATATTTCTTTACAGTTAGTTTGTTATCAGTGTACCAGTCCTTATAGTTATTTTATCGAGACAAGTACATTGGTACCGTATAAAGCTCGACCCGTATTTATTTAGTTATTTATTTGTCTCTTATTTCTGCTGATTGTGGCTTTGCTTAACACCTTGAGCTCCTTTGCGGTACTTGTTGCTTGGGGTTCTGACCCCACTGGTTTTGTTTGGCCAAATTATTCTGAGGAGACACAGGATCCACCGTACTTCCAGCAAGATGGATCGTACTCGTAGGATTGTAGCCGAAGCTTGCGAGTAAGTTTTTTCTTCCACCCCTCGTAGTGTTATCTCGTTTGTGGTGTTAGCAAGGGCCAGTATTAGCCCTTTTGTTATGAGATTACTCCTCTAACTTCGGTCAACATGATATATATATTAGACCATGGCTAGTTTATTTGATCATGTATAATTATACTCTGCTAGTGCATCATTTTGTATTCACTAGCTTCATGATCATATGTGACATGTAATTTGGGACGCCTTTTTATTTTAATGTATGATATACCCTTGAAATTATTGTTGATGGATTGAGATACTAAGAATTGTCGGCCTTAGGACTAACATCATAGGATGCTAGAGTCTACCCATTTGTCTTCTAGACAACCTTAGCACATTGCGGCTTACTTCGATATTTTACAAGGTATGGTTTTCCATGTCAGTCCTCGTATTTATCATGTATTCTAGGAACGGGGTGTGACAGCAGCCATCTGCCTGGTGCACGCCATCAGGAAGGGGGAATAAACTGGATCCTCTGGTACTGGCTCAAAACCTGGCCATGCAAAACCAGTGGAGTTAGACTCCAAATAGCAAGTACTACAAAGGAAGCACGAAATGGAGAAACAAAACCTAAAACAAAAGATAGGTATAAATATAAGTTTTGTGTCGTAGTTTTGGTCCATAGTCTATCCTAGTATAATAGCCCAACCCTACAACCAAACAAGGACAATAGTTGAACCATCACACTATGGTAGTCCATGTCCCTAGACTACTAACGAAATAATACAATCACAACAAAGTTTACTTATATAATGGCCAAACACGTGTACTGCTTGCTATTGTAGAGTCTGAGTTATCTCTTAGCAGATGCATAAAAGAAATCCAAAGATCGTGAGCTGTTTAGCTGGGCTAACTGAGTCATAGTTTTCATATAACACATTGTATATTATGCACCGGTCCCTCGCAAGGCCACCATGCTAAAATCATATAGAACACATTGTATAATATAAGTAATTGGATATTGTCGTCCACTAGTGCGGACGTGACCAATATCCATGGGGTCAGCCTTGCACGTCATGATAATTGTCTGAGGTGGATAATGTGCATGATCTTCGGATTTTGTCCCTCATAATGCTCGACCAATTTTAGTTACCTAGATTAACCCTATGTTTATTAGGAATCACATGGCATGGTCACATGATCAATCCTTCTATATAACGTACCACAATATGGCCACACTAGATAGGAATCTACTTTATTACTTAATAAATCAAACTAGAATCATCGAGCGTGATATAACAAACAAATAAATTCTAGCCAGGATTTGGTAGTTGGCCCACATACCATATCCGTGCAGGGAAAAATAATATAATAATATCATATGTCGCATAGTATAGGGGGCGCTCTCGATGCATTACCCAAGACATGTAATCACATTGCATGAAGCAAGTTATGTCGCATCTCAGTGCATATTAAATCATGTAACACATAGCACGTATAAATTGTATCAGCACAGATTGTCACTACCACATTTTTAGAGTAGGGGCTATTTGGTCATTTACCATATTTATATTATTGTGCTAATAATTGCATAATAGGTAATATACACATTGTATTATATTCATAAATAACATGGGTTAGTGGACTAGACTAGATGTGACCATGGACCTTGCTTAGACTTGACATTTAACCCAACTAGACTAACCCCTATGCTATTAATTAGCATCTAGTGAAATCCCTCACTTAAGACTAAACCCCTTAATTAAATGGCTCTTCATGACAAGCCATGGTGGGCAAAAGAGATATTATGCATTATCAAACCCTAACCCTACATTGTGGCCGACCTATAAAGCTAGAGGGAGCCTCCCTCAAAGCTACTCATCACTCATGAAGAAACCTTAGAAATAACCCCAATAAAATCCTTCTTTCCCTCAAACAAATTTCAAATTTTTGAACGTCAAATCTCCTATTCTTTTCCCATCAAGAGAGGCCTAGAAGCTTGGGCACAAGGAGTCTTGGAGAAGAAGAAGCAACATTGGGAATCCATCTCCAAATAGGTAAAAATATAGAAAATCCTCATTTAATTCCTATTTTAATATTTTGTATGGCCATTAGGAGCCCACCCATTGATTTAGGAATGACTATTAAGGGAGAGCATGAGTCTATTTTGGTTTCATGATGATTCTCCATAGTGTCATAGGTGTATTTGGGGGTTTTGTGATCCAATGATGTATTTTTTCCTAGTTTTTATAACCCTAATCATATATATATATATATATATATATATATATATATATATATATATATATATATATATATATATATATATATATATATATATATATATGGTATAGGTAGATGTTTAATTATATATTGGGGTTTGTGCCTGAGGATTTTGGGTGTATCAAGAGTGTCCGAGATTTACGCACACTAGGTGCTTGTTGAAATGTTTAATATGAGGTATACCTATTCATATGTTGTATTTGATATTTTGATATATATATGAATGTGTGTATATATGTATGTATATGCATTATTGTATATTTGTAGAGATATTTATGTGGGATGTTCATGTGCAGTCGGGTTCCTCATGTCACTGTGCAGTCGGGTTCCTCAGTCACTGTGGTGTACACAGTGTACACTGTGTTGGAACTAATACCTCAGTGTGTCAGTCAGTGGAGAGGGATCGGGTTCATCAGTATGTTATGTGTGAATGGTGAAGGGAGCAGTATCAGGTACATTTTACTAGGGATGTGTACTGATACTGAACGTATCAGTAATGAGTATCAGTAGAGTGATGGAGGGTTTTGTTGGTTGAGAATCATGTTGTTGACATGTGTATTAATTTAGTTGAGAGTGTATATTGTTGAAGGTGTAGATATCGGGTTATGGGAGTAGTAATTGGGGAAGATTGTTCAGTATATGCAGTAGCAGTTTTAGCACAGGTTGCTCGAGCAGTACTGTGCAGACTGCACACAGCTATATGTGTAGCAAACAGTGGCATTAGTGAGGTGTTCAGCTTTGTGCACAGCCAGATTAGTTGGCATGTTGCAGTTTAGTGTATTAGTTTCTAGTGAGGTGTATCAGTCAAGTTCAGTGATGCTGGAGAATATCTGGGAGTATCAGCAAGTATCTGGGGTAAGTTCAGGTTTAGTAGGGGCATTTTGGTGTAGACGATGCAGCAACTTGCTGGCAATATGAGGGGGGAAGCTAACTAAATAGCATTGGCAGCATTGAGGAGTCGTGCATTATCATTACTACATCCTGAAAATAGGGGTATTTTTGTCATTTTATATATTATATGTATTGTGTGTATTTATTTTAAATAATTACATGATATATGTATATATATGTGTGTATATTATATATAGTGTTCATTAATGCATGAGTTAGTAGACTAGACCTAGATGCCCACTAGATGGAGCCCTGACCGAAATATAGTATTATGGATTTAATTTATAATTTTTGGGATTTATTATTTAGGGTTATAATTAATTATTATGATTTTATTTAATTGTTGTGCCTTATCGTTGCTTTGATATTTGGAGCGATATCCTAACTTTTACCTTCTAACAAATTTTACATCCTCGTCCTAGTCGTGCCCGCCTTTCATTCTGATCTTTGTGTAACTCATAATTATGCACTCTTGTGCTTTATTTTAGTCGCACAATATTCGTCGCAAACGTCTATATTTAATTTTATATAAAATTTAACTTTGTATCGTTGTGCGTTCCAATCGAAATTGGAGACACATTCTCGACCCATTTTGTGCAACCCAAATTAGGATAATATTCTATTCTGAGTCTTCTTCATTCATGACACTTCTGTACCACTTAATTTTAATCTCGTGTACTTCTAATTAATTTTAGAACAACAATTGTATTAATTTTAATTAAATTAATCGAAAACCCCTAGTTGTGTAATTTTTTAATTGTTGGGCACTTCTATGCAAAAGTACATTAAGGTGTCCACACTATTGGATACAACACATGTAGAAACTTATTTTTCTTTTATTTCTCCTTTATGTGAATTTTTTTATAATTTTTGGAGTGTGTAAACTCAACATCAACCTCCTCAACCCATAGCCCTCCATTTTTTGAACCAAAGCAATCCTAGCCATTCGTTTTGAATCCATTTGAATCATAGCCGTTGAAATATCTCCACGTCAAGCCCTTTTTCCAAGGAGTGTTGACCAAGCCCTAATTCAAGGTCAACCCAATGCACTATACTCATATATAAATATTCTTCTTTACTTTTCCTTTTCTTTTTTCTATAAACTATACACAGCCGACCCCAACCATCCTTCCCTGTTCACCCATTATCCCCTTCACCCGCTGGAGTGCCGACTGAACCTCGCCGGAGTTCATTCATCCCCTTCCTGTTCGCCTATACGACCGGAGACTCCTCCATACGCCACCCTTCCCGTCCGTCCTCGTCGCCTCCACACGACGATGTACGCCGCTGACTCGCCGGAGCGCCTGATAGACACCCTTCCCGTCTGCCACCTTGCCATCCTTCGCTCGACCAAAACCGATCGGATCACGACCGTCGACCCCGCCTCTCCTTCCTCCTTCTCGTCGATCAGAGGCTGCTGTCCACCTGAACACCGGAGACTCGCCTCGATACAGACCCGCTGAACGACAGCACCGACCGGCCATCTCCTCGACTCACTCTGTCGACTTCCCCGACCGTGCGACAGCCACCGCGAGCCGACCCCGACTTAGCCTGAACCACCCCCTCGATGACTGAACCGCCGAGAACGACCGTAACAGCAACCTGCCTGAGCGTCTCTCCTCGACGACGCTGTGGACCACGCCGGACTCTTCGACACAACAGTAGCAGGAGCAGCTGAGTCTTCCCTCACCTCGATGTCGAACGCCTCATCCCGCATACACAGGTTTGAGTTCTCCCTCTTGTGTACATGTACACGTACACGCATACACGTAGTTCTCATTAGTATGCATACGTATTTTAGTTATGGTTTAATGTACGCGTATCGCATATTTGGTATGAGGGTATATGTATTAGTATATGTATTAGTGTATGTATTAGTATATGTATTTAGTATATGTTTAATATGCATAATTGGTATATATATACATATATATATAGTATATGAACTCAATTAGTATATATGTATAGTATATGTATTCCATTAGTATATATTTAATATGTATATAATTAGTATATATACACATATATATATATATATGGTATATGTATTTATTTGGTATATATATATATATTATAAGTATTAATGTTATATGCTAGTTAAGACTATGTATAATTATATATGTACTAGGTGGCCCGAGTGTAATTACGGATATCCCGTAGCTACATTGACCTGTGACCATGTGAATTGTTAGCAGACTGCCATATGTACACTGATGTACTGGCAAGACCCGTATTAATTTACTGTCTGTTATGCACAATAATTACAGACATGACCCGTGCAACTAGACGCACACTTGACCCTGTAGATGACAAGTGTCACCCCCTAGCATAGTTTCTGAGTTCATTGTGTTTGATTGTGTGTGTTAGTGTAATGTATGATGCAATATTATGTTATATTATATGTATATAGGACCATTGGATTGTTCTGCGAGACTTCAGGAGCAGGACATTGGTATTGCCAGCTAAGGATCCCAAGTGAGTACATTCTCTGATAATTTCTGTTATTTGATAATTTCTATAATTTCAGTATTAAGAAATGTTACATCTGATTCTTGACACTGTGCTACACGGACTAGTATATAGATTGGATCTTTAGTCATGAGATGTTACATTAGTTATCGTATTGACATTGTACACGACATTGATATTAGACATTGATATTAAACATTGTACATGATATATTGGACATTGATCGTGCATCATGACATGTCATGATTGGATCCACAGTACTAGTTGGGGGCGGAGAAATTGCTAGTGAGAGATGTGATCAAATACCTATCGTACAAGTTTATATATCATTAAGTGTTAATCATACACCTCACGTATAATTAGCCAGGCCATGTAGCTATCGAACAAGTTCCCAAGCCGATCACATTTCGAAACTACGATTTCAAACACTTAGAATAGTTACAGTTCTCTATTTTAGTTCATATACTACATCACCCGTTTATGATATTGTAGTTTTTTCTCTTTATTTCATATATGCACTGACTGTACCATATTGCCTATATTGCCTGTCTCTTTATTTTGCCATTGTATTTATTCATTATCTTCTCTCAGTATATAGCATCATCTATTTATTGTTTTATAGTCCTTATCAATTAACTGGAACTGTTATTTGGGTTATACTTTGCTCCATCCTGACTGGAAATATTTTTCCAGACTGCGACTTAGAGGACTTGGCATACTTGGAGATTTGGGATATTATTGATTGCAGGTTAGACTATTATTGTTGTTAGACTTGTGATTGAATTTCATTTAATTCTTCGAGATCTCATCGTGCTCTAGTTTCTGTGATTGAGTATTCCGTATTATATTGTGATATCTGTGTCTCCTTATGGAGTTGGATACTAGTGTGAGATTATTTAGATAGTGTATTGACCTAGACAGCTTTCTACTGCCGATGCAGCAGCGTAGGCTGGACGTACCCATGTACTCGTGCCCCAAATTCTGGGTGCGGGTCATAACAGGCATGGAATATAGCAGCAACAGCTGCAACATAGAGGGTGTAGTAGCAAAATAGTGTGCATACCTCACTGTGCAAGTATCAGTAATGGGGATGAATCGAGTTTGGGCTTCAGTATGCACAGTGTGCAACTGAGGGTGATAGTAATTAAGTAGTGGCTTATGTTAGTAGGTTAGTTGTAGTGAATGAGTTAGTGTATCAGTCAGTGAATTAGTGTATCAGTGAGTTAAGTCCAGTGTATCTATGAATGACTAGTTAGTTTAGTTAGTATAGAGATTAGTATATAAGTAATTATATATATGTATTAGCTACATTTGATAAGGATTGAATTACCTTGGTATATTAAGGTAATGAGTCGATACTCAAGGTGTTGGGCTTGAGTATCTAGATGGGTGTATAGGTAGTGGGATACGCATTGGTGCAAGGCCAATGTATCCTAATTTTATCGATTTGTTATAGTATGTAGTATATTACTATTAACTTGTTAATATATATAAAGTACTATTTTCATATTTAAAACTTGTGTATCTTAGGATATGGCATTTTTGTGTGTCTTATAGTATCCTAGATTAATTAGTATAGCTTAGTTTCATAGCGTATTGACCTAGTATCCTAGTGTTGACTCTTACGACCTAGAATTAGTCGGTTTAACTTCGAAATGGCCTTATGACCTAGAATTGCATCAATTAAACTTATTTTTATTTCTGAACTTTGTATTGATGCAATGTACCATATATATAGGTCAGTGTGACTCCAGTTTAGACATGGACCCTTATTTATTTCACAGGACCACAGGTGAGTACATTCTCTGACAGTTTTTATTATGTTGATTATTACTATGATTCTAGTTGTAGTGTATGCTTGATTCTGACACTGTGGATACATGGACTAGTATCATATATACCTATCATGAGGAGTCATGATTGGAATCCATCGTGCTAGCTGGGGACGGGGAAATATTAGCAAGATTATGTGATCATATCCCACTTTACATGCATCATAGCTCACCCCACATATCACGTAGGGTATAGACTGACCATTTACTACCTCATAGCCTGTTATATATGATTAGCCTGACTATTGCTCGCATCATAGCTAATCAGATGGTTAGCCTGACCTCACATGTATCATAGCCAATCATATATAACAAGCCTGATCTAGTCCCAAGCCGATCACATAACAAACTGATATTTCACAACACTTAGCTAGAAATTCCATTTCTTTATTCTAGTTCACTCTTTTCTAGCATTCATATATATCTGTTCATTGCTATTTAGTACTATTGTTGATTACATATTTCTCCAGTATTCCTTATTTCCAGTATTTCTTCATAATGTATTCCTTACATTGTCTTATAGTTTTGTCAATATAAATAAAACTGCTGTTTAGTGCTTGTGCTTCACTCCAATCCAGACTGGATAAAAAATTTCAGAGGACCTTGAGGACTTCTGTCCTACTCACTATGGCCCAGGAGTAGAGGGAGACTACGTACCAGAGATTCTAGAGGAGTCACTCTCCTTAGAGTAGACACCACCCATAGTCGTTTAGATAGCTCCTTGGTCTAGTTATCTATGTATTTATTTATTCTAAACTTGAGACTTGGATTGTATTATTATTAAGACTATTTATGTTGGGATAGCTAGACTCTAGATTATTGTTGTATTTGGGTTATTGTGCTTGACTTATGTCGGTACTTCCTTATCTTTCATATCTTATCATGCCATCTACTTCCTATAGTTATTGTGATTGAGTACAGTATGAATTGTTGATCAATACTTTATTCATTGTCCTCCTTATGGAGTTGAGATCATTGACAGGTTATGAGTTATGTTTGGTAGTCTTGAGACCTAGACAGTGTTCTACTATCGATACTGTGGCGTAGGCTGGACGTACCCACGGCTCATGCCCAAATTCTGGGTGGGGGTCATGACACATTTTAGAGGTGGCCCATGCAGGTCTAGATTCACAATTAGAGAGATGCCTTAGTAGTGCTCACTTAGAGTATTGCTACAAGCCTGCTTTAGGAAATAGGATTTAGGTTGAGAGTTTACTCAATCACAACTAGGAAACATTCCAATATCTGTTTTGCAACCCTTATCTATTGAATATTTTCTTTACTTTGAATAAATTCTGTCCTTTTTTGATGATATCGTATCGTATCATACTCAATATTGATTCCTTTGTTCAGTTTATCTTCATTCCTTTCCACCTCATGCTTTATTCGATTTTGGTGCTTCCCATAGTCTTGTGTCTGTATCTTATGCTCTTAAATATCGTTTAGAGGCGGAAACCTTAGATAGGACTTACAAGATCACGATTGACGGAGGCATTATTCTAGTCAGTGACTTTTGCAAGGACCGGAGGGTATCATTGGGAGGCTGAGAGTTGAGCGTGTACTTACTCGTAATACCGGAATACAATATTGTACTCGGAATGGACTGGTTGAGTAGGCACCATGCTACTATAGATTCTCGTGGAGGCAGAGTGATATTTCGACCTCCAGGAGAGACAGAGTTTGAGGTTGCCAAAGGAGCAGCGGAGCAGAGCAGGGGCACTTTTTATGGAGCCAGGATGGAAGAAGAGGAGTTGCCACATCCTTTGATAGCAGATTTCCTGGATGTCTTTCCAGAGGAGTTGCCAGGTTTGCCGCCAGACAGAGATGTCGAGTTCTCTATAGACTTAGTGCCAGGAGCGGAGCCCATATCATAACATGTCTATAGGGTCAACAACAGTGAGCTGGCAGAACTGAAAAAGCAAGTTGAGGAGTTGCACGACAAGGGCTTCATCAAATTCAGTTCATCACCATGGGAAGCTCCGATATTGTTTGTACCGAAGAAGGATGGGTTGGTACGCATGTGTATCGATTATAGAGCTCTGAATAACCTCACTATGAAGAACAAATACCCGCTGCCGAGGATAGATGATCTCTTCGATCAGTTGAGCGGAGCCAAGGTATTTTCAAAGATAAACTTGAGGTCAGGCTACCACCAGGTGTAGGTGAAGAGAGTAGACATCCCGAAGACATCTTTTTTGACCTGATATAGCCAGTTTGAGTTCATGGTAATGCCGTTTGGATTGACTAATACCCCGGCAGTATTCATGAAATTGATGAACAAGGTATTCCACCAGTACCTTGACAAGTTTGTGGTGGTGTTCATCGATGACATTCTTGTGTATTCGAAGACCCCAGAGGAGCATGAAGAGAACCTGAGGATGGTCTTGGAGACTCTCAAGAAGAAGGAGGTTTACGAGAAGCTTTCAAAGTACGAGTTATTCCTTGACAAGGTTAAATTCCTTGAACATGTGGTGACGGGTGACGGGATCTCAGTTAACCCAAATAAGATCGAGGCAGTGGAGTCGTGGGCTACTCCCAGTTCAGTAGCTGAGATCAGAAGTTTTCTCGGGCTAGCAGGTTACTACAGGAGGTTTATACAAGACTTCTCCAGCATTGCAGAGCCGATGACTAGGCTGACCAGGAAGGATATAGATTTTGTCTGGACGGAGGATTGTCAGGCCATATTTGATAAGCTAAAGAAGAGATTGACGATAACGCCAGTTTTGACGTTGCCATAGGGGACAGGTGGATTCACTATCTATAGTGATGCTTCAGGGAAGGGTTTGGATTGCGTTCTTCAGCAGCACGGTAAGGTGATTGCCTATGCTTCCAGACAATTACGTCCTCACGAGATGAACTATCCCACCCATGATTTGGAGTTAGCAGCGGTTATCTTTGCTTTAAAGCTATGGAAGCACTATCTGTACGAAAAGCGTGTGGAGATCTTCATAGATCACAAGAGCTTGAAATACTTATTTACACAGAAAAAGCTGAACATGAGGCAGAGGAGGTAGTTGGAGTTGATGAAAGACTTTGACATTTTATTGCAGTACCACCCAGGAAAGGCCAACGTAGTCGCCGATGCTTTGAGCAAGTATTCAATGGCTATGTACTTGACGACATATAAATATTTATTGGCCGATCATGAGAGCTTGGGAATTAAGGTGCTAGTTCCCGGTATCAAGATTCAGATGTGGGGATTGCAGATACAGTCCGAGCTGATGGACAAAATCAGAGCTACGTAGTATGATGATGAGGCTTTGAGGAGTATCAGGGCACAGGTTCGGACAAGATTATCAGAAGACTTCACTATTGCTGATGATGGGTCTTTACAGCACGGTACTAGAATATGTGTGCCGAGAGGAGAGCTGCGCGAGAAGGTATTGCAGGAGGCGCATCGCTCTCAGTACTCGATGCATCCAGGTGCCAACAAGATGTATCGAGACCTGAGAGAGCACGTATGTTGGTATGGTATGAAGCGCGAGGTAGCACGCTTTGTATCCCGGTATTTAGTATGCCAAAAGGTAAAGACGGATCGACAGAGGACAGGTGGATTACTTCAACCTTTACCTATCCCAGAGTGGAAGTGGAAGCACGTGACTATGGATCTTGTTTCAGGGCTTCCACGTTATCCAGGAGGAAAGGATGCGACTCGGGTCATCGTGGATATGTTGACCAAATTAGCCCACTTCTTACCATTCAAAGTGGGTACATCGACGGAGAAGCTAGCAGAGATGTACGTGAGGCAAATTGTAGATTACATGGGGTTCCTGTGAGCATCGTCTCGGATCAGGAAAGTCATTTTACTTCCCACTTCTGGAGGAGTTTGCAGGCTAGCTTGGACACTCAGCTCAAGTTTAGTATCGCATATCACCCCTAGACAGATGGGCAGTCTGAAAGGATTATTCAGACTCTCAAGGATATGCTACACTTGTGTTCTAGATCTTGGAGGTTCTTGGGAGGATCATCTATACCTGGTAGAGTTTGCTTAGAATAACAGCTACCAGGCCAACATTGAGATGTCACCATTCGAGGCTCTATATGGACGGAGGTATCGCATACCGTTATCTTAGGATGGTATCAGAGAGAGAGCCTTGTTAGGACTAGAGATGGTCGTGGATGCAGCAAAAAAGGTGAAATTTGTCAGAGACAGACTTCTAGTGGCGCAGGACAGACAGCGGCATTGGGCCGACAGCCACTATAGACCCTTGAAGTTTGAGGTATAGGTTTTGTTATTTTTGGCTTGTGATTGTTTTGTTTTAGATTGCGTATTAAGACTGTTTTGTTCTAGGTTAGCAATTTGGTATTCTTATATATTTCTCCGATACGGGACACGATTCTCTTTGGTGGAGGCGGGAAGCTTAGTCCATGGTACATCGGACCTTTTGATATTCTTGCGAGGGTCGGTGTAGTGGCCTATAGACTAGACTTGCCACCTGCACTAGAGAGAGTACATGACGTGTTCCACGTGTCGCAGTTGAGATGGTACGTGGCCGATTCTAGTCACATACTAGATCACTCGGAGATCGAGGTTGGTCCGACTCTTAGCTATCCTGAGCAGCCCCTAGAGATCTTGGATCGCAGGGAGAAGGTATTGCGGAACCAGACTATTTATTTGGTTCGTGTTGCATGGCGATATCACTCTCCAGGCGAGTCAACCTGGGAGAGAAAGGATAAAATGCGTGAGCAGTACCTGTATCTCTTCGCACCTCGAGGTATAGTTCTTATTGTCTGATTGTGTTCTTGTGCTAGTTTAATTCAATTTTGAGGAAAAATTTTTTTAGGAGGGTAGACTCGTCACTACCATATTTCTAGAGTAGAAGCTTTTTGGTAATTTACCATATTGTGTTAATAATTGCATGATAGGTAATATATACGTTGTATTATATTCATAAATGACATAAGTTAGTTGACTAGACTTGATGTGACCATGGACCTTGCTTAGACTTGACATTTAACCCAACTAGACTAACCCCTATGCTATTAATTAGTATATAGTAAAATACCTCACTTAAGACTAAACTCTTTAATTAAAAGGCTCTTCATGAAAATCCATGGAGGGTAAAAGAGATATTATGCATTATAAAACCCTAACCCTACATTGTGGCTGACCTATAAAGCTAGAGGGAGCCTCCCTCAAAGCTACTCATCACTCATGAAGAAACTCTAGAAATGGCCCCAAGAAAACCCTTCTTTCATCAAAGAAATTTCAGATTTTTGAACCTCAAATCCCCCATTCTTCCTCCATCAAGAGAGGCCTAGAATCTTGGGCACAAGGAGTCTTGGAGAAGAAGAAGCTACATTGGAAATTCATCTCCAAATAGGTAAAAATCTAGAAAACCCTCATTTAATTCATGTTTTAATCTTTTGTATGGCCATTAGGAGCCCACCCATTGATTTAGGAATGACTATTAAGGGAGAGCATGAGTCTCTTTTGGTTTCATGATGATTCTCCATGGTGTCATAGGTGTATTTGGGGGTTTTGTGATCCAAGGATGTATTTTTCTCCTAGTTTTTATAACCCTAATTTTATATATATATATATATATATATATATATATATATATATATATATATATATATATATATATATATATATATATATATATATGGTATACGTAGATGTTTAATTATATATTAGGGTTTGTGCATGAGGATTTTGGGTGTATCAAGAGTGTCCTAGATTTACGCACACTAGGTGCTTGTTGAAATGTTTAATAGGAGGTATACCTATTCATATGTTATATTATATATATATATATATATATATATATATATATATATAAATGTGTGTATATATGTATGTATATGCATTATTGTATATTTATAGAGATATTTGTGTGGGATGTTCATGTGCCGCGGGTTCCTCATGTCACTGTGCAGTCGGGTTCCTCAGTCACTGTGGTATACACTGTGTACAATGTGTTGGCACTGATACCTCAATATGTCAGTCAGTGGAGAGGGGTCGGGTTCATCAGTGTGTTATGTGTGAATGGTGAAGGAAGCAGTATCGGGTTCACTGTGATGTGTACAATATACTAAGGATGTGCACTGATACTGAATGTATCCATAATGAGTATCAGTAGAGTGATGGAGGGTTTTGTTGGTTGAGAATCACGTTGTTGACATGTGTATTAATTTAGTTAAGAGTGTATATTGTTAAAGGTGTAGATATCATGTTATGGCAGTAGTAATTGGGGGAGATTGTTCAGTATATGCAGTAGCAGTTTCAGCACAGGTTGCTCGAGCAGCACTGTATATATTGCACACAACTATATATGCAAAAAGTAGTGGCATTAGTGAGGTGTTCATCTTTGTGCACAGCCAGATTAGTTGGCATGTTACAGTTTAGTGTACCAGTTTCTAGTGAGGTATAGTAGTCGAGTTCAGTGATACTGGAGAATATCTGGGAGTATCAACAAGTATCTGGGGTAAGTTCAGATATAGTAGGGGTGTTTTGGTGTAGATGATGCAGCAACTTACTGGCAATATAGGGGAGGGAGCTAACTGAATAGCAGTGGCAACATTGAGGAATCGGGCATGGAATATAGCAGCAGCAACTGCAACATAGAGGGTACAGTAGCAAAACAGTGTGCATACCTCACTGTGCAAGTATCAGTAATGGGGATGAATCGAGTTTGGGCTTCTGTGTGCACAATGTGTAACTGAGGGTGACAGTAGTTAAGTAGTGGCTTATGTTAGTAGGTTAGTTGTAGTGAATGAGTTAGTGTATCAGTCAGTAAATTAGTGTATCAGTAGGTTAAGTCCAGTGTATCTATAAGTGACCAGTTAGTTTAGTTAGTATAGAGATTAGTATATAAGTAATTATATATATATGTATTAGCTATATTTGATAAGGATTGAATTACCTTGGTATATCAAGGTAATGAGTCGATACTCAAGGTGTTGGGCTTGAGTATCGAGATGGGTGTATAGGTAGTGGGATACGCATTGGTGCAAGGCCAAGGTATCCTAATTTCATTGATTTGTTATAGTATATAGTATATTGACTTGTTAATATATATAAACTACTATTTTCATATTTAAAACTTACGTATCTTAGGATATGACATTTTGTGTGTCTTATAGTATCCTAGATTAATTAGTATAGCTTAGTTTCATAGCGTATCAACCTAGTATCCTAGTGTTGACTCTTACGACCTAGAATTAGTCGATTTGACTTCGAAATGGCCTTGTGACCTAGAATTTCATTAATTAAACTTATTTTTATTTCTGAACTTTGTATTGATGCAAAGTACCATATATATAGGTCTGTGTGACTCCAGTTTGGACATCGATCCTCACTCATTTCTTAGGACCACAAACGAGTACATTCTCTGACAGTTTTTATTATGTTGATTATTACTATAATTCTAGTTGTAGTGTATGCTTGATTCTGATACTGTGGATACATGGGATAGTATCATAGATACCTGTCATGAGGAGTCATGATTGGAATCTATCGTGCTGGCTGAGGACGGGAAAATATTAGCAAGATTATGTGATCATACCCTACTTTACATGCATCATAGCTCACCCCACATATCACGTAGGGTATAACCTGACCATTTACATACCTCATAGCCTATTATATATGATTAGCCTGACTATTGCTCGCATCATAGCTAACCAGATGGTTAGCCTGACCTTACATATATCATAGCCAATCATATATACAAGCATGATCTAGTCCCAAGCCGATCACATAACAAACTAATATTTCACAACACTTAGCTAGAAATTTTATTTTTTATTCTAGTTCACTCTTTCCTAGCATTGACATATATCTGTTCATTGCTAGTTAGTACTATTGCTGATTACATATTTCTCCAGTATTTTTTTATCATGTATTCCTTACACTGTCTTATGGTTTTGTCAATATAAATAAAATCATTGTTTAGTGCTTGTGCTTCGCTCCAATCCTGACTTGATAACATTTTTCAGAGGACCTTGAGGACTTCTTTCCTACTCACTATGGCCCAGGAGTAGAGGGAGACTACGTCTCGGAGATTCTAGAAGAGTCACTCTCCTTAGAGGAGATACCACCCGCAGTCGTTTAGACAGCTCCTTGGTCTAGTTATCTATGTATTTATTTGTTCTAAAATTGAGACTTGGATTGTATTATTATTGAGGCTTTTTATGTTTGGATAGCTATACTCTAGATTATTATTGTATTTGGGTTGTTGTGCTTGACTTATGTCGATACTTCCTTATCTTTTATATCTTATCGTGCCATCTACTTCCTATAGTTATTGTGATTGAGTACAGTATGAATTGTTGATCAATACTTTATTCATTATCCTCCTTATAGAGTTGAGATCATTGACAAGTTATGAGTTATGTTTGGTAGTCTTGAGACCTAGACAGTGTTCTACCGTCGATGCTGTGGCGTAGGTTGGACGTACCCACCGCTCATGCCCAAATTTTGGGTGTGGGGTGTGACACGGATACAAGTATTCGAGTCCAATTACCAACTAATTAGTGGATCACATGAATCTTGATAATATTGGAACACATAGATCATGTTATACACATAGCTAGTTAGTCACTATATTACAAAGTCTGGTCCATACAGAATCTTAGTTAAACACATATTTATGCCATGCACATAATTAATTCTAGCACATGGTCTTGTCTAGCACAAGGTTCGGTTACTAAGTCCATTCTTCCTTAGGATAAATCACAAGCAATTGTCAAGATCAACCACATAGAGTAAAGAAATATTCAAAAAAAATGGCTGAGCCGTATGTACCAACTTGGCGTATGAGATAGGTACCGTACTGACTATCAACCGCATGCTACTCCAGGTCACATACGCGTCCAGACCGTATGATCAGGGAAAAAGTCTACTCTTTAGGATAAGTGTCGAGGTGATAGAAAATAAATGCGTGTCAGAGGAGTGACTAAAGTCATAGACGTGATAAGCTATAAAGTGTGTCAGGAGGATACGACAAAATAATAAAAAGATGTGCCAAGGCGGTGTAGAGTCATGCGTCCAACGAAAATAGCTCATGGCCGCAAACTCTGCTTGCAGCATGAGTCTTCCGAACGCATAGATATTTCTTGGAATTATTGAATTTCTCATTCATTCAGCGAGTGAAACACAAGGAGTTCCGTCGTTAGGACATTTTCTTTGTTTACAAAGACTTAGCTCTAGAATACTTTGTGTAATAAGCAGTCATGCATCCAATAAGATGGACGCATGCTGGTCAGTATGTGACAAAGAGTTCAGGCCGTATGACACTCTCTGTCGCATTCTTTTCTGGTCACATGAATACTTCTTATTCTCCAAACAGCAGGTTTCGGCCATAGAAAAGCTCCGAAACCCAAAGTTAATTTCTTCCATAGAAACCATATACGAAGCCCAAATCTGACAAAGTAAAGTTTTAAATTACTTAAAATAAAATTCTCTTCATCATAGAACAACAAGTTCTTGAAAATAATAAGTTTTTATAGATCAAAACTAAGAAAACTTATAAAACCCATAAAAAAGCTCTAACTAAAAATGTAGATCTACACAATCCATCCATCAAAACCAAAAATTTCAAGTTCTATTCATGTGGAGAATCACACAATAAGCATAATGGACTAATAATATGAAAGGCTTCTCCATTTCTCATGCAAGTTGTACTTGCCTATGGAAAATGGGAGAAAAAACTAAGAGAGAGAGAGAGAAAGAGAGAGAGAGAGAGAGAGAGAGAGAGAGAGAGAGAGAGGTTTTGGTTTATATATATGGGTAGGGTTGGGTTGAACCATGGTTCAAACCATGACCAAGTCCTATCCTCATAATAAACCCATGAATCCAACTTCTCCAAAAATTAGTCTTGCCTACAACCAACCTGACAATAATGCCAACAAGCAAGAATACGTTCCAAATACGTATATCAGGAATGGGGAGTGACACACAAGAACGTAAACCGTGGCAAGTATATTTTGATCATAATATGGAGGTAGTACCTCGATATAATTTTCTATCGTTTCCTTGTACGTGACACATACACACACGAGCCACTAGGGTTCTATGCATGTAAACTTTTGTGTCTAAAATGGGTTGTGAGTATACATATGGGATTTCTTGGATTTGGATTTGGTTTTGGTTTATGTTTATAGTTTTATTGTGCCCCCAGTCACTAGAAATGTGCTAGGATACTTCAATAAGAATCACGTCTGATTCTTGCCACTGAATTGAGCTCGACACCTATTTTTACCGTTTTGACACTCAGTACCCTATATTATTAGGATAAACTAATATAATTTTTTTTATTCTCTGAATCTGAGAAAACTAATATGTTCATCATGTCATGAATTTAATTTCACCAAATTTAGCACTTTGAAAAATCGAATTAGAAGTTAAACTATAATTTTACGACCAAAACAATTTTTAACTATAGGATTTTTTGATTCTTTCAGTATGGCAGTATACTAGGAAGTATACCGCCAAGGCTGATTTAGCCTTAAAAAATATAGGGTTTTGAGATTTTTTACTTAGTCTTTTCTATAGTTTTTATTATGATTCTTTGTGACTTTAAAACTTATAATTATGCATTAGGAAGTAAATTTCTTAGCATTGTAGCTTAGTATATTCTCCGATTTAGAGAATACCCGCATATTTATTACGATTGTAATTCCAGTCTTAAAATACGTGGGACCAGGTCACGTGGAAATGGCCAACTATGCATTAAGCATACTCCAGCCCGGCTTAAGTACGTATACGCTGTATATGTTACAACAACTATCCATGTAAAATATTTAATTACATCCACAATACTATCAGTAAGATAAAAACTAAGTAATGAGAAAATGCTACAGAAGAACAAGTGAAGAAGATAACATCTAAGTATACCTGAATCAGAAGAACTAGTTCCCGACACTCCCAAGAAAGTAGCTCAGAAAATAACTTGAAGGAAACGAGTTTCTTAGAGGGATGTAGCAAGATATATAATAAATATGCTGAATGATAAACTGTAAATACCAACAAGAAAATACCAAGTATCTCATGGAACAATTACACCTAACTGATCTATGTATACGCAGTTGAGGACAATATTAACGTAGGAGCTTTCATAACAAGCAAATAAAATAATATACAGCCGCAAGTAGCGCTTATCAGAGTCAGTATCGGCCAACATGTGTAGAAAATAAATAGTATTGCCTACGTCTAATGACTGTCCTCCCCACCTAATGATATTACCGAGTCGAATCCACGATGCGTCCAGTCAGTCTATAACAAGTAAAGGGTCCAGTAAATTATGTACATAATATCAGGTTAAGTCACCTAACATGCAATGTAACACATAATTTGTGTATCTCATCAAACATGTGTCAACATGAATAATCACGTAGCAATAATGGAAACAATAGTAACATGATAAAAATAACATGACAAAAGACTTATACGAAACATATATTAAGTATAAAATTGGCAAGATATACCTGCCGTGAGTGCATCCAAGCATATTGAGACCAATGTCTAGCCAGTACTATCCAAGAACCAGCAACTATACTCCATGTATATATCTACTAACCCAAATCACAAATTATATAACATACACCAATAACTCCAACAACTCCTTAACTAGGAAAGTTGGATGGGTCATGGTCACCTATTTTCTATGTCACTAAGTTGTTCTATTAGTCACACTATCTAGAACTAAGTCACACTAGTTTCCATAATTACTATTTAATCATTAATAATCTGATTTACAAGTTTTGGTTTTAAAATACCAAGTTTGTATGTCATAATTCGTGCAACGAAGTCCATGACACATAAATCGAGATAAGATAATTAACCATGGGATTAACAATCGTATCTCAACAATCCATATGGTCACTTTATCAATTTCAGTAATACGAGATCATTGGAATTGACACATCTCAGTTTTGATGCACAAATTTTGAAATACAAACATGATATCAATTTATTACAAATAATGGTGACAAAAAATCTAAACAGACATCATCTGATTTAGAGATACACATCACCATAAGTCTAGAAGGGTCGAGATACTAAGAATAGCCATCCATAAGTCCAATTTGGACACATGGGCAAAATGATAGTTTTGGATAAAAATAGGGTCTGCATGTGGACCCATTTTGCACCAAAAATCGTGCTCAGACCAATTTATCTAAAATCAGCAAATTATATGTCTAAAAAGACCAGAACGATGATACAGACTCAATGTTATGTCCAAAATTGGATCCTGATGAGCCGATATCAAAATTGTTTGTCAAATTGGATCATAGGCTCGCAAATCGAGCCGATAAGTTATATTTTCAAAGCCATTTTTATTAATTTTTGAATCAATTTTTAATTGTATTGTAATTCTATTTAATTAAAACTAATTGATGAAATTTGGAGATAGAAGGGTTGTGAAGATACCTGCAAAAATAACTCTTGATTTGATCGATCAAACATGGAGAACGAAGCTAGCAAACTCGCTCGGCGCTGTAAGAAAAAACAAAGAATTCCTCTGTTACCAATGTTCCGTCGATGGCTCAGGGCCTTGTCGATGGTCGTCGGTGACCTACAAGCGATTGAAAATTTTGCCTAGTGGTGGCGAAGGGTTTTGCGCTATACTAGAGACTTCTCGCGATGCTCTTGGGGTTTTCAAAGGCTATCGAATTTTGTTGAAATATGGGCGGGTTCGGCTGTGTATGTACATAGGAAATGTTATATTGGAATCCGTTTTCTATTGAGGGATTTGTTTTGGTTTTAATGAGATTGGAGGATTCTCTTAAAATTTCAAAAATTTCCACTATAAGGGTGAGGTTCTGTTTTAAACAAATTGGGGGGGGGGGGGTAGGGGTCGGGTTCTTCTATGAGAATGAGTGAACAATGAATTCAATATTCACTATAATTTTTTCTTTTTTGTTTTTAGAATTCTATTTATTTTAATTCTTTTTTTTCATATTTTTTTAGTTTATTAGTTTATTATTATTTATTTCCATTAGAAATTTTGGGTTATATATATATATATATATATATATATATATATATATATATATATATATATATATATATATATAGTGTAAATTTATTTATAATCATGTATATACTCTTATAGAAACTATTTAGTAAAATAATTTGCTTATTACATAATAATTATAAATAATAATTTTAAAGAGGGGTTTTATATTCTATCCAACTTATAAAAATTTCGTTCTCGAAATTAAAAACTAACCCACTATGCTCACAATGAATGTTTATAATGATAGAATACAAGACTAGTATGATAAAACATACTTTGGTCCTCGAAGCAACTGCTTAGGATAAACTTCTTGGAAATCCTCAATACCTCATCCCTTCATTGAAACATCACTAAACTATTAATCTACAAGTGACCCCATCTTACAACCTATCCTTAATACAATATATATATATATATATATATATATATATATATATATATATATATATAGTGGAGTCATGTCGGCGGCTCCTAAAGGATTAGGGTTAGGGTTCCCCAATACATGGGACATTGGCTAGGCCAAGGGAAGTGGAGGAGGTGGAGGACCACCCGGAGGTCAAGGGGAGAATGATGCATGATGATAGACTACTGTCAGACGCTGATGGTCTGGGCGTTCAGTGACTCCAAAGGGTCAGAACCAGGAAGCATGGCCACGACGACAAGAGGTTACACGGGGAGATGGCAGGGAAATGCACCCATCGGTTAGTCAGGGCCAGGTGACAAAAAATGATAACAACCGCGTGACTGGCGGGTCACCCAGGAGGAGCAGGAGGATCGGGCGCAGATGGAGATATGGGTCGATTGGTAGAGGGAGGCACAACGACAAATACAACAAGGCCTATGGATAAAAGGAAGCATCTGATGCTAGATCACATGATAGGAATGACCTACACTAACATATGTCAGGCCACATCGACGATGACAAGTTCGCAAATGTGTTTCGTGGAGCCAAAGAAGGTGGATAACGGGTATCGTATAGTTATCCTAGAAGAGGAGATGGAGGAAACTATTGAGTACTAGAAGAACTCCATCATCCTATATGTACTAGGGAATAGGCCTTTCTATGGCCAGATACGTGTGTATGCACTTCGGATATAGCACCCCAAAGGTAGTATGGAATTCTATGCACGCGGTAATAGTTTTTATTACGTACGATTTAGGATGTAGGAGGATAGGAATCGAATAATACAAGGGGGGCCATGGACCATCGATGGCAGACTTATTATAATGAAGGAGTGGACTCCAACAACACGCTGTGAGAAGGAAGTTCTCTAAACCGTTCTGGTGTGGATCAGATTTCATGGTCTTCCTCTTGTCTTCTGGAGTTTTCCTATGATGATGAGAATTGCTAGTATAGTTGGCAAAATTATTAAAGCTGATGATACTACATCGACCCGGGCTCGGATGGAGTACGCTAGAGTATTCGTCGAGATTGAAGCATGTAAGTTACTTCTGAACCGTGGGAGTTTGAAACCTTTAATGGGGAAGTATTTACGCAAGCAGTAGAATAAGAATGGGTTCCACCGACTTGCAGACATTGCCGCTTCTTTGGTCATCCTCCATGGGATTGTACCACAATGGTTCCTATTCGAAACACCACAGAGCCAGAGCCAATGGATACTCCAGAGGTCAGGTCGGATCTGAGGATTGCCAATAAAAAGGAAACTGCATTTGAAGGGGCTGCAAACAACCTGCAACGTGAATCAATCTTCAAATTCTCTGAAGGGATGGCTCGTGAAACTGATATAGGCTTCGATAAATTGGCCCCGTTAGCTAATGACATGGAGATGGATTTGCGCCCGCACAAGGCTTTTAATGATTTGATCGTTAAAGGAACTTTTCCAGCACGAAGTCTAAGGAACTTTGAATCTGTGCTCTGATACCACTATGTCACGCCCCGAGGCGTCCCCCGAGTCGTGACCGCCGTGCGGGCCTGGAGTTGCGCCCGCACAAGGCTTTTAATGATTTACATAGCAAAACACATATTCAGAGTACGCAGATAAATTGAAACACAGATTTGAAACATAGAAAAGTTCTCTTTATTGATAATGAACATCTATTACAAACTCCTGAACGAGTCAGCTAATATGCCGAACGGCTTACAAAAGGGTTGACTCAAAATGAGATAGCAGTCCTGTACATTACATCCTTTTATAAACTAAAACGATAAAGACCTCCAGGCTGGAGGATCGCTTTGCCACGGAGCTGCATTTGTGTATGAAGAGTTGCAGGCTCCTGATTTCAAAAGGCTTCGAGGCGCGGTGAAGATGCGCTAACAGCTGGACTGGATCGGGTAGACGACTTCGGCTCCTCGCTCGGTTCGCCTTAGTGCGGAGAACCTGTTTCAACGAGGGTCAGCATATCGAAACATGCTGGTGAAGGCGAGCTAGCCTGACTATACCAATCAACACATTGTTTAGTGAAGCATGCATATTTTGTGGGTTTCTATCTTGCCTTAGTTCATTTACAGTTAAGCAGTATATTGAATTTACTGAAATGAACATGCCACCGCTCGATGGATTTTACCTGCCCGTCTGAATGACCTGCACAATACTTACCTTGCCTTCCCTGCCACGGAGACACAAGTTAGTATGCAACAGGTTTAAATATACAGTGGATCACTGGCTAGGATGCCATAATGGACCGTTTAGTCTTGAACGAGGATGGAATGCAGCGAAGATTCAGTAGTGGCTGCAATCCACCCCGTTCAGATGCAGTAGACTATAGTGAGTTCCGTCCGGATCGGATCGGTGCCAGTGCCCCAGCGACCGTCCGCAGGAACCAGTGACCTTGTGCACAAGTTGTCCGTGATCGAATCGGTATTGTTTTATTTAGCTAACAGTTCATGCAGTTGAGGCAATGCCAGTTCAGGACAAGCAGTATTATGATTCAGTTGCATAGCCTCTTGATTCAGTATATTTCATAGCATAATAATTTAAAGAAGAACAATATTCTAACTTGTATTTATGCATATGATAAATATTTACGAGCGAACACGCATGTAAGTAAGTAACCGTTCACAGTTTGATTGACAAGCAGTATTAACCAAGTCTATTCTCTTTTATCTTGGTTTCTTTTATTATTACTTGGTATCGTTTGATCGGGGCAAGGAATGAAGCTGGAAGCAGAGCTAGCTAATCGGGTTGGTAGCCACTCACTTAGATTTTGGAAAGAAGAAGGAAAGAGGCGCTTCACGACTCCGCTCGCAAGCCGCCTACTGCTCGTTCACCTGCACACGAACAGCTCGATTAATACTTCTTCCTCTCTTTCCATTCTCGGAATAGAAGTGCATTTCAATGAACGAAAACAATGAAAACCATCGAAACCGTTCAAGGAAAACAAGCAAATCCCAAAACCAACTCAAAGCACGAAAGCAACAAGCGACATCGAAAACCGAGGCAATAAAAGATAGCAGCGGAGAGGTCCCTCCTGACTCTGCCGCTAAGCCGATCCCGGGGGCGCAGTCCACTGAATATGGGAATCGATTCCGAAGAAACAAATCCATAACGAGGACGAGTTCTTAATTCAATCTATCCCGATCGAACGATACCGTCTTGTGTTTCTTGGCCGCGCTCTCCGCATCGGGAGAACGGGGCGCTACATCCTACCCAACTAATTGGAAGTTTCGTCCCGAAACTTAGGATAGAACTTACCGTTAGGGATTATTAAGGCGGCTCAGTGGGCAGGCAGGAACGGTATGATCAGGATTTCCGCAAATAAGGCATTGTCGAAGTTTCTTGCGGCACTTTTTAACTGTGTGCCCTGGTTTCTTACAATATGCACATGGTTGCCCTGGGTTACCTCTCCGTGGACCGCCGTGGTTAGGGCGCTTTGTAGCAGTGTTTCCTCCATCGTTGCCTTGGCGTTTGTGATTGTAGGTATGCACAGCGCCGGTGGAAACGTGAGGATACTGTGGTTCAAGCGATAGGGCGTGATTCATGACTTTACGCATTGTTCCGTACTGATTGTTGACTACGTGCGAATAGATGGCAGGGCGTAGTCTACCTTCAAACCTTCTAGCTCGACTCGCTGCATCAGGTAAATAGGCCCTAGCGAATTTGGAGAGTCGGTTGAATTCGGCGGAATACTCTTTAACTGTCATCCTGCCTTGCCTCAGTTGCACGAAGTCATTTTCCATCTTACGTTGCACTGGAGGGGGTATATACTCCTCTTCAAACGCGGCACGAAAGGTCGTCCACGAGATCGCCTCCTCTCCGTGATCAAGTTGGAGAGATCATCGATGCACGTCCCACCAATCGTGTGCGTCGAGGCAGAGCTGTAGTTGTACGCAGGCGACGCGCTTATCTTCGGGGACCTCTAGCAGAGTGAAGTGGTCTTCAATCTCGGCTAGCCAATCTAGAGCTACCACTGGGTCCTCAGTCCCGTTGAACGGGGTGTTGCAAACTTTCTTGAAATGGCCCAAGTTGAAGGCAGTCACGTCCCTCGGCCATGGGATTTGAGGCGTCTCCACTTCAAGCACGGGCTGTTCCACCGGAGTCGCTGCTGTTGCGGCGGAATGGTTGGCAGCCAAAGTCTGAACAATTTGTTGCAGGGCATCGACCTGCTTCTGTTGGACTGAGAATCGGGTCTCTAGATTACTCTCGAGCTTAGCTTGGCGAGCATCGTCTCGTTGTCGTTGCGATTCTAACATTTGCATTAACCGCTCAAGCGGGTCGACTTGAGACATGCCTCGTTGGCTCCGAGAGCTTCCCGAATTGCCCGAACTCTTCTCTTGTGTTTTGATCGGTGGCTGCGCTGCAGATTGCGCTGGATCCATTCCTTCAAAAGAAGGTAAATTATATTAGGATCATAATGTATTATGGACTTATTGCATGAACGTATCTCATTTTGGCCTAGCGAGTTCAAGAGTTCGCACAGGAATTTGATCGTTAAAGGAACTTTTCCAGCACGAAGTCTAAGGAACTTTGAATCTGTGCTCTGATACCACTATGTCACGCCCCGAGGCGTCCCCCGAGTCGTGACCGCCGTGCGGGCCTGGAGTTGCGCCCGCACAAGGCTTTTAATGATTTACATAGCAAAACACATATTCAGAGTACGCAGATAAATTGAAACACAGATTTGAAACATAAAAAAGTTCTCTTTATTGATAATGAACATCTATTACAAACTCCTGAACGAGTCAGCTAATATGCCGAACGGCTTACAAAAGGGTTGACTCAAAATGAGATAGCAGTCCTGTACATTACATCCTTTTATAAACTAAAACGATAAAGACCTCCAGGCTGGAGGATCGCTTTGCCACGGAGCTGCATTTGTGTATAAAGAGTTGCAGGCTCCTGATTTCAAAAGGCTTCGAGGCGCGGTGAAGATGCGCTAACAGCTGGACTGGATCGGGTAGACGACTTCGGCTCCTCGCTCGGTTCGCCTTAGTGCGGAGAACCTGTTTCAACGAGGGTCAGCATATCGAAACATGCTGGTGAAGGCGAGCTAGCCTGACTATACCAATCAACACATTGTTTAGTGAAGCATGCATATTTTGTGGGTTTCTATCTTGCCTTAGTTCATTTACAGTTAAGCAGTATATTGAATTTACTGAAATGAACATGCCACCGCTCGGTGGATTTTACCTGCCTTTCTGAATGACCTGCACAATACTTACCTTGCCTTCCCTGCCACGGAGACACAAGTTAGTATGCAACAGGTTTAAATATACAGTGGATCACTGGCTAGGATGCCATAATGGACCGTTTAGTCTTGAACGAGGATGGAATGCAGCGAAGATTCAGTAGTGGCTGCAATCCATCCCGTTCAGATGCAGTAGACTACAGTGAGTTCCGTCCGGATCGGATCGGTGCCAGTGCCCCAGCGACCGTCCGCAGGAACCAGTGACCTTGTGCACAAGTTGTCCGTGATCGAATCGGTATTGTTTCATTTAGCTAACAGTTCATGCAGTTGAGGCAATGCCAGTTCAGGACAAGCAGTATTATGATTCAGTTGCATAGCCTCTTGATTCAGTATATTTCATAGCATAATAATTTAAAGAAGAACAACATTCTAACTTGTATTTATGCATATGATAAATATTTTTGAGCGAACACGCATGTAAGTAAGTAACCGTTCACAGTTTGATTGACAAGCAGTATTAACCAAGTCTATTCTCTTTTATCTTGGTTTCTTTTATTATTACTTGGTATCGTTTGATCGGGGCAAGGAATGAAGCTGGAAGCAGAGCTAGCTAATCGGGTTGGTAGCCAATCACTTAGATTTTGGAAAGAAGAAGGAAAGAGGCGCTTCACGACTCCGCTCGCAAGCCGCCTACTGCTCGTTCACCTGCACACGAACAGCTCGATTAATACTTCTTCCTCTCTTTCCATTCTCGGAATAGAAGTGCATTTCAATGAACGAAAACAATGAAAACCATCAAAACCGTTCAAGGAAAACAAGCAAATCCCAAAACCAACTCAAAGCACGAAAGCAACAAGCGACATCGAAAACCGAGGCAATAAAAGATAGCAACGGAGAGGTCCCTCCTGACTCTGCCGCTAAGCCGATCCCGGGGGCGCAGTCCACTGAATATGGGAATCGATTCCGAAGAAACAAATCCATAACGAGGACGAGTTCTTAATTCAATCTATCCCGATCGAACGATACCGTCTTGTGTTTCTTAGCCGCGCTCTCCGCATCGGGAGAACGGGGCGCTACACCAGGTGTTGGAAGGGATGAGTGCTCCATCTCACGGACCAATGTATTAAAATTTTATTCTCCAATCAGGGTGGGCGCCGGTTCATTTATGGTATAGTATATGGCCATAACGACAGAAGACAACATGAATACTTATGCCAGGAGTTGATCTATGTCAGTACACTGGCGGACAACTAATACAAGTTACCCATATTAATCATGGAGGATTTTAGTGCACTTTTGTACAAGCATGAAAAAGTTGGCGGTCGGGAGGTTTGCAGAACATGATGAGGTCAGGCCATATTTGGACATGGAATAATAAAGCGGTTTGGAATAGAGTGCTATGTCAACTCGACAGGGCGCTTAGCAATAGGGAATGGTTTATCTCCTTCCCATACTTGAATGTCGAGGGTGCAGCGATGGGAACCAGCGATTATTCTCCTATATTGGTGCATTTCTCTGACAAGGTGTGACACAGATCTCCTCCGTTCAGGTACAATAATAAGTGGCACCTTATGGATGGCTACTTGGAGGCGGTATCGACGGGTCTACAACAGATCGAAGATGGTAACCCACAATACAGGTTGGTAGGGTTGCTTAAACGGGTGAAGGCTGTACTCAGGTCTTGGTGTCGAAGCCGCACGCCCAACAGCCTTCACGTGGAGGAAGCCGCCTTACAGATGGTCCAAGACCGACTGCAGTCAGACTTGTAGAGTAAAGATCAGGCAGGGGAGGAGCAACGGATCATCAAAATAGTTAATGGCCTTCGGACACAGGAAGAGGTGGAAATGGTGCAACGGGCAAAATATGCTTGGCTGCGAGATGGGGATAAATATACCAAATTTTTTTACGATGTCGTCCGTACGCGTCAGCATCTTAATCATATTGGTAAACTTATTAGCCAGGATGGCAGGTAGGTGGTTACTCCATTTGCACTTCAAGAAGAAGTAGTAAGGTATTACTCAGAATTATTTAATCAATATTCACATACTAATGTGTTCCCTGAGGTTGTCCTCAAAAGACTGGTGATGCCGTTTGGAAACTCTACCTTACTGGATCCAGTTGAGATGGAGGAGGTAGAAGCGATAGTCCGAAGGGCAGATCGGAATAAGGTGTCTGGCCCCTATAGGTTCGGTAGTATGTTCTACAAGAAACACTAGGGTAACATCCGACATAATATCCTTGAGGTGGTCTGAGATTTCTTCACCAACGAGAGATTGCTAAAATAACTCAAACACACATTTTTATGCTTATCACTAAGAAGGAGGGAGCTTCTGCTCTTGCAGATTTTTGGCCCATTGTGTGCTGTAATTATTTATACAAATTGATTACTCACCTCATGTGCCGGCGGATGGATAAAATTATGTCAGAGCTAGTGTCTCCCAACCAAGCAACTTTTATTAAATGGAGAAATATTACAGATAATAACCTGCTAGCGCACGAGATGGTCCGGGACTTTAATAATCCTGGACGAAAGAAAGCATGTCTAAAGCCGGATCTTCGGAAAGCTTATGACACAGTTAACATAGATTTTATATGTCATGCAATGCTTGCCATGGGATACGACAAAATTTGGGTAGACATGGTGTGGGAGTGCGTGTTGATGCCTACCTTCTCAGTTCTCATTCAGGGACAGCCATATGAATTCATTAGAAGCAATGGAGGTATTAGGCAAGGATATCCTCTCTCGCCTTATCTTTTTACACTTGTCATGGAGCATTTTACCATCCTCATGGACTCCGCCGTGCACAAAAGAAGGATAATTCCCCTCCAAAGGAAGGTACTAACACTGGTATCATATCTTATTTATGCTGATGATTTGCTTGTGTTTCTGTCTCTGACGATAGATAGTTTGGCTGATCTAGCATGTATCATTGACACATTCAGGAAGTATAGTGGTTAGCATCTTAACAAAGATAAAATTAAAATTTATTTCAATGCTCACTGTCCAAAAAAGAAGGAGAGAGCGTTCGTGCTTGGGGTGGAACAAGGGGAGCTGCCAGTCAAATACTTGGGAGTCCCTTTGTCTGTTAATTATGCTCGTGATACCGACTGTCGATTGCTTGTGGAGTACGCACATCATCGAGTAGAGGGATGGCATGCACAAAGCCTATCGTTTGGCTGTCATATTGAGCTGGTATAGTCTGTTATTACATCGATTACTACGTATTGGCTACAAACAATTTTACTTCCAATAGCTATAATAAAAAGATCAAGAGAATTTGTGCCAATTTTATTTAGCGAGGAGGCTTACATGCGATCGGATGGGAGAATCTCTGCAGACCGAAAGAGGAAGGGGAGTGGGGCTGTGCTCGCTTTGTACACTACGAGACTTCTACAGGATGAATCTTACTTGGCGTTTCATCAAACAAGACTCCATGTGGTTAGAATGTATGGCAAGCAAGTACCATAGTGAGGAGAACTTCTGGATCAAACGAGTTAACAACAACGTCTCGGTTGTGTTCAAAGCAATTCTTCAGTATAGGCACTTGGTTAAAAAGGAGATTATACGAAGCTTAAAAAATGGAGAAGATACGAGCTTATGGCATGATCCGTGGCTTGGCCACAGAAGCTTGGTGGAAAGGCTCGGACGGGGAGGCTACACAGTGAAATAGTAGAGGGGAACGGGTTAGCAAGATCATTAAGGGAGAAAGGATTCATCCAGAGATGCAAACTGCCATACGACAACTGGCTGAGGAGGCTGCTCAGGTACACATCGATGACACTCTCCAGGTGGATAAGTGGAAGTAGAATGACTCAAAGTTGGTGGAGTTCGAGTTCAGACTTGCTTTCGACTTCTTAAGAGATCGAGCCAAACATATCCCAAGCTTCGAGTTTATTTGGATGGAGGGGCTCATTAGAAAGATGCAATTGTGTATGTATAAAGTGTGTCTCCAAAGACTGCTCACCCGAGACAGGTTGGCGAAATTTGGCATCGTACCAGATTGACATGAGTCTTTTATGTGGGGAGAGTATAGAGACGATTAGTCACATGTTCTTTCAATGTCAAACATCCTGGAAGATATGGGAAGCTCAATGCACTATATTACACTTACATACTAGGAGACGACGAGGGGTTGACGACATAATAGAATTAATTAATAATGAAAGAAGGAGAGGGTCCACATGGTTCTTGATTGCGTGGATCCGACTAGCTTCTACGGTGTGGCATATATGGTGCGAGCGCAACAGACGGGTGTTTGAAGGCTTGAAAAATACTATAAATGGGATTTCCTATAATATTGACTATGATGTATTACAGATGATAAACAAGAGACCAGCCTCTAGCCGGGATATATAAGTTATGAAAGTTTTATTAATACAATTACCCTTTTTAATATATATATATATATATATATATATATATATATATATATATATATATATATATATATATATATATATATATATATATATATATATATATATATATATATATTCTTGCATTTGTAAGCTTTAATCCATATTTCTTATCTTTTGACTGATATTTTTTATTTGCTATCCCGTCTTCAAACTACATAGGTAATCATATTTCTCAAGTTCTTATTACTTGACCACTAGTGATATGTTTATCAAAGCTATACCCATATTCATCGAAGCAATTATAAAATTCTTCTCATTTATCCCCTTAACATATTAATAAATCTCCTTTAGTCTAAATCCATATATTAATCCTTGAAAGTATCTATGCATAACCCCCTAATACTTAGTTGTCAAATCTCTGCAATTGCTTAGTCCAAAATGCAAATATAATACCCAATTCGTCATCATCCTTAATATGCAATTCTCACCGTTACCATGTTATTTCCTGTAAAAAAATTAATATAACATAAAGATCTTTAAGTCAACAGAGAGATCTTTATTTATTATCATGTATATACTCTTATAGAAACTATTTAGTACAATAAGTTGCTCATTACACAATAATAATTATTAATAATAATTTTAAAGGGTTTTACAAAGACACTTTTGTTTTCGGCATAAGTTCGAGCTGTGAGGCATGTTCACCCATATTCAAGTTCAATCTAATGTCTCCTACTCATATATGATATTCGTTGATTTTCCTTAGCCTACGAGATTGAGCGACATAAGTTCGAGCTTTGGGTTTGCTTTCTCCATTTTGTACTTCCTTTGTGGTACTTGCTATTTAAGGTCTAACCCCACTGGTTTTGCATGGCCAGGTTTTGAGTCAGTTCCAGAGGATCCAGCTTACTTTCCCCTTCCTGATGGCGCATACCAGGCAGATGGTCGCTGAAGGGCACGAGTAGATTTCTTTTTCCCTACTCGTTATCATATATTTTACTCATTCAGGCATTTAGCCACCGGCACTTGTTAGCCATAAATCTGGACATTTAGTTTCTTTTATATGATTATAATTAATCAGACTGCAGCTGATCATGGTCATATACTTTTGCTCACCATATTTTGGAAACCAGTTGTACAAAATAAAAAGCTATTCTTACATAACTAATTGAGATAATAGATGTGTTGTGCGACCCTAAGTGACTTGCTTGTAGTTTGAACGCCCTTGTCTAGTTACCGTTGTGACCGCCGAACGACGTATAATACCTTGTATGGGGTAGCTTCCTATGTCCGCCTCCGTATTCCGATACTGGAGTATGACAAGGTTTTAGTGGTGTCCCATATAAGTCTATATTTTCAGACTTGTGGGGTGTTATGGTCATAGGAGTCTCAATCAAACATGAGCCTTTGAAATCCTGAATTCGTTCTTCTCGAAGCCTTGCTTGACTATCGAATCAATTATTTCCTTGATCTTTCCCATCATGTTCTTGATGTTTCTTGTCCTTTCTTTAGGGATTCTTCAGTTGCTAGAGCATCAGGCTTGGCCGGACAGGGTTCCCCTGGGCAACAATGGGAGGTAGCACCTGTTCCGAGTCAGATTCGGGTAGAGCCAGTAGTTGAGCAAGGTAGCACCATGGAACCAGAAGTTGGGCATGTTGTGCCACAAACCCCTGAGATCCCTGTACCCGCAGTAGTACCAACAGTACCAGTAGTACTAGATACTCCATTATTATTAGAGATTATCCAAAGAATGATGGATACACAGTAACATCAGATGGCAGTGCAATAACATCAACAATTTCAACAATAAGAGCTGTCACTACCATATTCCAGGATAGGGGTATTTTTATCTTTTTATTTATTTAAACTAATGTGTTAATATGTAGCATGATATATTTATATATATGTATGATTATAGTGTTCCTTAATTGCATGGGTTAGTAGACTGAACCTAGAAATCCACTAGATGAGCCGTTGACCAAATTATAGGGCTATGGACATTAAACAATATTTTTAGGATTTTAATATTAGGGATTACATTTAATTATTGAGATTTTATTTGATTGTTGTACCTTACCGTTGCTTCGATAATTGGAGTGCTACACTGGCCATTGCCTTCCAACAAATTTCACACCCTTGTCCTAGACATGCCAGTCTTCTATTCTAATCCTTGTGTAACTCATAACTATGCCCTTTTGTGCTTTATTTTAGTTGCACAATATTCGTTGCAGATAATTATATTTAATTCTTAATAAATCTAACTTTACATCTTTTTGCATTCCAATCGAAATTGGAGACACAATCCCGACCCATTTTGTGCAACCCAAATTATGATAATATTCTATTCTAAGTCTTCTACATCCATGATACTTGTGTCCCACCTAATTTTAACCCTATGTACTTCCAATTAATTTTAAAATGCCATTTACATTAATTTTAATTAAATTAATATAAGGACCCAATTTAATCCAAAAACCCTACCTGTGTAATTTTCTAACTTTTGGGGACTTATATGTAAAGTGCATTGAGGTGTCCACAGCCCATTGGACCAAACACATGAAGAAACCCCCATTTTCCTTTATTGACCTGTCATGTGTATTTTTTCTTTATTTTGGAGTGTGCAACACTCAACATCTTCTCCCTCACCAATCTCCACCCTCCATTCAACCCAACAACCTCTCCACCCTTTAAATTTTTATGTAAAAACTAGCTAAACCCCAACCCCAAGGAGTACTTGGGCGGCCAAATTCCCTGGGTGTACATCACCTCTTTTCTCCCTATACATATATATACACTTTTCACATATTGTTTTGATCACCAGCACAAAACCTAAACCTAGCCGACTATACATAATCCCCATCATCTTCATCCCTGCTCACCGCCATCCTGACCTCCCTAATACCGGACTGCATCACCATCGTGACAGCCGCTCGACCGGAGCCCGACAGCACCAGCGTCGACCTCTCGACCGCCGACATCGCCATTAACGCCGACGCCCTTCGCCACCATCGTCTACACCACCGTACTACCTCGCTGAACCATCAGAGCCGTCCATCCCAGCCTCAAATTCACCTCGACTGATCAGCCCCGTCTCGTCGGACCGTTCTCGACTCCGCCATTACCCGTGACTTCACAGCAGCCGATCTCCTCCACCCGACCTCGCCTGGATGACCCGATCACCTGAGCCTCCTCCATCGGCCCTGAACCACGGAGCACCACTATCTGAACATCACCATCATTCACTACCGTCGACTTCCCTCTCGCCTTAGACTTCCCTCGACAGCGACTGGACCGGATCGACTTCCCTTGACAGCGACTGGACCGGACCGACGACCTCACCTGAGCACGCCGGACTTTTCGACACAGGAGCAACCGAGCCTCTACCTTGACGCAATCGAATACCACCTCAACACCGAATACCCCTCGTGTACGTGCACGCCAAGACCGAGGTTCAAAGTTCTTTCCCTTATAATTTTGTGCATGTAGGAATAATGTTAGGATTTAGCGTGTTGTTTCATGATACGTTTCGTTAGATATTGATTTTAAGACACCATGCAAATAAACCTATTAACTCGTATGCGTATGCGTATGCGTACGCGTATGTGTATAATAATTAAATTGGTATGTATACATATATATATGGTGTGGAAATTAAATGCTAATACTAGTTATGACTGCAATATGTATATATGCTGTATGACCCTAGGTTAACTATGGATATCCCGTAATTACATCGACCATGTGACCCTGAATATTAGTGAATTGACTGCCTTATGTTCACTGACGTACTGGCTAGACATGCATTAGTGATTAATTGTCTGATTATGCACATCAATTGAGACATGACACCCGTACAATTAGACGTACGCTTGACCCTACTAGATGACCAGTGTCACCCCTAGCGTAGTCTCTGAGTTCAGTGTATTATGTTTGTGTGTTAGTGTAATGACTAATATTGTACTATTATTAAATAATGTCTATAGGACTATTGGATTTTTCGGACAAGAACTCGAAAATAGGATATTGGAATTACAAACAGAGGACCACAAGCGAGTACATTCTCTGATAGTTTTTATTATGTTGATCATCTCTATGATTCTAGTTGTATAGCGTACATAATTCTACCACTGTGGATACACGAGTTAGCATCATAGAGACCTGTCACGAGGGGTTGTGATTGGAATCCATCGTGCTAGCTGGGGACGGGAAGATATTAGTAGATTATGTGATCATACCCAACTCTATATGCATCATAGCTCACCCACACCTCACGTCGGTGCAGCCTGACCATTACATGCCTCATAGCCTGTTATGTATGATTGGCCTGACTATTGCTTGCATCATAGCTATCCGGATGGTTAGCCTGACCTTACATGAATCATAGCTAATCATACATAGCAAGCCTGATCAGTCCAAAGTCGATCACATGATATGTTGATGTTTCACACACTTAGATAAATATTCTAGATATGTATTTCCTGTTTATAGTTTTAGTACTCACTTATATTCCAGTTCATTATTCTAGCATGCACCTGTATTTCTGTTCATTGCTAGTTGTACCATTGATGATGATATATGCTCCAGTATTTCTATTTCCAGTATTTTATTATCTCCAGTATTTTTTATTGCCAGTATTTATATCCATCTTGTATTTCTTTACACTGTATTATAATTTTTGTCAATATACATGGAACTGTTGTTAGTGCATGTACTTTGTTCCAATCCTAACTGGATATTTTTTCTAGAGGATCTTGAGGATTTATGTCCTACACACTATGGACCAGGTATAGATGAAGACTATACACCAGAGATCTTAGAGGACTCCCTTTCCTTAGAGGAGACACTACCTGCAGCTATTTAGATAGGATTTATTTTATGCATTTGAGGTTTATTTTAAGTTTATGTCAAGACTTATGTTGAGTTTAAATTCAGACTTGTGGAGACTTTTTATGTTGGACAGCTAGACTGTGGTTTATCTCTATTTTGAGACGTTGTGTTTGACTTATATCATTCCTTCTTATCTTTTGTCATGCCATTTATTCTTATAGTTATTGTGATTGAGTATACATTATGAGCTATTGAGAGATGTTTATTACATTGTCCTTCGTATGGAGTTGATATCATTGACAGGTTGTGAGTTATGTTTAGTATTTTTGAGACCTAGACAATATTCTACCACCGATGTTGTGGCGTAGGCAGGATGTACCCACGACTCATGCCCAAATTCCGGGTGCGGGTCGGGACAAGAGAAGAATGTCTTGTTGAGTCAGGGTTTGCAAACGGTTCTGAAGAGAGGCGGAAGGACATATTCAGGGGCGTCAGATAGATTTTGTCGACTTAATTCGAGATACTTTGATGGAACGGAGGACGCCATCACGGCAAATGCATGTCTCTAAGACATCAAAGTTATTATGGGAGGGGCAAAGGTTCTGGATGTTGACCAAGTTGACCAGTCCGACTGCAGATTCAGGAACTTGTCCGTGAATGATGAGCATCGATGAAAGTTGGCTTGAGGTGTCCTATCTCTTGGAAAAGTTTTAGGGATCAATTCATGGCTAAGTATTTTAGAGTTTTAGCGTAGTATGAGATCCAACAAAGGTTTATCGGTCATAAGCAGGCCGGTAGAACTGTAGATGGATATGCAGCAGAGTTTTGTAGGCGAAATAGGTTTGCTTCGACTATGGTGGCTACGGAGTCGGACAGAGCAATGAGGATCCAGCAGGAACTTTACCTGGAGATTCTACTACTGGTAAAGGGCCACAACTACCAGACTTATGAGAAAGTGTTGATAATAGCCAAAAGGCACGAGTTGACCATGCAGATATTGTCAGCGAGGAGTACATGAGGCCAGAAAAGGTCCCATGCTCAAAGTGGAGGAGGAGGTAGAAAAGTACCACAAACTTCAACACCATCACCTGAGGTTCATATTTGTGATTCAGCGCCGTGAAGGACGACAGTTTCAACAGTGACAGTACCAGATCGGTAGCAGTCGAGGCAACAACAAAAACAATAATGCCAGGGAGCACCGGTAGGTTGCACCTACTGTGTCAAGGGAGGCCATACTAGAGACATATGCAGAGTGGCAATGGGCTTTGCCTAAGGTATGGTGATCCAGTCCACAAGATTATCAATTACCCGATAATATAGAGGCAAGGAGGGCCAGCCCAGCTATTTCTGGCACTGCCAGCACCAGGGGCAGTGAGATACAGAGGACCAGCGATAGCAGCACGACCAGTGGCTCAACGTCCATTATTGATGCAGGCATAGATGTTTTGGCAGAGGGGCCAGCAACAGGGCTAGTAGACGCTATAACAACGTGTCCAAGGGAGACAACAGCAAGGAGCGCAGCAAGGACAAGCACAAGCATTCACTGTGTCCCTGGAGGAGGCTTTGGCATCAGGTGATATAGTTGCAGGTAACATTTTTGTCGTATATTTTCCTGCAATAGCATTATTTGATTCAGGAGCTTCATACTCATTTATATCTGTATAATTTGCGATACATATTGGATTAGATTTTTGGACATTGCTAGAGAGGTTGAATATACTCACTGGTAATGGACTCATAAAACTTAGTAGAGTGTCTATAGCATGTCCAATCGTAGCGTACGAGCGTTTTTTACCCGCCAAGTTGATCGAGTTCCCTATGGATAACTTTAACGTAGTTCTAGGCATAGACTGGCTGGGAGACAGTCATGCTATGATAGATTGCCATAGGGGTAGAGTGTTATTTAGTATCCCAGGTACGGAGGATTTTGTCCTTGAAAGAATCATGATAGACCGATGTGAAGACAGAGTTGCATCAGTAGTTATAGTAGAAGGAGAGTAGATTCTCGGGGTAGTCCAAGAATTTTTAGATGTCTTTCCTGATGAACTTCTGGGTTTACCCCCAGTAAGATATATGGAGTTCTGTATAGAGTTGACTCCGGGAACATGACCAATATCATATAAAGTCCACCAAATGGCACCATCAGAGCTTGATATACTATACCAACATATAGAAGAGCTGGAGGCAAAGAAGTTTATTCAAACTAGTAGATCACCTTAGGGAGCGCCTGTAGTTCTAGTAAAGAAGAAGGACGGGTCGTTCCTGTTATGTATTGACTACAGACAATTGAACGCAGTGACAATGAAAAATAAGTATGCATTACCAAGAATCGATGATTTGTTTGATCAATTGAGCAATGCTAAGGTCTTCTCCAAGATCGATCTCCGATCAGGGTATCATCAAGTAAGAGTTCGGGAGCAAGACATACCCAAGACAATATTTAGGTCACGATATGGGTATTACAAATTCTTAGTTATGTCATTCAGACTGACAAATGCTCAAACAATATTTATAGATTTGATGAACCATATCCTCATGCCATATCTAGATTAGTTCATGGTAGTTTTCATAGATGACATTCTAGTTTATTCTTGTAGTGAGAAGGAACATGAAGAACATCTTCAGAAGGTCTTGCAGATTATGAGGGAGCACCAGTTATACGCAAAATTCAGCAAGTGTGAGTTTTGGTTGGATCACATGTCATTCTTGGATTATATCATCTCTAGAGCAGGAGTGGCAGTAGACCCAAAGAAGATTGAGGCCAAAGAGAGTTGGCCAGTTCCTAAGACATTAGCAAAAATACGTAGTTTTCTCGGGTTGGCAGGATACTATAGAAGATTTGTGTCAGAATTTGTAAGGATTTTAGCACCGTTGACTCGTTTGACACGCAAGGAGGTTAAGTTTGATTGGTTAATAGAGTATCAGACTGTATTTGAAGAATTGAAGAAAAGACTAATTTCAACACCGATCCTCACGCTTTCAGTAGATTTCGGAGGGTTTACAGTATATTGTGACGCATCCGGCAAAGGACTAGGGTGTGTATTAATGAAACATGGATGAGTGATAGCTTATGCATCTTGGCATCTTTGAGATCATGAGAAGAACTATCTAACTCACGACTTAGAATTGGTAGTGGTGGTATTTGTGCTTAAACTATGGAGGCACTACTTATATGGTGATTGGGTAGAGATATTTATGGATCATAAAAGTCTGAAGTATGTATTCAATCAGAATGACTTGAATATGAGGCAGAGGAGGTGGCTAAAATTGATAAAGAACTATGATGTGGAACTTTAGTATCATCCGGGCAAGGCTAATATAGTAGCATACGCCCTTAGCAGGAGAGGCAGCACATTCATGTTGATATCACAACGATATATATTAGAGGATCTTGAAGAAATGGGTATTGAGGTAGTACTTTCGCAGGATGTAGGGATTTTGGCTAGCTTGCAAGTACAGTCTACCTTGGTGGAGAGAATCAAGGCGGCTTAGATAGAGGATCCGAAGATTCAAAGGCTACAGGCAGAATGCGAGTCTGGTCTCAGGAAGGAGTTGACGATTCATGAAGATGGGACCCATAGATTTAGGAATCTTCTTTGTGTACCAAGTGGAGATATTCATCAAGAAGTTATGACCGAGGCCCACAGTTCTCAGTATTCAATACATCCAGGAGGTACCAAGATGTATCAAGCATAAAACAATACTTTTGGTTGAATGGGATGAAGCGGGAGATAGCACGGTTTGTCTCTCGATGTCTGATATATCAATAAGTGAAGGCCGAACAGCAAATACCGGTAGGATTATTATAATCGCTTCCTATTCTAGAGTGGAAGTAGAAGCATATAATAATGGACTTTGTGACTGGCTTACCTAGATCCCCGACTGGTCGTGATGTCGTTTGGGTGATAGTAGATCGTCTCACGAAAGTAGCTTATTTTCTTCTTTTTCGAGTAGGACAATCCACAGAGCAGTTGGCAAAATTGTACATACGACAAATAGTAAGACAACACGGTATTCCAGCGAGTATCGTATCAGATCGAGATACCCGATTCACATTTTTGGAAAAGCTTGTATCAGAGTTTGAGCACCAAGTTGAGATTCAGTACCGCTTATCATCCTCAAATAAATGGGTAATCAAAAATAACTACCCAGACATTGGAGGATATGCTACAAGCTTGTACTTTGGATTTAGGAGGATCACCTTCATATTGTCGAGTTCTCGTACAACAACAGTTATCAGGCCAGTATCCAGATGACACCCTTCGAAGCATTATGGGAGAATGTACAGGTCTCTATTGGCATAAGATGATATAGGTGAGCGAAAGCTTTTAGGTCCTGAGATGATCACCCAGACAGTAGAAATTGTCAAGCAGATCAGAGAACGACTTCGGGTTGCACAAGATAGAAATCGACATTGGACAGATCAACATCGTAGGCCTTTAGAGTTTTGTGTCGGCGACCTCATATTCTTACGAATTTTGTCAGCCCGTGGAGTCATTAGATTCGGGGTTCGTGGGAAGCTTAGTCCATTATACGTCGGTCCATTTAATATTCTCGAGAGGGTAGATGATGTTGCTTATCGTCTCACCCTTCCGTCTTTCCTTTGTGAGGTACACGATATATTTTATGTATCTCAGTTGCATAGGTATGTTCCAGATCTGAGTCATATTCCCGATCACTCTGAATTAGTCGTTGGTACTGACTTATCTTACGAGGAGCAACCCGTATCCACATCAGACCGATGGGAGAAGGTACTCAAAAACCAGACTATTTCCCTTGTCCAGATTGCCTGGGGCCATCACTCTCTAGGAGAATCGACATGGGAGCGCAAGGACAATATTCAATCCTGGTACCCGTACATATTCGATTATGAAGGAATATTATTTCTTATGCCTTTATATCTCGGATTCTGTGATTCGGTGATCACCTATGTGTTGTGATGATATTGCTTGCATGTGTAGTTGCTAGTAGATTTGTATCGTGCTTGTCCTAACTTCTCTAGCTATTGATTGGATTCAAATTTCGAGGACAAAATTTTTCTAAGGTGGATAGATATGTCACTCCTGGTTCCCGCTATACATATTTGTAACATATTTTATTTTTAGCATGGTTCATGTGCATGAAGACTAGACCCATTCTTTGGTTTAACTTGGTTTATGGTTCATTTTGTGGGTTGGTTCAAGTCATGAGAACCCTTGGTTCAACCCTCAACCCTACCATATATAACCCAACCTTTTATTTCTCTCTCTTCACTTCTTTATTTCTTCCTCTCTCTTTAGTTTTCTCTCCCCTTTACCATAGGCAAGTACACCTTGCATGAGAAATAGAGAAACCCTCCATATTAATTGATTATTATGTTCTTTGCATGATTTTAAAAACTTTTAGAACTTGAAGTTTTCGGATTTGGTGGATGGATTAGTACAAATTTATATTTCTAACTTAGGTTTTTTATGGGTTTCATGAGTTTTTTTTATTTTGATCTATTTAACATATATTTTGAAAACCAGTTTTAGCTACATGATAGAGCTTTCAATTTCAAGCATTTTGGCTTTGAGGGACTGGTTGCACAACCCCTAGAGCGTGCATGGCTCAAGTTGACTTGGATTTCCGTGAACCAACTTTTTTAGGCACAAAGTATATGGAATCCAATTCAGGATCATAGGAAACCTTATGTAGGGCAGGATCTCTCACAGAAGGTCGTATGCGCCTAAATTCGACGATGATGCATCTCCTCCTACGAAGGTCCTAATGTGGATGCACCTCTCAATATTTAGCTCCGTCTCTCTTAAGAACATCTTTGGAGATGGAGATAGGATGCAAGTCAACCTCTTATGCAACTGTGGCGAAGGTTGGTGACACTTCTGGAATGGATTTCGGATCTGCACGGCAGCTTTGGCAACCCAAATCCTATGAGCTTTGTGAGGTCGTGCGGGCCTCATTGAAGAACTTGACTTGTTGGCTAAGTATAGGTCAACCGAATGTGCATCTGTGGCGAGGGTTGAAAATGCATCGGGTACCAACTTTAGGGGAGAACATCGGCCTTGGCATCAAAAATCAAGCGATCACATCAGATTGTGTCACCAGCTTCTTGTTAGAGGAGAAGCTCTTCCCCAGTAGAGTCACCATTTTTGTTGCTCACAAAAAAATAATGGTATAAAGTCAGACAAACTATTTATTTATTAAGAATTGATAAACAGTACAAGAGAATCCCTAGTACAAAATAATCTAAGTACAATAAAAAATAAGATCTGAGCAAGTGTGATAGTGGAGATCGAGCACTGTAGCGGCTCCTTTACTTCGTTGACGATCTGGGACCAAGGGCATTGACGAGGCTTTAAACGGTGCTTCGGTCTTATTCTCCTTCTTCTTCTTTTTCTTCGTCCTCTTTTGCACGTAGAAAAAGCCTAATATTTATAGCCTCGAGAAGGCCTAATGTTGGCGCATATATGCGGGTTGCACATCGACGCATGGCACTGCAGGCGCATGCTATGTTAAGGTTGCCATATGGCAAGTCGATATCTTAGAGTGCTGATGCCCATAATACTCGTGACACGTATCATGCCCTAATTTTATTGGCCGAGATTGTACCTTGGGAACACTACCACCTAACGCATGGCAATTACCAAGGCAGTAGTGGCACATGGCACTGCTGTCGCATGAGAATACTGGAGACGTAGTGGCTCATGGCACTACTGGCACATGGGAACATTAGAGACTTAGTGCCTCATGGCACTGCTGGCACATGGGAACACTTTTATGAATCCGTTGGCACATGATACTGGATTATTTTTGCGTATGGGTCTTGATCACTATGGCACATGGATCTTGATTACTATTGGCGCTTGGTAGAGATTTTCTATGCTTCTACAGAGGTTCATCATGCAATGTTCCTTGAACCTTCTCGGGGAAATGAACCATCGCTTCATGTTATATATATATATATATATATATATATATGCCATGGATCATCATGCATGATCATCCTACATAATTTTTTTGTCATGACGTCAAAGAAAGCTTCCAATTCGGAACCCTGGTCGCCTGCCTCATCCTTTTGACCTTTTATCCCTGCCTCATCCAAGTATTCGGGCGTCGGAGGGGCTCATGAGGGACGATCCATTGTGCCTTCCTTGGCTATTTCTGCTTTGTCGTCTCTCCTTGAAAAGAGTGCGTGATACGATAATGAGTTTGTCCTTGCTGAGGAATTTTTGTCTTCTCTTGGGCTAACTTTGGAGGCCCTTATCAGGCATCTAGAGATGACACCAAACTTTACCTTGCTGCCCATAACTCCAGAGAAGAGATAGACGTTGGAGACGAGAGAGGCAACACACCGCCTGTTTCACCGTACAACTTTGCGTACTCTTCAGGAAGTTGCGGATGCGCTTTGTGAGGCTCATGGCAGTTTTGTTTAACCATGTTCTCCTTTTTTTTGAACTTGTAAGTCTCTATTAGAAGTTGAATAATTTTTTTTGGCTTTATGAAAGATACTCATTTGTTATGGACCCATTATGTGTTGCGTATCAAATATTAGACACAAATAATAGGTCGGGACGAAAACATTTCCAGAGGTGATGTTGACATGATAAGTTTTCAAGTAGGATCTCACTGAATATATCTGTTCAGAGGTAATGTGAACATGACATAATATAATTCTACGAGGATTATTTGATAAATTTATAACCTATGGCATACTCATACTGAGTATATATGACAAGTTTGAGGATGCGACACTATCAGCGGTAATATGGATATGATAGACTGTCAATTTAACCTGCTGGGGATAAAGAAGAAAAATGTATGTCACTCCCCGTTCCCGAAATATATATTTTGGGATATATTTATTTCTTGCTTGTATTTATTTCCTGCTTAGAGTATTTCTTGCTTATATAATTAATTAGGTTGCATACATAGAGACTAGATCCATTCTTTGGTTCAATAGGACCCATTGTTTAATTGTTGGGTTGGTTCATTCATGAGTTGAACCCATGGTCTAAACCTCAAGCCATAACTATAAAATCCAATATCTTTCTCTCTATTCCCTCATTCTCTCCATTTCCTCTTCTTCCTTCATTTAGGCAAGTACACCTTGCACCACATAAAAAAATCTCTTAATTTTTGATTTCTTGCATTTTATTAGTCAATTATGTGCTCATGATGATTCTAAACACTTTTAGTACTTAGAGTTTTTAGTTTTTATGGGTAGATTTGTGTAGATCTACTTTTCTAACTTAGGGTTTTATGGGTTCCTTGAGTTTTTGGTAGTTTTGATCTACTAAAATATGGTATTATCAAAAATAGTTTTTGGGATAGATGGATGGAGCACTTCATTTCGAGCGTTTTGACTTTTGGTTCACTCAATTCAGAGTTAAAATAAAGTTTTTATAAAGAAAATAAATTTTTGGTTTTGGAGCTTTCGTCGTGGCTGAACTTGCTGTTTGGGACGATGAAGATTTTATGCGGCCAACACCATAAGCGATAGAGAGTACTATATGACATGAAAAATCTATACGGCCTGAACTTCTTACCGTACACCAGTATGCGTCTATCTCTTTTGGACGTATGACTGGCTAATACACATATGTTCTGAATGGACTACTTGTGTTTATTCGTTGAACGAATAAGAAATTCGCTAAGTTCAAGAGACACCTATGCGGCAGGACAGACCATGCGGCAAGACATGCTATACAACCGAGTCTCTTTTGGATGGATAACTCAGTTTTGCCCTTGCACAAAATTATATGATTTTGTTATTTCCTATGATACTTTATGGCTTGTCACATCAGTCATTTTTCTGATACGCATTTATTACCCCTCGTTTCTGTACCTAAACCGAAGAGTGAACTTTGACTTATCCTATGCGACAACTTATTCTATGCGACAGTTGATCCTATGCGGCCTAGACCTATGCGGTAGTTGATACTATGCGGCCTAGACCTATGCGACAACTGGTTTTATGCGGCAGCTGATCCCATGCGACCTTGATCCTTATGCGCGCATGCGGCCCATTGTACACATTTTATTGGACTAGTTTTATTTGAATGTTTCTTTGCACTTTATGGGATGTATGTGTGACTTTGATGACCATAAGAGTATTAGACCCATCTATGCTTCATGACCCGACCACTTGTATCCGTACTGATACACTTACTATGTGCTATGTGTTCCTACGTACTATGTGTTCCATGATTACACTACGGTGTACCTCTGCGCTACGTGACATATGATATGACTTAATCTCCAGCATGTACATAAGGGTTAGTCAATGATCGAGCATGGCTAGGATCTGTTGATTGTTGCATCACGCTGGAGTGAATCCAAATTTAACTATTAAGTGACAAAGTGGATTCATATCTAGCGTGACAGTACTTTGGTACATTATATAAAAGGAGTAACATGTGACCACGCCATGTAATTTTAGTTAACAATAGGGTTAACTAGGCAACTAAACTTGTAGAGCATTGAAAGGGAATAGAATCTCGAGATCGTGCCTAACTAGTCACCTCTAGTCCTCAGAATTGGGGTGTGCAGGCTAGTCCCCATGGATATTGTTTAAGACCTCATTAGTGGATGGTAATATTCGACTATTATACTATACTATGTGTTCTATGCGATATTAGCACGCTGACCTTACGAGGGACCGTTGTGCAATACTATATATTATGCGGCAATTTTTTGCTCCGCTAACCCTGCTAGTACCTGGTTCGATCTGAGGATTCCTATATGCATAATATCTCTGGGTAACCTAGACTCCATCTAGTAAGTCGTACAAGTGATTGGCCGATTATATAACTGAGCTTGTTTGTGTATTGTATCTGCTGTCAAATAGTCTAGGGACATGGTCTATCATGGTAAGATGGTCTAACCCTTGTCCTTATTTGGTTGTAGGGTTAGATTATTATGTCACGATAGGCTATGAACCAAAACTATGAGACATAACTTTATATATCTATTTTATAACCTGGTTTTATTTCTTCATTCGTGCATCCTTTGTGTTACTTGCTATTTGGGGTCTAACCTGTAAACCCCCTATTTTTTAAAATTTTCAAAACTGGATTTTTCACAATTTTCTGGAATTTTCTGGGAATTTTCTGTAATTTAAAAACATGGTTTTAATTATTCAATGATTTTTAATTGATAATAAATGATATTAAAATATTACGAAAATAATATTTTTGGATGTAAAATGAAAAACTGGACTTAGGGCAATTTTTCTAGAATTTATCGGACCCCGGACCTATTTTTAAAACACCTAAATCTATTTATTTAATTATTATTTATTTATTAATTTAATTACTAATTTTATTATTATTATAATAATAATAATTATTATTATTCTTTTTATTTTTAATAGAGCCCGGCCCGGCCCACGAACCCAACCCCACCCAGCCCAGACCCTGCCTAGCGGGACGGGTCGGATCCGCCCGCCCGAACCCGACCCGACCGACTTCCCTACCCGTCTTCCCCCCACGCGTCCCCACGACCGCGTCCTGCGCCGCCCCGCCCGGCGCGCCGCCCGCTCCGGCCAGCCACGCCACCCCCTCTCCCCGCCCGTCTCGGCCCTCTCCGCCAGACCCGGCCACTCCCCCCCGGCGCCCCAGCCCTATAAATCCCCTTCTCCTCTCCGGTCTTCCCTTCACCGCTAGCCACCACCACGCTCCACCGCATCCCTCGCCGATGCCGCCAGCCCAGCCCACCGTCGCCACCGCTGCCTCCTTCTTCTCCTCCCTCCTCTTCTTTCCCGTCGACGGCCACCGCAGCCGCAGCAGCACAGAAGCAGCGGCAGCAGCCCCACCGCCCCAGCCGCGCCGCCGCCGTCGGCGAGCCCCCAGCCACCGCGCCGCCCTCCGCCGCAGAGGCCCGGCCCCTCCGCCTTTGCCCGGCTGCCCTCCGCCCAGCTCCGGCGAGAAATCCCCAACCCTAACCCTAGTTTTTGATTTTGTATCCGACACATGTCGGACACGTGTCAGACACAATTCGACCCCAGTTTTCGGATCCCGTTCAGGTGCGTGTATCTTCTTGCTCGTAGCTCGGATTTCGATTTCGTAAATTGCGTTACGAAGCCTGTATGACCCTCTCGGTGCCCGGACAAACCGCTCGGGGCATCGCGTCCTGTGGTGATCGCACATCGCGATCCAAAAACAGGAAAAACCAGACCCTGTTTTACCCCGGAACTGAGTACGCCCCGCCAAACGGGACGACTTGGTCGCGCGCGGTCTTCACAGATACGTGCGCATCGTCGATACGGACGTGTGGGATTTTGCAGAAGTCGATTCGGGTGTGCGTGCACACCGGGATCAACGCGTATCCGCGGACATCGTCCCGTATCCGCCTTTTCTGCAATTTACCCTAACTTCGTGCACACACGTCGGATCGAGACGAAACTTACGCCATCGGACTCGTAGCGATACGCTGGTCCTGTGGGTCAAGTTTGGTTCGACTCTGAGAACGTTGACGAAATCGCGTGTCGTGGGCCCCATAGGCCCCGCTCGACGGGCGATTTTGTGATCGGCTCATCGGAATCCAATTCTGGAAGTTCCGTTGGGTTCATATCAGCATTCCAGACCTGTTGACACTAAGTTTGGTGAATTTGGAGGCCTTTGACCCGGACACATTTTTCGGTGCAAAGCGGGCCCGCATGTGGACCCCATTTTGACCCGAAACTGCCGTTTTTGCCCTTGTCTCCAAATTGGACCCAAGGAAAGGCGTTTCTAGCTGATTGATATTTTCTGGATCTGATGGTGATGTTTGTTTCAACAACCGGAGTACCGCCTGCAAATCCAACTGAAGTCAGAACCGCAAACATAGCCGGAACCACAGGCAAGTGTACCTTGCCAAACCCTGCAGCTTGCTATTTATTTTCTGGACTTAATTATGCATTAATGGGCAAGTAAAGCTTGCCAATTCTCAGTAATTCTTGACATAGTATTTTACTTGATTTCATTAAATGTAACTTGTTTAAACTGCTTAACCTAGAAAATGAGTGACGTGCTTAGTGTCCGATCATAGTCGGGTGCCAACTCAGTACGCGGAGTTGTGTAACGTCACATAGACATAGATATCGAGACCCGATAATGCTCGTACTTGTCTTATCAAGTACTCCAGAACCCAGGACACTAACACTATTCATGAGACAGAGTCTTCCTGAGACATTCATGGTGATTCTGTATAGGATACAGGACTTGACAGAGATATTTTATAGAAAGTATGACTTGTTGCATTAGCTATAATCCCGCTGACATGGACATGAGACGTTATGGTCATGATATGCGTGATTATATTGGGTGGGGAAAGACACACAGGCTACAGGTTAATTTTATATTATACCGGCGTCGTAGTCTCCCATTGAGCTAGACAACTACATGATATCACTGTTACCGGCTCCCCGACACAGAGCTTGTAGTAGTTTCAGCCTGAGTTTCTAGTGCTGCTCTCATACTGCATATCACTTAGCTGGTTACATAGTTTACCCTATTGCTTATTTGTTTCTGCACTGCATATGTTTTGGCTTGTATTTTCTGTACCTTGTTATGTCCCCTGAGGACCTGGAATGGACTATGTCCCCAGGTATAGCTGAGGAGAACTACCCCGAGGTGTACGGTACAGGAGCACTCCTTGGAGCAGAACCCGAAACCGAGGACGAGATAGTTGTAGAAGACTTCTCCTGAGCACCGGCTTCATATACACAGTATTTCCATTTCAGTATTTTATTTCCTGTCTTTCTTCTTAAATGTAACAGAATAATTCTCGGATTTATTTCCCGAGATAACCTTGTTTAAGATTGCTTATTTATTTCCATTACAATATTTCTGGCATTAATCTGTATTGTTCTGTGGATGAGATTAGAAATACCTGAGACTTGTAATATTTTACGGCTAGACTACAGCTTAAGCATGCCCTGATGGATCCATTAAATTGGGTTGTCCATCGGTGCGTGCTGCTGGCCATTGCTCACGTGCTCAGTCCCTCGTCATTTTAGGATTGGGGCGTGACATGGTTTTTGTGGTGGCCCATGCAGGTCTACGACTAATTTGTTCGGTTTCAACTCAGGGACCGAACAGGCCTGCAAATAAGATAGGATAAGTTTTTAGGATCTCATCCACTTGCTTGAATCGTTCTTGATATCCATATCGACTTTGAATTAATTTCTCGACTTGCATCCTGCCTTGATTCCTGAGCGCCTCTTATTATTTATTTTGGTTGCAGGGTTATGGATTCACGAGCAAACGACGAGACTCCCATAACGTCACCACGAGATGCTGGGGTAACCAACAAAGACGAAGTAACACCAGTAGATGGAGGACAGTCAGCTCAACAACATGCCCCGAGGATCCAGTAAGATGACATTCCACCAACGACGCCAGTTACTCCATCAATGCCCGTAATTCCACTAGGGCAGGCCATGGACGGATAGCAGATGTTTCAAATGGTCTATGCAATAATGCAAGCTCAACAAGAGGCTTTGAGTCACAGCCTAGTAACTGCACTGGAGCAGGCCAACCTACCAGCTCGACGGCCAACAACGGGCTCTATCACCGACTTTCGACAGCTGAAGCCCCGTGCATTCTCAGGCAAGGAAGAGCCCACTGAAGTTCATGAGTGGCTCACCAACACTCAACATCAATTAGAAGCAGCTGAGCTTCCAAAGGAACATTGGATGACTGCCGTAAGAATGCAGTTGTCGGACAATGCACATCACTGGTGGCTATCTGAGGAAGCACGGCTCGGACCAGACCGAGCCACTTGGGAAGAGTTCTCTAGACTCTTTCAGGAGATGTACATTCCAGCTGTCGCTCGATCAGAACTTCGGGACAAGTTTAATCACCTCACTCAAGATACTAAGACGGTGGAAGAGTACAACGCTGAGTTCATTCGTCTAAGTCGCTTCGCTCCAACATTGATCCCGACAGAAGAAGAGAAGGCTGAGAAATTCTTCTACGGACTAAACATTGAGCTACAGAAACTGATTGGATCCGTTGCACCTACTTCGTACTCGGACGTCCTTGCTGCAGCGCAACGCATTGAGCACGTCATCAGGAGAGAGACTAGTCTGAAATGGACTTCCACTTCATCACCACAGGAAGAAGTTGCAAAAAGACCTCACGTACACCAGCCACCAGAAGCATCTCCACAGACAATACCTGTTTGTCCATATTGTCGCAAGCGAGGCCATACTGAGGACGAATGCAGACGAAAGAAGAGATTATGCATAGTCTACGGATCCAGTCAGCATTTATTAAAGGAATGCCCTGAGCGTCGAGACAGAGCACCAAAGGGTAACCAGCAAGCGAGGCCAGCCTCTCCAGCATTGGAAGCACCTTAAACGGAAGCTCAAGAAGTCCTACCACCAGCTCCAGCAGGGTATCAGCCGAGGTCACCCTTGTTACCCCAGGAACTACTCTTCCAGCAAGCCCAACAACAGAAGAATCGACTGCAAGGACGCGGGCAAGCCTTGACGATGACAGTGGAGAACGCGCAGACTCGTGGAGTAGCCAATACGCGTAAGTGATTCGTAGTTATCCGTTTCTAGTCTTGTGTAGCTCGTGCCTACTGGTTCGTGACCCCAGCCCCAACCTAGTAATTTGCAACTTGCTAATAATAACCTGGTTTTCATAAAAGTTGTAGATCTTTTTGCTTTAACTAGATTTTCTCTGGAAGTGCATAACTTTCAATGTTAGGGAAACGGTATTTCCCTGAGTATCTTGTGATATGTTTTCAAACGATGCTTGCGACCGCGTTATCTCTGTTGACCGGTTATACTTTGATTGCGAGGACGCAATCCTCTTAAGGGGGGTAGATTGTAAACCCCCTATTTTTCAAAATTTTAAAAACTAGATTTTTCACAATTTTCTGGAATTTTCTGGGAATTTTCTGTAATTTAAAAATAGGGTTTTAATTATTCAATAATTTTTAATTGATAATAAATGATATTAAAATATTATAAAAATAATATTTTTGGATGTAAAATGAAAAACTGGACTTAGGGCAATTTTTTTGGAATTTATCGGACCCCGGACCTATTTTTAAAACACCTAAATCTATTTATTTAATTATTATTTATTTATTAATTTAATTACTGATTTTATTATTATTATAATAATAATTATTATTATTCTTTTTATTTTTAATAGAGCCCAGCCCGGCCCACGAACCCAGCCCCAGTCGGCCCAGACCCTGCCTAGCGGGTCGGGTCGGATCCGCCCGCCCGAACCCGACCCGACCGACTTCCCTACCCGTCTTCCCCCACGCGTCCCCACGACCGCGTCCTGCGCCGCCTCGCCCAGCGCGCCGCCCGCTCCGGCCAGCCACGCCACCCCCTCTCCCCGCCCGTCTCGGCCCCCTCCGTCAGACCCGGCCACCCCCCCGGCGCCCCAGCCCTATAAATCCCCTTCTCCTCTCCGGTCTTCCCTCCACCGCCAGCCACCACCACGCTCCACCGCATCCCTCGCCGACGCCGCCAGCCCAGCCCGCCGTCGCCACCGCCGCCTCCTTCTTCTCCTCCCTCCTCTTCTTCCCCGTCGACGGCCACCGCAGCCGCAGCAGCACAGAAGCAGCGGCAGCAGCCCTACCGCCCCAGCCGCGCCGCCGTCGCCGGCGAGCCCCCAGCCACCGCGCCGCCCTCCGCCGCAGAGGCCCGGCCCCTCCGCCGTTGCCCGGCTGCCCTCCGCCCAGCTCCGACGAGAAATCCCCAACCCTAACCCTAGTTTTCGATTTTGTATCCGACACGTGTCAGACACGTGTCGGACACAATTTGACCCCGGTTTTCGGGTCCCGTTCAGGTGCGTGTATCTTCTTGCTCGTAGCTCGGATTTCAATTCCGTAAATTGCGTTGCGAAGCCTGTATGACCCTCTCGGTGTCCGGACAAACCGCTCGGGGCATCGCGTCCTGTGGTGATCGCAACCGCGATCCAAAAACAGGAAAAACCAGACCCTGTTTTACCCCGGAACTGAGTACGCCCCGCCAAACGGGACGACTTGGTCGTGCGCGGTCTTCACAGATACGTGCGCATCGTCGATACGGATGTGTGGGATTTCGCAGAAGTCGATTCGGGTGTGCGTGCACACCGAGATCAACGCGTATCCACGGACATCGCCCCGTATCCGCCTTTTATGCAATTTACCGTAACTTCGTGCACACATGTTGGATCGAGACAAAACTTACGCCATCGGACTCGTAGCGATACGCTGGTCCTGTGGGTCAAGTTTGGTTCGATTTTGAGAACGTTGACGAAATCGCGTGTCGTGGGCCCCACAGGCCCCGCTCGACGGGCGATTTTGTGATCGGCTCATCAAAATCCAATTCTGGAAGTTCCGTTGGGTTCGTATCAGCGTTCCTGACCTGTTGACACTAAGTTTGATGAATTTGGAGGCCTTTGACCAGGACATATTTTTCGGTGCAAAGCGGGCCCGCATGTGGACCCCGTTTTGACCCGAAACTGTCGTTTTTGCCCTTGTCTCCAAACTGGACCCAAGGACAGGCGTTTCTAGCTGATTGATATTTTCTGGATCTGATGGTGATATTTGTTTCAGCAACCGGAGTACCGCCTGCAAATCCAGCTGAAGTCAGAACCGCAAACATAGCCGGAACCACAGGCAAGTGTACCTTGCTAAACCCTGCAGCTTGCTATTTATTTTCTGGACTTAATTATGCATTAATGGGCAAGTAAAGCTTGCCAATTCTCAGTAATTCTTGACATAGTATTTTACTTGATTTCATTAAATATAACTTGTTTAAGCTGCTTTACCTAGGAAACGATTGACGTGCTTAGTGTCCGATCATAGTCGGGTGCCAACTCCTTACGCGGAGTTGTGTAACGTCACATAGACATGGATATTGAGACCCAATAATGCTCGTACTTGTCTTATCAAGTACTCCAGAACCCAGGACACCTGACACTATTCATGAGACAGAGTCTTCCTGAGACATTCATGGTGATTCTGTATAGGATACAGGACTTGACAGAGATATTTTATAGACAGTATGACTTGTTGCATTAGCTATAATCCCGCTGACATGGACATGAGATGTTATGGTCATGATATACGTGATTACATTGGGTGGGGAGAGACACACAGGCTACAGGTTGATTTTATATTATGCCGGCGTCGTAGTCTCCCATTGAGCTAGACAACTACATGATATCACTGCTACCGGCTCCCCGACACAGAGCTTGTAGTAGTTTCAGCCTGAGTTTCTAGTGCTGCTCTCATACTGCATATCACTTAGCTGGTTACATAGTTTACCCTATTGCTTATTTGTTTCTGCACTGCATATGTTTTGGCTTGTATTTTCTGTACCTTGTTATGTCCCCTGAGGACCTGGAATGGACTATGTCCCCAGGTATAGCTGAGGAGAACTACCCTGAGGTGTACGGTATAGGAGCACTCCTTGGAGCTGAACCCAGAACCGAGGACGAGATAGTTGCAGAAGACTTCTCCTGAGCACCGGCTTCATATACACAGTATTTCCATTTCAGTATTTTATTTCCTGTCTTTCTTCTTAAATATAACAGAATAATTCTCGGATTTGTTTCCCGAGATAACCTTGTTTAAGATTGCTTATTTATTTCCATTACAATATTTCTGGCATTAATCTGTATTGTTCTGTGGATGAGATTAGAAATACCTGGGACTTGTAACATTTTACGGCTAGACTACAGCTTAAGCATGCCCTGATGGATCCATTAAATTGGGTTGTCCATCGGTGCGTGCTGCTGGCCATTGCTCACGTGCTCAGTCCCTCATCATTTTGGGATTGGGGCGTGACATAACCCCACTGGTTTTGCATGGCCAGGTTTAGCGGTAGCGCCCAAGGATCAAGCGTACTTTCCCTGAATAATGGAGCACACCAGGAGGATGACCGTTGAAAGGAACAAGTGGATTTATTCTTTCTTTCTCGTTATTGCACACTTTACTTACTTTGGGCATTTAGCCACCGAAACTTGTTAGTTGTAAATCTGGACATTTAGTTTTTCTACATGATTGTAATTAATCAAACTACAGCTGATCATGTACTTTTGATACTCTGTCAACTTTCTTATTTGCACGGCTGATTTCTAGAATATCGTGGTAAAGCATTTGGGATGCCTTACTCCCTTGTCATATATGTTCTATGTTTACTATTCTTGCTTGACTAATTGAGACAATAAATATGCTGTGTGACCCTAAGTGACTTGCTTGTAGTATGCACACCCTTGTCTAGTTACAGCCGTGAGCGTCGTACGACGTTCTATACCTTGTACGGGGGAGATGGCCATGTCCGTCTCTGTATTCCGCTACTGGGACATGACAAGGTTTTAGTGGTGGTCTATGCATGTCTGTATTTTCAAACTTGTGGGGTATTATGATCATAGGATTCTCAATCAAACATATGCCTTTGAAATCCTGAATTCGTTCTTCTCGAAGCCTTACTTGACTATCGAATCAGTTATTCCCTTGATCCTTCCCGTCCTGTTCTTGAAGTTTCTTGTCCTTTTTTCTTAGGGCTTCTTCAGTTGCTAGAACAGCAGGCATGGCAGGGCATGGTTCCCCTGGACAGCAATGAGAGGAAGCACCTGTTCAGAGCAAATTCGTATAGAGCTAGTAGTTGGATAAGCTGACATAGTAGAACCAGAAGCTGGACATATTGAGCAACCAGCCCCTGAGATTCCCATACCCCCAGTAGTACCAGTAGTACCAGTGGTACTTGACACCCCGACGTTACTGGAGATCCTTCGAGGAATGATGGCTACGCAGCAGCATCAGATGGCAGTGCAATATCAACAGTTTCAACAACAAGAGCAGAATGTCGTGTTGAGTCAGGATTTGCAGACGGCCCTGAAAAGAGAACGAATGATTGATTCGGGGGCGTCGGTTATATTTTGCTTAATTAACCCAAAATACTTGATGGCACAGAGGATGCCATCACGGTGGATGCATGGCTCCAAGACATCAAAGTCATTCTGGGGGCGACGAAGGTTTCGGCTGATGAACAAGCTGACCAGGTCCGATTGCAGCTTCAGGACCTTGCCTGTGACTGGTGGACGTTAGTAGAGGTTAGCTTGAGGCATCTTATCTCCTGTGATAGTTTCAAGGTTTGATTCTGGGTCTAAGTACTTTGGATTTGTAGCACAGTATGAGCTCCAACAGAGATTTAACGGTATCAAGTAGGCCGGTACAACAGTGGATGGATATGTAGCCAAGTTTTCTAGGCTGAGTAGATTCGCTCCGACTATGGTGGCCACAGAGTCAGATAGAGCAACGAGGTTCCAGCAAGGATTTCGTCTAGAGATTCTACAACTGATAGAGGGGCACGACTATCAGACTTATGAGGAAGTAATGATAGTATCTCGGAGGCACGAGCTTACCATACAGAGGTTATCGGTAAGGACTTGGGGCCAAAAGAGGTCTCATGCTCAGGGTGGAGAAGGAGGTAGAGGAGTACCTCAGACATCAGTACCATCACCTGGCGTTCGCATCCATGATTCAGTGCCAAGAAGGGCGGCAGTTTCGATAGTGACAGTACCGGCTCGGCAGTAGCCAAGGCAATAACAACAACCACAATGCCAGGGAGCACCAACGAGAAGTACTTATTATGGCAAAGGAGGCCATACAAGAGATGTGTGTAGGGCAGCCAATGGGTTTTGTGTGAGGTGTGGAAGTTTAGATCATCGGATTGTTAATTGTACAATGATGCATAGGCCAGAAGGGCCAATTTAGCAATTCTTAGCGCTGTCATCACCAGGAGCAGTGCAACAAAGAGGGCCAGCAACAACAGTGCAGCCATTAGCTCAACGTTCGTTACTGATGCAAGATGAGATATACAAGCAGCAGTAGCAGCAAAATTAGTAGCAGGGCCATCAGATGCCACAACAACGTCACCAAGGAAGACAACAGCGATGGGCGCAGCAGGGCCAAGGAAAGGCATTCACCTTATCTTTGGAGGAGGCTTTAGCAACGGGCAACGTGATGGCAGGTAATATTTTTGCTGCATCTTTTCCTGCTGTAGCATTGTTTGATTCAGGTGTATCTCATTCTTTTATATCTGCACGATTCGTAACATGTATTGGATTATTGTTCGAGGCGTTGCCAGAGAGGTTGAATATACTCACTAGTAATGGGCTCGTAGGAGTTAGTAGAATATGTATAGCGGTCCGGTCGTAGTGTGCGGGAATTCACTACCAATACGGTTGATCGAATTCTCTATGGGTAACTTTGACGTTACCTTAGTCATGGACTGGCTGAGAGACAGTCATACTATGATAGATTTCCTTTAAGGTAAGATATTATTTAATATCCCGGGCACGAAAGATTTCACTTTTGACAGATTTGTGGGAGACTAGCATGAAGAAAGGATCACAGCGACAGTGTTAGCAGGAGAATAACTTCCCAAGATAGTTAAGGAGTTCTTAGACGTCTTCTCAGAAGAACTACCAGGGTTACCCTTGTGGTTCCCTGTTTATCCTTTTCGGGTAGCACGGCTAAGAAATACTAATCGATATCGTTTGATCGGGATAGATTAAATTAAGATCTTATCCTCATTATTGATTTGCTTCTTCAGAATTGATTCCCATATTCAGTGGACTGTGCTCCAAGTATGGACTTAGCGGCAGAGTCAAGAGAGACCTCTCCGCTGCAAGTTTTTTTGCCTAATTTTTGCTGTCGCCCTGTTGCTTTCGTGCTTTTGAGTTGATTTTTGGATTTGAGTTTTCTTGAACAATTTTAATAGATTTTATTACTTTTGTTCGTTGAACTATATTTTATTCCAATATTGGAAAGTGGAGAAGAGGATTTGATCATCTGTTTGTGGCAATACAGGTGATCGTGCAGTAGGCATCGCGCGAGCGGAGTCTTGAAGCACCCATTTTTCCTTTCCTCTCCCCACCAACTTGTGAGTGGTTATAATTCAATTTAGTTGACCCTTCTCCCAAGTCTTTACATCTTATCACGACCCGCACCCGGTGTAGGGATGCAAGTTGGGAACAATACCCAGCCTACGCCGCAGCATCGGCGGTAGAACGCTGTCTTGGTCAACTATACTTACTAATCATCTCACAAATAATGCATAATCCTCTAATAATATCTCAACTCTAAGAAGAGAGTAATCAACTTAATTTAACACAATACTCAATCATATTTCTATGGCACGAGAAGATATCACAAAAGTCTAACATAACTATGCAGTTAAAAATATAACAACAACAAAGAGAAATAATATCCAAATATAATTATATGTCAAAAAAAAATCCGGTACCAAAATGCTAAAGAGAACTAACTATGCTAACTAGTGAACCCGGCTAAATTTTTTGGCAATCACTCCAGAACTAGTGGGTCCAAGTCTGAACCATCTATAGGTTGAGGTCCGTAGTATGTCGGACACCAATCTTTCGGATCCTCTAAAAAATGTTTTTCAGTCAGGAATGGAGCGAAGTACAACCCAATAACAGTTCCAATTAATTGACAAAAACTATAAAGCAGTAATATAGAAGATGCTATCTACGATGAGAATATAACTGATAATCAAGAACAATGAGAGAATAGGCAATACTAGTAATAGAATATAATCAATGCGTACAAGAAAAAAGGAATGAACTGTAATATCAGAAATAGAACAAGGTAATAAATGAACTGAATATGGAAACTATAATATACTATGTGATTTGAGATACTAACTAAATATGTAATCGGCCTGGGAGATTCAATGATTACACTAAGGAGCTAACTCAATCATACGTGAATTGCATGGTTAGTTAGTAGCCAATGATTATACTACTAGCCGATAGTTTCTTGATCACATATTTAATTAGTATTTTCCCCGCCCCGACTGATATGATGGATCGAATCATGACACGTCACTAGCCAATGTATCCAATATTTAATCTAAAATATTTAATGTTATCCAATACCAACAAGGACAGTATCCGATACCATCTCCATAATCAAAGTAACATCCGATGACTGACGATCCAATAATAATACCAATCCGTGTACCATCGTGTCAAGAATCATAAGTAACATTTCTAAATACTTGAATTATAGTGGTAATCAAATAATGGAAACTATCAGATAATGTACTTGCCTGTGGTCCAGAGCAAATGATGAGAAATGATGTCCGAACTGGTATCACAGCCCTATATATGGAATATTATATTAATACAAGTTTTTGGAAAAGAAAATAAATTAAACTAGTCAACTTCTAGGTCATAAAGCCATTTCTAAGTCAAAAGTCAAACTAGGTCAACTCTAAGTCAACTATGGTCAACTATAGTCAAACTATGGTCAAATTATGGTCAAGTACCTATTTCTAGGTTGCATAAGTCTAATACAAAAATATTGGGTTCAAATACTAAAGCCTAGGTCACAAAAACTATATCTTAGGATACCAGGATACCATATCTCAGGATACGTAAAACAATAGGTAAAACATACATACACATATTGTCAAACAATATTAATATATATAATCTTAACATTAAATAGATACTTGATTTTGAACCAACTTGGTATCACAAAACTAGACCAATATTGATACCCAATCCCAATACCTTGGATATCCCCAATTACCTTGGTATTTACCTTGGTTTCTCAAAGTAATACCCAATACCTTGCTTATACTAACTACCCATAAATATAATATATACACTAAATATTACATATATAGTATATTAAAATACTAAAAGCAATTAAGAACATATTTACATATATATTAATACCCTATATATACTGTATATATAACTATTATATATAAATATCTAATATTAATAAAAACTGCCAAATTGTCGCTAAAGTCGCTGTCCACTGTCGCTGAAACTCACCGATACTGCTGATACTCTGCTATTTAGCGACTGTTATGCTGCTGTTGCTAAACTGCTATCGCCGTTGCTGCTATATGCTATTGTTGCTGCTGCTGCTTTCGTGACGCTGCTGCTGTTGCTAAACTGCTCTCGCTGCTGCTGTTGTATACTATTGCTGCTGCTGCGGCTTTTGCAACGCTGCTGCTGCTGCTTTCGCGACGCTGCTGCTGTTGTTATTGCTCCTGCTGCTGCTTTCGCGACGCTGCTGCTGCTGCTGTTGCTATTGCTCCTACTGCTGCTATGATGTTTGTTACACTGCTGCTGTTGCGACACTTGCTGCTGTCGCCAAAATCTCCTGCTTTATAATATATATAACAAGACATATATATATATATATATATAACACAAATATATTTACTAAATATACACATATAATTACTACTAATGAATATACATACAGCCATACATATATATGTACATAATAACTATATGTAACATACACACACACATATAGTAATATATTTATAACAACACTCATACATATACGTACATATAATTATACACAATATATAACACTCATAATATAACTATAAATATAACAACATATAAATATCTATTATAATATATGTACATATACTACAATATATAAATATACTACATGTAGAAGAAATAGCTATATCTCAATATTTACACATATGGTATATATATATATAGATACATAGGTCTAAGACACAATATTACATAAATATAATATATATTCACCACCATATACATATATACATAATAACCACACACACACACACACACACACACACACACACACACACACATATATATATATATATATATATATATATATATATATATATATATATATATATATATATACACACACACAATAATTAGTAGATCACACATATGTAGAATAATAACTACATAAATATACAACACATATATATAATAGATATGTAGATCTATGATATTTAATACATAAATATATATAACAATAATATATGTATATATATACATATATATAATTACACAATACCAAGGCCAATAATATAAGAGAAAATAGATCTACAATTAAATTGCACACACATGGAATGTATCACCCCGTATCCCACTAGATCTAGGATACGCATGCGACACGAGTCCACCACACATCCAAATATACCCCGAAGGACACGAAAAAGTCATATATATTATTTATGAATAATACGAAGAGTCAAATACAAATCTACGTGTTCGTGTCAAAATATGACATGCTTAAAGTTCCGTGTAGGAGAAAAAAAATCCCCAAATCAACATGTATCACCAAATTAATGGGATACGACCTACACGTACCCAATTATGGATACGACACTAGCCCCAAACACACAAACACATGCCAAATTGATCTATAGGATCAATTGATACATACAATAAATGTCAATCTCGAAATTCTCTCAAAATTGACACAAAAAGTACCATAACTTTCTCAATATGCCTCCTATGAACACAAAACCAAATCCTATGGGTAGCCTATGCATATGGGTTAGTTTTTCATGGTTAAATATCATATTTAGAACCTAAATTAAGGGGAAAACTGAATTGTACATATTGGGAGATGGATTCCCAATAAAACCTCCAAAATTGGTGAGATTGGCTTCCAACTTGTAGATCCTTGCTCCTCTTTGTAGATCATTGTTTCCTCCTTCTAGATCCTTGCTCTTCTAGCCTCTAATGGTGATTTAAAAAGAAAATGGATGGAAATTTGGTAGAGATTTGATGAAATTTGGTTGAGGAAAATTCTAGATCTAGATTTGGAATAAAAAATGAAAAGAGAGAAAGTTTTCATCCCCTTTATATAGGCCTCACTTGCCCCCTCCCTCAAGCTACTATATAAAGTCTAAAATACCCCTTGGGGCCTCTCATAAAGAAATTAATTAAGGAGGAAAGGTTCTAGTCTAATGGGTTTAACTTAATTAATTCATCCTCCTAATGATTGGGCTTACTATTGGGCTCAAATCTAACTAGAATTAAATGTTGGGTCCATAAATCTAATCTAAACTAGTTAGACCCACTACACAAGTCCAAAAATAAATCTAATATACTAACAATAAATAAATAATACAATAAATAAATATTCAACATGCACAATATTTAATTATTTATGAAATGACCAAAATACCCTTTTCTAGAAAATACGGTAGTGACACATCTAAAGTCTTGCCCTCATAATTGTTCCGATCAAACAATACTATAATAACTAAAATATGTCAAGATAAAATAGAATCGACTTGGATTACTTTATGCTTGTCAATCAACTTGTGAACGGTTACCTTATTGCATGTTAGTTCGTTTAGAATTTTCTTCATAATGCTTCAATTCTAGTTAGAATGTATATACTTCTTCTATGATTGTGCTATGTATAGAACACACTTTTCTATGTAATAAACTAATCAGGGAGACTATACAAAACATACCATGCCATGTAACTTATCTCGTGCTTGTATTACCTTAAACTGTACTGTTTGATAATTTAGTATTAGACGTCGTTTGGTCATGGAAAACTTGTGCACAAGATTTCTGGTTCCTGTGGACGGTCACCGGGGCACTTGGACCGATGATATGCACAAGATTTCTGGTTTCTGTATAGTCGTCTGTTATGGACGGAATATTATTTAGCGGGGCTTGCCACCTGCGTTGTATATCAATCTCGTCTCGAGACCATAACTTGTCCTTTATGGCATCATATCAGTGATCCCCTCGTATATTTAAACTGTGCATGCTAACTATGTCTTCGTGGCAGGAAAGGTCATGGTAAGTATTGTGTAGGTGGTTCAGACTGGAAGGTAAAAGTCATCGAACGGTGGCATATTTATTTCAGTAAATTTCCATATATAATGCTTGCTTGTAAAATAAACTAAGGAAAAATAAAAAGACCACAAAATAACTTGTATGCTTCAAATAAACAACGTATTAATTGGTATAGTCGGTTAAGCTCGCCTTCACCAGTGTATTTTGATGTACTGACCCTCGTTGTAACAGGTTTTCTGCACCAAGGAGATCCTGCAAGAAGCTAAAGCGACTTCCCAATCCAGTCCACCTATCGACACGTCCAGTTCGTGCCCTTGAAGTGTGTTTTACAAGATCTAGGAGCTCGTGCACATAACTTATGCAGCTCCGTGGAAAGGCGATAGCTTCGCCCCGAAGGTGTCTATAGTATTTTGAAGTTTTAGTAAAGGGATATAATATACATGACAATTATCTCATTTTGCGTCCACTTGTATAAGCCCGTGTGGCAACTATCTAACTTTTCTATATATCAATATTGTATTTTAAATATCTACGTACTCTGAATATGTGCTCGTTATATAAGAATACCTTGGCCTTGTGCGTTGTGCAACCTAGGCACGCACGACGGCACGCTCGGGGGATGACTATCGATTCTATGGAATTGGGGCGTTATAACCCCAGTAAGAGATGTTGAATTTTTTATATAGTTGATTCCTGGAGTAGGACCAATATCTTATAAAGTTTACCAGATGGCACCAACAGAACTAGTAATACTGTACCAACATATAGAGGAACTAAAGTCAAAGAAGTTTATTTGAGCCAGTGGATCACCTTGGGGAGCGCTAGTAGTTCTAGTGAAGAAGAATGATAGGTCAACACAGTTATGTACCGACTACAGACAGTTGAACGCTGTAACAATAAAGAAAAATTATCCATTACCAAGGATCAATGATTTGTTTGATCAGCTGAGTAAAGCCAAGGTTTTCTCCAAGATCGATCTTCGATCATGGTATCATTAAGTAAGAGTTCGGGAGCAAGACATACCCAAGACAACATTTAGGTCACGATATGGGCATTACGAATTCTTAGTTATGCCATTCGGACTGACTAATACTCCAGCAATATTTATAGATTTGATGAACCATATTTTTATGCCATATCTAGATCAGTTCATGGTGGTTTTCATAGATGACATTCTATTATATTCTAGTAGCAAAGAGGAGCACGAAGAGCATCTTTGGAAGGTCTTGCATATTATAAGGGAACACCAGTTATACGCAAAGCTCAGCAAGTGTGAGTTTTGATTGGATTACGTATCATTATTGGGTCATATCATCTCTGAGCAGGAGTAGCAGGAGATCCGAGAAAGGTTGAGGCAGTAGAGAGTTGGCCAATTCCTAAGACAGTAGCTGAAGTATGTAGTTTCCTGGGATTGGCAGGATACTACAGAAGTTTTATAGCAGACTTTGCAAGAGTTTCAGTACCGCTGTCTCGATTGACACTCAAGGAAGCCAAGTTTGATTGGTCAGTAAAGTGCCATATATTATTTGAAGAATTAAAAAAGAGATTTATTTCTGCTCCGATTCTCACACTTTCAGTGGGTTCTGGAGGGTTTACAGTGTATTGCGTCGTGTCAGGCAAGGGACTTGGGCGTGTGTTAATACAATATGGAAGAGTAAAAGTTTATGCATTGTGGCAGCTTATTGATCACGAGAAAAATTATTTGACTCATGATTTGGAGTTAGCGGCGGTAGTATTTACACTCAAGCTATGGAGGCATTACTTGTATGGTGATCGGGTGTAAATATTTACGGATCACAAGAGCTTAAAGTATGTATTCACTCAGAAGGACTTGAACATGAGAAAGAGAAGGTGGCTAGAATTGATAAAGGACTATGATATGGAACTTCAGTACCATCCAGGTGTAGAAGCATGAAAAATACGTTGAGAAATTATACGCGTAAAAAAAAAAAAGTCGCGTAAACAGAGCTCCAGCACAGGGTGGCGTAAGACATGACTTCAGAGCCATTGGCGAAACAACAGAGCTTCAACGCTATTCAGCGTAAAATATAGCTCCAGAACAACCCGTGTAATACAGTATTTCCAGACTACTTCAGCGTAAAAAGGTTGTTACATCGCCACTTCGGCGTAAAACTTATCTGTTTTTAATGCAGCGGGAAGTTGTATGAGGAACTCTTCGTATTTCTTGAATGAACCTGTCAGATCATGTAGTGAACCTGACTCCTGACAAAGAGTACTGCACAGCAATCGAGAGGACGGCTGTAATGTTGATTCGGCACAGAGTCCCAGACTGTCGTCTAGTGACATAATCCTTGATACAAATTGCTTTTAACCATTCAAGGAAATACGCTGCCTAGTTTTACACAGGCAGACATGATCTTTTACGCTCAGCAGGAGACGAAACGAACCGTTACTTCAAAAGCTGCTCTTCGTACAGAACTCGAGGCACGTCTCTGCAGTTAATGCGCATGATGGGGGTAGATCTCTGTATTTAATGCATGAGATTTGGTTCTACTTTTAACGACTGGGTGAGCCATAATTATGGCTAATACGTCCATATCATCACCCTCTGCATATTACGTCATCAGGTTATTTTTAGTTATAGGAGTACGCTGTACGCTATCTCCTTGAAATATGCCGACTTGGCTATTTTCAACTATAGGAGCACGCCGTATGCTATCTCCTCGGAATACGCCAACTCAGGCTATATATTTGTATTGGTGCGTGATAAGGCTATTTGGTCCAGAATACGCTTAAGACCTCAGTCAAGCAAGGATAATCGGCTGTCCTTACGCTAGCTACCTATCTATGCAGCATCAGGCTTCTACGCCTACTGGGCTTCTACGCCTACTTGGCTTCTATGCCAACTTGACAACTACTTGGCTTCTATGCCAACAAGATAACTATTTGGCTTCTACGCCATGGTGACAGTCGTTGGCTTCTACGCCAACCTTTTCTATGTGAGGGGCAGTTACCTACGTGGCTTGCATGCCGTGATCTTCGCAGCAGATATACGCGTTACCTTATAATGGGACATGCGTCACACACGAATTTAGAATATCATTTATACGTGGGTGGCAGTTATTATAACCGCCGCGTAAAAAGTGCCACTGTTCGGCTTCTACGCCGACTGGACGGTTACTGTCACAAAACCCTATAAATTGAGACCTCCAGCCACGGAGGTCGAGGGTCGAAGGGTCGAAGGATCAGATCGAAGAGCATCGGATCAGATTTTATTGTTGAGAGAGAATATCCTAGAGCATAGACAGAGGGGAGTGATTGACGACTTTGGCATCGAGCATCCAATCCCTCTTGCGATTTTTTTTGAAGCTTTTTCTTCTTCTACAGCACTTCTTCATCATCGTGTGGTCCAAGGGACAAAATAATTGACCGCAGATCAGACTCCTATAGCAATATTTACCCAGATTAAATTTTTGTACTTAACATCCTTGTATTGGATTAATTGTACTTCTTGTTTGTAAACCAAAGAAAGGGTTTCGTACAAACCTAGTTTTATTTCTTTCGTTTATTATCAAACACCAGGCAAGGCAAATGTGGTAGCAGATGCTCTTAGCAGAAGAGATAGTACATTTATGTTGACATCGCAACGACATATCTTAGAAGATCTTCAAAAAATGGGGATCGAGATAGTACTCCCACAAGATGTACGAGTATTGGCTAGTTTACAGGTATAATCTACCATTATAGAGAGGATTAAGGCAGCTCAGGCGAAAGATCCAAAAGTTTAAAAGCTTTGGATAGAATGTGAGTCTAGTCTCAAGAAAGAGTTGACGATTCATGAAGATAGAACTCTTAGGTTTGAAAATCTTCTCTTTGTACCAAGTGGAGATATCCGGCAAGAAGTAATAACCGAGGTGCACAGTTTCCAGTATTCAATTCATCCAGGAGGTACAAAGAAGTATCAAGATATCAAGCAACATTTTTGGTGATATATTTCTCGATGTTTGGTATACCAGCAAGTGAAGGCAGACCAACAAAGACCGACAGGATTATTACATCCGCTTCTTATTCCGGAGTGGAAGTAGGAACATATCACGATAGACTTTGTCATCGATTTACCTAGATCCCTGATTGGTCGTGATACAGTTTGGGTAATAGTGGATCGTCTCATAAAAATAGCTCAATTTTTCCTTTCGAGTAGAGAAATCCACAGAGCAGTTAGCAGAGATATACATGAGACAAATAGTAAAACAACACGATATCCCAGTGAGTATTGTATTCGATGTAGACACTCGGTTCACTTTATATTTTTGGAAGATTTTGCACCAGAGTTTGGACACCAAGTTAAGATTCAGTACCGCTTACCATCCACAAACATACGAGCAATCAGAGAGAACCATACAGACCCTTGAAGATATATTGTGAGCTTGTACTTTGGATTTTGGAGGGTCGTGGAAAGATCACCTTCATCTCGTTGAGTTCTCATACAATAACAGTTATCAAGCAAGTATTCTGATGGCAACCTTCGAAGCATTATATGGGTAAAAGTGTAGATCACTATTGGCATGGGATGATATAGGTGAGCGAAAGATGTTAGGCACAAAGATGATCACATAAACAATAGAAGTTGTCAAGCAAATCAGAGAGCGACTTCGGATTGCGCAAGATATGTATCATCATTGGGCATATCAGCATCGTAGGCCTTTAGAGTTTTGTGTTGGCGACCACGTGTTCTTGCAAAATTTTCCAACCCGTGGAGTCATTAGATTTGGGGTTCGCGGAAAGATTAGTCTGCGATACGTCGGTCCATTCGATATTCTCGAGCGGGTGGGTGATGTTGCTTATCGTCTTGCCCTTTCGCCTTCGCTATGTGAGGTACACGATATATTTTATGTATCTCAATTGCGTAGGTATGTCCCAGATTTGAGTCATATCCTCGACCATTTTGAGCTAGTCGTTGTTACCGACTTATTTTATGAGGAGCAACCCTTTGGGAGAGTCGAGTTGCTTGGGGTTATCACCCTTTGGGAGAGTCGATGTGGGAGCGCGGGGACGATATCCGATCTTGGTATCCGCATATGTTCGACATGGAAGGTATATTTGTTCTTATACCTTTGTATCTCGAATCTCGTGATTCGTTTACCTATGCTATGTGGCACTATTTTTTTTTATTATTTGCTTGAATTTGATTGCATGTGTAGATATGCTTGTAGTTAGCACAGTGCTTGTTCTGATTTCTTTAGCTAGTCTTGAGTTTGAATTCCGAGGACAAAATTTTCCTAAGGTGGGTAGAGATGTCACTCCCCGTTCCTGAAATATATATTTTAGGATATATTTATTTCTTGCTTGTATTTATTTCTTGCTTAGAGTATTTTTTTCTTACATGATTAATTAGGTTGCATGTACGGAGACTAGGCTCATTCTTTGGTTCAATTAGACCCATGGTTTAATTGTTGGGTTGGTTCATGAGTTGAATCCAGGGTCTAAACCTCAAACCCTGACTATAAAATCCAATATCTTTTTCTCTCTTCCCTCATTCTCTCCATTTCCTCTTCTTCCTTCATTTAGGCAAGTACACCTTGCACCACATGAAAAAATCTTTTGATTTTTGATTTCTTGCTTTTTTTTGCATTTTATTAGCCTATTATGTGCTCATGATAATTCTAAACAGTTTTAGTACTTAGAGTTTTTGGTTTTTATGGGTGAATTTGTGTAGATCTACTTTTCTAACTTAGGATTTTATGGGTTCCTTGAGTTTTTGGTGGTTTTGATCTACTAAAACATGGTATTTTGAAAAATATTTTTTCGAATAGATGAAGCACTTTATTTCGAGCATTTTGACTTTTGGTTCACTCAATTCAGAGTTAAAATAAAGTTTGTATGAAGAAAACAAAATTTTGGTTTTGGAACTTTCGCCATGGCTGAACCTGCTGTTTGGGACGATGAAGATTTCATGCCGCCCAGTACCATATGCGACAGAGAGTGCTATGCGGCATAAAAATTCTATGAGACCTGAACTCCTTGCCGCATACCAGCATGCGCCCATCTCTTTTAGACGTATAACTGACTAATACACATGTGTCTGAAGGGACTAATGTTTATTTGCTGAACAAATAAGAAATTTGCTAAGTCCAAGAGACACCTATGCAGCAGGACAGACCATGCGGCAATACAGGCTATGTGGCCGAGTCTCTTTTGGACGCATAACTCTGTTTTGCCCTTGCACAAAATTCTATGATTTTGTCCTTTCCTTTGACACTTTATGGCTTGTTACATTAGTTACATCAGTCACTTTTCTGACACGTATTTATTATCCGTGATTTATGTACTTAAACCGAAGAGTGAACTTTGACTTAACCTATGCGATAACTTATTCTAAGCGACAGTTAATCTTATGCGGCCTAAACCTATGCAGCAACTTATTCTATGCAACAGTTGATCCTATGCGGCCAAGACTTATGCGACAACTGATTCTATGCGAAAGCTGATCCCATGCGGCCTTGATCCTTATGTACGCATGCGGCCCCTTGCACACATTTTATTTGACTAGTTTTATTTGAATGTTCCTTTGGACTTTATAGGATGTATGTATGACTTTGAGGACCACAAGAGTATTAGACCTATCTATGCGTCATGACCCGACCACTTGTATTCGTGCTGATACACTTACTACGTGCTATGTGTTCCTACGCGATTATATTACATGATTACACTGCGATATACCTATGCATTACGCGACATGTGATATGACTTTATATCAAGCATGGACATAAGGGTTACTCAATGACCAAGCGTGGCTAGGATCTGTTGGTTATTGCATCACGCTAGGATGAATCCAAATTGACCTATCAAGTAACAAAGTGGATTCGTATCTAGCGTGGACGTACTTTGGTATATCATATAAGAGGAGTAACATGTGACCACGCCATGTGATTCTAGTTAATAATAGGGTTAACTAGGCAACTAAACTTGTAGAGTATTAGGAGGGAATAGAATCTCGAGATCATGCCTAACTAGCCTCTTCCAGTCATCTAAATTGGGGTGTGTAGGCTAGTACCCATGGATATTGTTTATGTCCTCATTAGTGGATGGCAATATCTGACTATTATATGATACTATTTTTTCTATGCGATCTTAGCATGGTAGCCTTACGAGGGACTAGTGCACAATACTATGTGCTATACGGCAATTTATGGCTCGCCTAACCCTACTAGTACCTGGTTCGATTTAAGGATTCATATATGCATAATATCTCTGGGATAACCCATACTCCATCTAGTAATTCTTACAAGTGATTGATCAATTATGTAACTGAGATTATTTATGTATTTTATCTGTTATCAAATAGTTTAGGGATATGGTCTATCATGGTGCGATGGTCTAACCCTAGTTCTTATTTGGTTGTAGGGTTAGATTATTATGTCACGATAGGCTATGAACCGAAACTATGAGACATAACTATATATATCTATTTCATAACCTGGTTTTATTTCTTCATTCGTGCTTCCTTTGTGTTACTAGCTATTTGGGGTCTAACCCCACGGGTTTTGCATGGCCAGGTTTAGCACTAGTGCCCGAGGATCAAGCGTAGTTACCCTGAATAATGGCGCATACCAGGCGGATGGCATTTGAAGGGAACGAGTAGATTTCTTTTTCCCTTCTCGTTATTGCATACTTTACTTACTTTGGGCATTTAGCCACCGATACATGTTAGATGTAAATATGGACATTTAGTTTTCCTACATGATTGTAATGAATCAAACTGCAGCTGATCATGGTTATGTCCTTTTGATACTCTGTCAGCTTTCTTATTTTGCATAGCTGGTTTCCAGAATATTATGGCAGAACATTTGGAACGCCTTACTTCCTTGTCATATATGTCATATGTTTATTGTTCTTGCTTGACTTATTGAGACAGTATATGTGTTGTGTGACCCTAAGTGACTTGCTTGTAGTATGCATTCCCTTGTCTAGTTATAGCCGTGACTGACGTACGACGTTCTATACCTTTTACGGGGGAGCTGGCCATGCCCATCTCCGTATTCCGGTACTGGAGCGTAACAAGGTAGTTCAAAAAGATGAACCATTATTTCTCTGTTGGGAATAATGAATAGAATATGATTCAGAGGTAATATGAACATGAATCATATCATTCACCTTGATTGGTACAAAAAATATGCCAGATTATTTCCAATCCAACTGGGGATTAAGAATAAAATATCCTTAAAGTAACTGGGCTTTTTAAATGGGATACTTTGCTAGAAATAATGGTTTGGATGATCTTAATGAGAACATTTTATTGAATCTAAGGATTGTTCTGCTGGGAAACTTAGTGGACCTATTACCTATATCTTATTCAAAATAAATGAATAAAGGCAATAGTTTGAGGTAAAGAAGAGTTTTTCTAACTCCTTTGGAAATTACATTCCGTCGGGGATCGGATAAAATTTACTTCGCTGGAGATGGAGAAGTATAGGTCTTACCTAGACGTAATACTTCTTAAGAAACTTGTCGTTGATGGGAATCATTATTAAATCTCTATTAGGCTTAGCGAGCCTGTAAGCACCGTTGGAGAATACCGTTTCAACCACATATGGGCCTTCCCACTTAGCCTAGAATTTGTCTTTGCACTTGTGGGTTATTGCCATATGTATCCTTACTGTAAGGACCAGTTCGCCATCTTGGAATATTCTTTCTTTTACTTTCTGATTAAAAGCTTTGGAGATGAGCGTTTGATATAACTAAATACATTATTGAGCCTATAAACATTTTTTATCCAATGCTTCTAACTCTTGAAGTCTCAAACGATCTTTGTTCTCTATTATTAGCTTATTAGAAATAGCTATCCCGAGAGAGAAAATCTGGATCTCGAGTGGAAGGACTGCTTCACATCCATAGACTAAGGAATATGGTGTAATACCAATTGGTGTTCAGACTGTGGTACGATAAGCCTACAAGCATTCTCCGAGCTTCTCATTCCAATCACGCTTGTTGGATGAGAAAAACTTCTTGAGTAGCTTGATTATAGTTTTATTGAAGGCCTCTGCTAAGTCGTTGGCTGCTGGATTATAGGTTGTAGAAGCTACGTTCTGGATTTGATTTTTGTCACATAACCGATATAACGCTTGACTAGCAAAATATGGTCCATTATCGTGTATTATTCTTCGGGGAATATCAAAACGATAAATCACATGGTGCTTAACGAAACTGATCACATTGGATTTCTTCACCTCAATGTGTAGAATTGCCTTTCCCTATTTAGATAAATAGTCGATTATTGCAAGTATGAATCGATGTCCTCTGGAAGAATGTGGGCTGATAGGACCAATAATGTCCATTCTCTATGCTTTAAAAGGCCAGGATGCAGCCGTAGGGTATAAGAATTCTGATGGCTGGTGTATAAAGTCAGCGTGGATCTAACATACTATGCATTTATGAGCATAATCTACTGTATCCGCCACCTTAGTGGGTCAGTAGTAACCCATCCTCCTGAGACAATCCTGTAATTTAGGACATGGCTGATGTGCTTCACAGATGCCGTCATGAGCTTCGCGAAGTGATTGTCTTGCTTCAATATTAGAAAGACAACGCAATAGCAGTATATCGTATGAATGACGATATAATATTTTGGATGAGGCATCATAATAGAATAAGAGTGAATGTCTTTTAATGTAAGTAGCTTCTTTGGGATTGTCACGACCCGCACCCGGGGTAAGGGTACTAGTCGGAAACAACGCCCAGCCTACGCCGCAGAATCGGCGGTAGAACGCTGTCTAGATAATCTATCTAATATAATGAACCACCAATAAAGATAGTATACTCAATCACAGAACTAAGATAGAATGAACACGAATCAGATAAGAATAGAATAGTCACCATACAACTCATGAGTTTAAAATAATACACCAATGAGTCTGAAGAACAACAGAATGAGCTGGAGACAAATCCAGTACAAAAGAATACTACAATACTACAAAGCTACAACTCGAGGGTCAACTGTCTCAATTGGGATAAGTCCCTCTTGAGCCAGGGTCTCAGAATCTAAACCCACAACATCCTGGGGTCCATAATAGGTAGGGTACTCCTCAGTGTCATCTGGAAAAATATATCCAGTCAGGAAAGGAGCAGAGTACATCTCTAACAGCAGTTCTAATCCATGATAAAAACTATGTAACAGTAAATAGCTGTGGATAAACAAGATGCACAAAATAGATACAAGAGATATATAGACAATAAGGAAATACTGGAAAGAAATACAATAATGAACAATATGCCAATGAAACAATAATACTAATGACTAAGTGTGTGAGTACTAGCTTAACATGTGATCGGCTTGGGCAAGATACAATGCGGCCTGGCTAATCATACGTGCGGTGCATGATCAACACTATTCGCTTACCAATACTTTATTCAATAGGGATTTGATCACATATCTATAATAATACTCCTCACCCCCAACTGGTATAATAGATCCAACCACGGTATGCTATGGCACTAGATTTCCCAAGAAGACAGCGACTCCTCCCGAAAATTGGTGTCTGTACATGTACAAGATAACCAATGAAACAATACTTGCACCATATACACATATACCAAGGAATAATATCTCATGACGAGATCCGGATATACCAATCCATGTAACCATAGTGTCAAGAGAAACATGTATATCTACACTAGATACAACGAACATAGAGGATATCATAAATGAGAAACTATCAGAGAATGTACTCGCCTGAAGTCCAAAGAACAGTCTCACAGATGTCTGACTCGGTACCTCGAAGACCTAGATATGGAATACCACATTAATACAAGGTCCCGGAAAGAGAACAAGTCAAACTAGTCAACTTCTAGGTCAATAAATAAATTCTAAGTCAAAAGTCAACTATGGTCAACTCTAAAGTCAACTAAAGTCAAACATGGTCAAACCAAGGTCAACCTCACAAGAAATCTATATAAATAATATAGAAAATAAAATACAACAATTTAGGAATCAAAATTAGATCCCAAAAGATACCCACACAAGAATACTAATAATACAAATAATGCACACTCTAAATAATGTATATACAAACCAATATTTATACAAATAAAATAATATATTATTATTAGTATTATACCTCACAAAAACACCTATATATATACATATATAAATAAAAATGCATATATATATATATAAACAATTTAATAACTATATACTTATATATACATACATATAAACTTACAAAATTAAAATACCAAACACATGCACATATGTACGTATTTTACATGGCTAGAAGCACACATAAAAATACATTCATTAAATTAACAATTAAATATATAATAATTATAAATAATATAATTATACATTTAAACACATAAATATATTTTATAAAATATTTATGTATAATTTATGTTATTAACATAAGTACATATATATTTGCATGCAAGAAAGCTACATACATATATTTATACATCACATTAGAACACATAGAAATATAGATCTATGCTACAATAAATACCATAATAAATACACTAAAATAATATATAATATCTATATATATTTACTAGTTATAAATGAAGAATTTTAAAGTATAAATAATTAGATCTACACAAAAATACACCAAATTGGAGAGTATCACACCGTATCCCACTAGATCTAGGATACGCATGTGACACGAGTCTAACACACAACCAAATGTACCCCGAAGGACACAAACAAGTCACAAATAATATTTATGAACAAATTAAAGTGTCAAAAGTAGATCTATGTGTCCGTGTCAAAATACGACATGTTCAAAGCCCCGTGTCGGAGGGAAAACCCCCAAAATGATACGTATCACCAAATAGTTGGGATACGAACCACATGTACCCAAATATGGATACGACACAAGCCCTAAACACAAAAACACATGCCCAATTGATCTATAGGAACAATTGACATACACTAAAAAAATATAAATTCGGAATTCCAACAAAATTAACACAAAAAGTACCTTAACTTTCTCCATGGGTCTCCTATGAACACAAAACAAAGTCCTATGGGTAGTACATACATATAGGTTGATTTTACATGATTAAATCTCAGATTTAGAAGCTATTTAAATGGGAAAATCTGAATTATACCTATTGGGAGATGGATTCCCAATGAAACCTCCAATTGAGATGAACTTGCTTCCAAATTGTAGATCCTTGCTCCTTTTTGTAGATCCTTGCTTTCTCCTTCTAGATCCTTGCTTTTCAACTTTCTAATGGTGAATTGGGAAGAATTTTGAATGAATTTGGTAGAAAATTAGAATGGGAATGGAGGGAATTTGGGAGTGGAAAATTCTAGATCTAGATTTGGAATGAGAATGAGAGGAGAGGGAAATTTCCCCCCTCTAATATAGGCCGGCCATGCCCCCTTCCCCAAGCAATTGTAAAATGTCCAATGTACCCCTTGGGGCCTCTCATGAAGAAATAATAAAGGAAGGAAGCTTCTAGTCTAATTATTTAATTAATTTAATCCATCTCCTTAACTATGGGCTTTCTAAATGGGCCAAATCTAACTATTTAATTCATGTTGGTCCATGGGTCCAAACTACACTAGTTGGGTCCACTAAAATAAGTCCAAAATAATTAAATAACATCCAACAACAATTAAATAATACAACAAAAATTATTTACCATGCACAATATTTATTTAAATAGGAAATTACTAAAATACCCTTTTTCCTAAAATATGGTAGTGACAAGTCTACCCTCCTTAAAATAATTTTGTCCTCGAAATTTAAAGATAAAAACTACCCCCAGAAAAATCACAGAACAGAACTAAAGAATCATAATTAACTAATGAACAGAACATTACAAGAAAATAACATACCTCAAGGTACAAACAAATATGGATAACGCTCTTGCATGTCATCCTCTCTCTCCCAGGTAGACTCCTCCGGAGAGTGATGCCTCCATGCGACGTGTACCGAAGGAATAGTCTGGTTCCTCAGCACCTTCTCTCTCCGATCCAGAATCTCAACTGGCTGCTCTGGATAGCTAAGAGTAGGGCCCACCTCTATCTCTGAGTGATCCAATACATGACTAGGATCTGCCACGTATCGTCTCAACTGTGATACATGAAACACGTTGTGCACTCCCTCCAATGCAGGTGGCAAGTCTAGTCTATAAGCAACTGCACTGATCCTCTCTAGAATAGTGAAAGGTCCGATGAATCGCGGACTAAGCTTTCCGCCTCCACCGAAGCGAATCGTGCCTCGTGTCGAAGAAATCCTCAGAAACACCAAACCACCCACCTAGAACAAAACACCAAAACAAGAACAAGCACAAACAAAATCTAAACTATACCTCGAACTCCAAAGGTCTCCGATAGCTATCGGCCCAATGCCGCTGTCTGTCCTGCGCTACTCGAAGTCTGTCTCTGATCAACTGAACCTTCTCCGCTGCATCCACAACCATCTCTGGCCCAAGCAAAACTCTCTCTCCAACATCGTCCCAAGACAAAGGAGTACGACACCTCCGACCATATAGAGCTTCAAAAGGTGATATCTCTATACTGGCCTGGTAACTGTTGTTGTAAGCAAACTCTACCAAATGGAGATGGTCCTCCCAAGAACCCCCAAAATCTAGTACACAAGTGCATAACATATCATCGAGAGTCTGGATAGTCCGCTCTGACTGCCCATCTGTCTGGGGATGATATGCAGTACTGAACTTGAGCTGAGTGCCCAAACTCTCCTGCAAACTCCTCCAGAAATGAGAAGTAAAGCGACTATCCCGATCTGAGACTATGCTGACGGGAACTCCATGTATCCTAACGATCTGCCTCACATAAATCTCTACCAGCTTCTCCGTAGACAAACCCACCTTGAAAGACAAAAAGTGGGCCGACTTGGTCAACCTATCAACAATGACCCAAATCACGTCTTTCCCTCCTGGAGATCGTGGAAGTCCGGACACAAAATCCATAGTAATGTGTTCCCACTTCCACTCTGGAATGGGTAATGGCTGAAGTAACCCTTCTGGCCTCTGCCTCTCGGCTTTCACCTGCTGACACACTAAGCATCTGGATACAAACTAGGCCACTTCCCTCTTCATGCCATACCACCATACACTCTCTCGCATATCCCGATACATCTTGTTAGCACCTGGATGTATGGAAAAATGAGAGCGATGCACTTTCTGCAATACCTCCTCTCGCAACTCCCCACTAGGCACACATAATCTAACTCCATGTCTCAAAGATCCATCCTCTGCAATAGTGAAATCATCCTCCAATCCTGCTCTCACCTGAGCTCTGATACTCCTCAAAGATACATCATCATACTGTGCTGCCTTAATCCTGTCCATCAAATCTGAGTGTATCTGCAATCCCCACATCTGCATAGCACCACCAGGAACAATCACCTCAATGCCCAAGCTCTCCAAGTCCTCCAACAAATATCGATCCTGCGTTAAGAACATAGCTACCGGATACCTGCTCAAAGCATCGGCAACTACATTGGCTTTCCCAGGATGATATTGCAAAGAGATATCAAAATCCTTCATCAGTTCCAACCACCGATGCTGCCTCATGTTCAACTCCTTTTGCGTGAAAATGTACTTCAAGCTTTTATGGTCTGTGAAGATCTCCACACGCTCTCCGTACAAATAATATTTCCATAACTTTAGGGCGAATATGATAGCTGCCAACTCCAAATCATGGGTAGGATAGTTCTTTTCATGAGGACGCAATTGCCTGGATGCATAGGCAATCACTTTTCCATGCTGCTGAAGAACACAACCTAAACCCTTCCCCGATGCATCACTATAAATAGTGAAACCTCCGGACCCTGATGGCAACGTCAAAATAGGAGCAGACGTCAACCTCTTCTTCAATTCTTCAAAAGCAACCTGGCAATCCTCCGTCCAAACAAACTCCACATCCTTCCTTGTGAGTCTGGTCATCGGCTCGGCAATCCTCGAAAAATCTTGCACAAACTTCCTGTAGTAGCCTGCCAATCCCAAGAAACTCCTGATCTCTGCTACCGAACTCGGAGTCTTCCAAGATTCCACTGCTGAAATCTTCTTCGGATCCACTGAAATACCATCACCAGTCACAATATGCCCTAAGAATTCTACCTTGTCCATGAAAAACTCACATTTGGACAACTTCCCATACAACTTCTCCTTCCTCAGCACATCCAACACAATCCTCAAATGCTCCTCATGCTCCTCCGATGTCCTCGAGTATATGAGTATGTTGTCGATGAACACCACCACGAACTTGTCAAGGTACTGGTGGAACACCTTGTTCATCAAGTTCATAAATACCGCCGGTGCATTAGTCAAACCAAACGGCATCACCATAAACTCGAACTGACCATACCGAGTTCTAAAAGCAGTCTTCAGTATGTTCTCCAGCTTCACCTTCACCTGATGGTAGCCTGATCTCAAATCTATCTTAGAAAATACCTTCGCACCACTCAACTGATCAAACAGATCATCAATCCGTGGCAAAGGATACTTATTCTTGATAGTGAGATTATTCAAAGCCCTGCAATCAATGCACATACGCACCGATCCATCCTTCTTCGGTACAAACAATACCGGGGCTCCCCATGGTGAAGAACTCGATCTGATAAACCCTTTATCCTGCAATTCGTCCACCTGCTTCTTCAACTCGACCAGCTCGCTATTGTTTACTCTATTGACATGTTGCAAAATTGGTTCTGCACCTGGTACCAAGTCTATAGAAAATTCAACATCTCGATCTGGTGGCAATCCTGGCAATTCCTCAGAAAATATATCCAAGAATTCTGCTATCAACGGATGCGGCAACTCCTTGTCTTCCACCATAGCTCCACAAATAATGCCTTCTTCCTGCTCCGCAGTTCCTCTAGCAAACTCGAACTCTGGCTCTCCTGGCGAACCAAACAAAACTCTACCTCCTCTACAGTCTATGCTAGCACAGTGCCTACTCAACCAATCCATCCCAAGTACAATGTAGTAGCTCGGAAGTGGCATTACAAGTAGACACGCACTCAACTCCCGGCCTCCCAGAGTAACTCTCCGATCTTTGCAAATATCATTAACCAGGATAATACCTCCCCCGGTCATGATCTTGCAAGTCCTAAGCAAAGACTCAGCTACCAAACCATGCTTCAGAGCAAAAGAAACAGATACAAAACTATGGGAAGCACCACTATCAAACAAAGCTAAAGCTGGAATGGAATCCAGAAGAATAGAACCTGCAATGACATCTCCTGTGGGTTCCTCCTCTTCGACGGTCATAGCAAACGCTCGTCCCTGCCGAGCACCTCCCTGCTGTTGATGCTGGACAAAACGCTGCTGCTGTGTCGGAAGTGGTCCCCTCGGTTGTGCTGCAGGTGGTCCCGTCTGTGTCCTCGAAGCTGGAGCTGCTCCTTGAACTACACGACGAGGACACTCCCTTGATTGATGCCCTTCAGTACCACAATACAAACAAACTCCTAACCTCCTCCTGCAAACTTCCCAGATGTGGCCGGGCTTCTTGCAGAAGTTGCATGGAGCTTGCTGTAACTGTCTCTGCTGCTGAGGTGCCTGGTGAAAAGGCGCTCTAGCTGGAGTCTGGTTCTGTTGTGGCTGCTGGAAAGGTCTAGACTGGAAATGAGGATGTTTGGCAGATACTGCACTGCCGTTGGCCCCCAGAAAAGAATCACGGTCTCTCTTGGTCTTCAAACCCAGATCCCGCTCAACCTTGCGTGCCTCCGCAAGTATCTCCGAGTATGTATCATAAAAAGACAGAATAAGGATCAATATGGCACAAGATGTAAGACATCAAGGAAAGGACAATTTAAGGGATCAAGTATCAATGTCAAAGGAGAATAGTTGAATAAAAAGAATTTTCCTAGATGTGATTGAGTATCTCAGCCTATATCCTATATCCTATCGCAGGCTCGTAGTAGTACAACTAAGTTGTCGCACTACCACGACATCACATACTTGTGAAGCTAGACCTGCATGGGCCACCACCAAAAATGTGTCACGACCCGCACCCGGGGTAAGGGTACTAGTCGGAAACAACGCCCAGCCTACGCCGCAGAATCGACGGTAGAACGCTGTCTAGATAATCTATCTAATATAATGAACCACCAATAAAGATAGTATACTCAATCACAGAATTAAGATAGAATGAACACGAATCAGATAAGAATAGAATAGTCACCATACAACTCATGAGTTTAAAATAATACACCAATGAGTCTGAAGAACAACAGAATGAGCTGGAGACAAATCCAGTACAAAAGAATACTACAATACTACAAAGCTACAACTCGAGGGTCAACTGTCTCAATTGGGATAAGTCCCTCTTGAGCCAGGGTCTCAGAATCTAAACCCACAACATCCTGGGTCCATAATAGGTAGGGTACTCCTCAGTGTCATCTGGAAAAATATATCCAATCAGGAAAGGAGCAGAGTACATCTCTAACAGCAGTTCTAATCCATGATAAAAACTATGTAACAGTAAATAGCTGTGGATAAACAAGATGCACAAAATAGATACAAGGGATATATAGACAATAAGGAAATACTGGAAAGAAATACAATAATGAACAATATGCCAATGAAACAATAATACTAATGACTAAGTGTGTGAGTACTAGCTTAACATGTGATCGGCTTGGGCAAGATACAATGCGGCCTGGCTAATCATACGTGCGGTGCATGATCAACACTATTCGCTTACCAATACTTTATTCAATAGAGATTTGATCACATATCTATACTAATACTCCCCACCCCCAACTGGTATAATAGATCCAACCACGGTATGCTATGGCACTAGATTTTCAAAGAAGAGAGCGACTCCTCCCGAAAATCGATGTTTGTACATGTACAAGATAACCAATGAAACAATACTTGCACCATATACACCATATACCAAGGAATAACATCTCATGACGAGATCCGGATATACCAATCCGTGTAACCATAGTGTCAAGAGAAACATGTATATCTACACTAGATATAACGAACATAGAGGATATCATAAATGAGAAACTATCAAAGAATGTACTCGCCTGAAGTCCAAAGAACAGTCTCACAGATGTCTGACTCGGTACCTCGAAGACCTAGATATGGAATACCACATTAATACAAGGTCCCGGAAAGAGAACAAGTCAAACTAGTCAACTTCTAGGTCAATAAATAAATTCTAAGTCAAAAGTCAACTATGGTCAACTCTAAAGTCAACTAAAGTCAAATATGGTCAAACCAAGGTCAACCTCACAAGAAATCTATATAAATAATATAGAAAATAAAATACAACAATTTAAGAATCAAAATTAGATCCCAAAAGATACCCACACAAGAATACTAATAATACAAATAATGCACACTCTAAATAATGTATATACAAACCAATATTTATACAAATAAAATAATATATTATTATTAGTATTATACCTCACAAAAACACCTATATATATACATATATAAATCAAAATGCATATATATATATATAAACAATTTAATAACTATATACTTATATATACATACATATAAACTTACAAAATTAAAATACCAAACACATGCACATATGTACGTATTTTACATGGCTAGAAGCACACATAAAAATACATTCATTAAATTAACAATTAAATATATAATAATTATAAATAATATAATTACACATTTAAACACATAAATATATTTTATAAAATATTTATGTATAATTTATGTTATTAACATAAGTACATATATATTTGCATGCAAGAAAGCTACATACATATATTTATACATCACATTAGAACACATAGAAATATAGATCTATGCTACAATAAATACCATAATAAATACACTAAAATAATATATAATATCTATATAAATTTACTAGTTATAAATGAAGAATTTTAAAGTATAAATAATTAGATCTACACAAAAATACACCAAATTGGAGAGTATCACACCTTATCCCACTAGATCTAGGATACGCATGTGACATGAGTCCAACACACAACCAAATGTACCTCGAAGGACACAAACAAGTCACAAATAATATTTATGAACAAATCAAAGTGTCAAAAGTAGATCTATGTGTCCGTGTCAAAATACGACATGTTCAAAGTCCCGTGTCGGAGGGAAAACCCCCAAAATGACACGTATAACCAAATAGTTGGGATACGAACCACATGTACCCAAATATGGACATGACAAAAGCCCCAAACACAAAAACACATGCCCAATTGATCTATAGGATCAATTGACACACACAAAAAAATATAAATTCAGAATTCCAATAAAATTAACACAAAAAGCACCATAACTTTCTCCATGGGTCTCCTATGAATACAAAACAAAGTCCTATGGGTAGTACATACATATAGGTTAATTTTATATGATTAAATCTCAGATTTAGAAGCTATTTATATGGGAAAATATGAATTATACCTATTGGGAGATAGATTCCCAATGAAACCTCCAATTGAGATGAACTTGCTTCCAAATTGTAGATCCTTGCTCCTCTTTGTAGATCCTTGCTTCCTCCTTCTAGATCCTTGCTTTTCAACTTTCTAATGGTGAATTGGGAAGAATTTGGAATGAATTTGGTGGGAAATTGGAATGGGAATGGAGGGAATTTGGGAGTGGGAAATTCTAGATCTAGATTTGGAATGAGAATGAGAGGAGAGAAAAATTTCCCCCCTCTAATATAGGCCGGCCATGCCCCCTTCCCCAAGCAATTGTAAAATGTCCAATGTACCCCTTGGGGCCTCTCATGAAGAAATAATTAAGGAAGGAAGCTTCTAGTCTAATCATTTAATTAATTTAATCTATCTCCTTAACTATGGGCTTTCTAAATGGGCCAAATCTAACTATTTAATTCATGTTGGTCCATGGGTCCAAACTACACTAGTTGGGTCCACTAAAATAAGTCCAAAATAATTAAATAACATCCAACAACAATTAAATAATACAACAAAAATTATTTACCATGCACAATATTTATTTAAATAGAAAATTACTAAAATACCCTTTTTCCTAAAATGTGGTAGTGACAGGGATCCCATAAGCAGCATAGTCTATAAAAGGGTTTCTCCTATCTTTATCAATGGAGGTTGACTTTATGGTGAAGCTCTGTTCAATGTGAAGATTGTTCTTGACACAAAATAATTTTTGACTTGTCAATGTGATTGAATATTATCTTTTCAGAGGAATGGCCAACGATGTTGCTAAACTAGCCAAAGCATATGCTTAAAATTCTGTGATCGAGGCACATATTTAATAAAAAACTATTTTGAAGGTAAAAGCCAACTCAATTGTCGCTTGATGATAAGGGATGAGGAATTCATGTCGAACCTCATACTCTCCCCTATTCTGATTGGCAATTAGCTTAGAATCTCCGTAGGCTTCAAGATACTCTATATCCAATTGTTTGGCTAATTAGAGGTTAATGAGTAAAGCATTATATTCTGCCATATTATTCGAATATGGTTCACTTAGAGAATATGCATGATGAATGAGTAGTTTGTCAGGAGATACTAGGAATATGCCTACTCCGGCTATGATGTTATCTTTGTATCATATTCTTGATGCGCCATCGAAGAAAAATTGTCAGGTCTCATCTTCCATCGCCATATTAGATTCTAAGACTTCATCAAGAATTTTGTCATACAACTTGGAAGTTTCTGGTACAGGATGAGCTTCTAGGAAATTGTCTAGGGCTTGGGCCTTCACTGTTTTTTGTGGGATATGTAATGACCCATTTCGCTCAAGCGGAGAACCGATTCAAAATGCACAAGTGCAACGACTTGACCCACTTTGCTCAGTGAGAAGACTTACTTGAGGCAAAGGATTTCAGACTTGGCCCTTCAGGAGTTCAGACTTAGACTTTCAAAGGCTCGCTCGAAGTATCGCTCGATCGAGGCAAAATATCGGTAAGGTGGGTGGCTACGATGAACCTGTCTTTGCTTAGCCAGCATACTTAAAATATGGATGATACATGCTAGTCACTAGGTGAATCACCCCTTGCATGCTAATAAAGAATACAATGCACCTAGCTAAGGGAATAATCTCATCTTGTATTGCTTGTATTATAACATGAAAATAAAACTTGGCTTCTAACATGGACCCTCGCATGCTACCTTATCTTCGTGCAAGTAGACCCCGCTATGCCTCGAGTAGATCATTATATACTCTTCGTAGTGCACTGCTTCACTTGTTTGCACTGCTCGCCTTGTGGATTATGTCGCCGATATGCCCATGTACGGTTTCATTCATCGTGCTACCCCTTAGACCCGTGCTAACGTAAAGGCTTATGTTATAAAGTAGACTATATAGTATTTTTCCTTATGCTTATGTTTCAAAAAAATGCAATACTTGCCTGCTTACATTCTAACTTGTACTCGTTTGCCTCATTTTAATGCTTTTCACATAATCTTATGGCGTGATCCAGTAACACTATCTATATCATGCATGCATCTAGTTAGCAAAAAGATGATCAAATAGTCCTTTTGTACAATATGAACCTGCAAGTATTCGGGACCGTTAGGTCGCCAAGGCAGTTCTCAAACTAGGGTAATATATTAAGTCAAGTTGAACTCTGAATGAGAATTATGTCAAGTAAAGCAAGAATCAAAACTCGTAGAGCAATACTCGTTCACATCATTATGAAGAGTGATTACTTTGGAACCTATCAACTGCTGGATCTTTCCTTTCAATACGTAACACGCTTTTGTAGGATGATCATATATCGGTGATACATAAAATATTTTGGATCGTCTATTTTATCGCTCTCATCTAGTTGTTTGATATCAGGCAACTGGAGTTTATTCCTTTCTGTCAAATAATCGAAAATATTGTAGATATCATCATCGTCGAAGGAATATTCTTCTTTAGGTCTTGGAACTTCTAGAGTCTTCTGCTTAGGTGGGGAAGGAGCCCATTTGGAAACATCACAAGAAGAGCTTGTTTCCCTTTCTTGTTTCGATTATTATTATCATTATTATAACCTCCGTATCCTGAAATTCTAGCTTAAATATTGTTATTACATTAATTTGGGGCTATTGGAATTTTTTTCACAATTTTTGGTTAATTAAAAACTAGTAACACTAATTTTTTAGGGCTTTTAAGAATTTATTTTAGTGTCAAACATAATTAAAAATATCTTAAAGTTTTATTTTAGGTTCTAAATAATCAATTATATTTTTTAGAATTTTTTGAGAATTTTTGATTATTTTTAGCATTTATTTTTAGTTAATTATGCAAAAACTGAATTAAAACTATTTTCTGAAAAAAATCCATAAAACAAATTACCCTGCCCAGTCAGCCAACAGGGGCCCGCTCGTCAGCCTCCCACAACAAACATGATGGGGCCCTCTTGTCAGTGACTCGCGGGCGTGGGTGCGGGTGCAACCAGTCCGAGCCGAGTCGAGTCCGAATTTGACTCAGACTCAGCCGAGCCAAGCCGGGCTGAACCCTGGTCGTCCGATCTGGACAGGAGTTCCTGGGTGGATGCAATGTGGCGCACTCTGATTCGTGGCTCATCCTCTCTCCTCTATATATATGGTGGAGAGGTTATAATTTTTAGGATTTTTCTTTTAGCCGATTTTGAGGAGTTGTCATTCAGGGTTTTCTTCATCTTCCAAAAGCCATTGTGGATAGCTCCGGACTTTAAACATGTCCCCGTTTCTTGCATTAGAACCGCATTGAGGTTATTTTTTTGAATATATAATTTGTTTCACGAAATCTATTGTATTAAATTCTGAAAAATTTGTAGAGCACAACATGTCTGAAAATAGATGCATCTTAGTGTTTTAATGATTTTGGGAGAACCAGGAATCCGAATAATAAACCGTTTAAATTTTCGGAAAGATAACATCGAGAAAATTGACATATGTTTTTCCTAGATTTTAATTCAAATTATTTATATACTTTAAATTCAATAGAACTTCTAGGTTAGGAATTAATCACCGTTGCACAATACGATTTTGTATGTGCAATAATTTTTAAACGAATTTTAATCCGGATGAGCCATAAATTTCAGTATATTTGTGACACTGAAATCTATAGGAAATTATGCATGAAATTCAAGTTTTTATTGGTTGACTTTTTGGTCAACGGATCGCCTTGATTTGCGTACCATGAGTCTCGAGTTGATAAAATTTGGTTTCTTTGGACAAAATTTAAGAATTAACCTAAATACAAAATATAAGATTAAAATAGAATTTTAGAGTAGTTATTCTAGAATTAAATAAATTAAAATAAATTATCTCTTGACATGGTAACATATCATACGTAGGATTTTGACTCTGAATTGGGACTTGATCCAATCACAGCTAAGGACCACAGGCGAGTACATTTCCGTGATTACTTTCAATGCTTAATTGTCTCTATAATGCATGCTTAGTATTGATTATTTGATTTTTGACACTTGTTACACATATTAATATGATGGATTCTTGTTATGAGATACATGACTGTTTTGGATTGTTGTTATTTCTTCGTGACTGGTTCGGAATCCATATTATACTCGTGGGAAGAAGAAATACTTAGTGGACATGTGAACTACCCTTTCCATCCCATGGTCTTACTGGAATAATAGCAACAAAGCACGACACGTGTAGTTTGCCGAATTTTACCCTTAGTCGTTCATATGTCAACACGGTATTTCAAATCACGTAGAGTAGTTGTTCCTATATGTTCTTCCATAAATTATATTTATTTCCTATATTGCTTGGAGATATTGTACTATATCTTTTCCAATACAGTACTTCAGCATTTAGTTATTCTGGGTGTGTTATTGTGATTTTAGTTTTGTTGCTATCATATATTCTTTACTATTTATTGTCTTATAGCTTCTACCATGTGTTGGAACTATTTTTACTGTTATGTACTCATTCCTTTCCTGACTAAATAACCATATTTTAGGTGACTACGAGGAGGATGTGATCCCTACACATTATGGACTGTATGCTAACGACATAACTGAGCCTGATCTTGCCCTTCAGGAGGATCAGGAAGAGTTAGCAGCTCAGATACTGTCTGCAATGGAATAGTTTAGTAGAGTAGTTGGTTTTGTTAGTTATTTTGGACCGGATTGTTCTCCGATAATTTTTCTAGAGTATTTTGAATATTGTTCCTTGGATATTTAGTCATTTTTGGGAGACTTCTTGGATCCGCATCGAGACTATTATTTTATTATTATTTATGGTGTATTCATTTAAATTAGTGCATGTGATTGAGTATAGTGTAGAGATGTATATATATTGTGAGTTATAGATTATACTTGTGGCTTATTGTATAGCGTTCTACCACCGGCACTACGGCGTAGGCTGGACATACTCATGACTCATGCCTAAATCCAGGGTGCAGGGCGTGACAGTATTTGGCATTACTACTATTGAAGGGAGACTTCCCTTTATCTTTGGCACTAGGCATCTGTAGCCCTAATTGACGGGCAACCTTCGCACTACCATCGGCAGCTTCGGCTCCTAAGATGAACGTCATCCAATCCTAAAATTAAGTAGGGCCTGTCCAGAGTGCTACTGTAGGCAACAAATTTTTCTTGTAAGTATCAATGAACGCAAAATCTAGAATTCCCAAGGGCAACCTCAGATTTTCTTGCCTGAAACATTCTACGAATTCATGAGCTGAATCTTTCACTTTTTGCTTGATGTCAATGAGCGAAGACATAGTCATGTACATGCCTCCCTCATAGAATCGGATAAGAAAAAGATATTTCAAGTCATCAAATGAGGAGATGCAGTTATCAGATTAACTACGGTACCAATCATAGGCTATGTCGGCCAAGCACCCGATAAATACCCTGGTGAGGAGAGTGTCATTCTTCTATAAATGCACCATCATCTTGTCGAAGTAATTGATATATTGAATCAGCGATGCTATCCCGTCAAACAAGACCATTGATTGAGGCTTGTATTTTAGAGGGAAAGGAACATTATTCCAATGAGAGGGATAAGGCTGCTTCACCCCTAGTTTTTGAAGCTGCTGGTTATTTTTTAAAGCGTCGAACTGTGCATCCAATTATCGAATCGCTTCAGGAGGATCTTTATGCTAAAGCGGTACATCTGATTAGAGAGATATTTGATGAACATGTGCCACTACCGGAGTAGGTTCACTTTCAACATTGAGGGGATTAAGAGTTGGTGCTACTGACTCTTGATTGGGAACTACCTCTAGATTTACATTACCTGGGGAAAGTTCTACCCCCTGAGTAGGCTGTACAGGAATGGATGCGGCCATTTGGACCGGTGTTGGTGTAGTAGAATATTGGGCCATCATCATTTGTCACTCTCCGCTCCAATATACGTATTTGGAGCGTAATTATTTTGCTAGCGTAGTTATATGTTGTAGAGAGACTAGACCCATTCTTTGGTTAAGTTGGCTCTTGGTTTATTTGTTTGGTTTAGTTTTATCATGAGTTGAACCCATTGCCCAAATATCAAACCCTCAATATATAACCCAACTTCACTCTCTCTCCTATGATTTTTTCTCTTCCATTCTCTTTCTTAGGTTTTCCTCTCCCCTCCATAGGAAAGTACATCTTGCAAGAAATAAAAAAATCATTTATATTTTTGTTCTATTATGTTCCTTATATGATTTCCCATGTATTTAGAACTTGGTATTTTTGGATTTGGTGGATGGATTAGTGTAGATCTAAGTTTTAAGTTTTAGGATTTTCTTTGTGTTCTTGAGTTTTGATCTCTTAAAACTAAATGTTTTAGAAAACTTGTTGTTCTATGTTGATGAGCATTTAATTAAGATTAGTTTAGAATTTTACTTTGCTGGATTTGGGCTTCATTTGAGATTTCTATGGAAGGAACAAAAACTCATTTTTGAGCTTTTGGCCATGGACGAAAAGCTGCTGATTGGTGGAGACGAAGAGGTATTATGTGGTACGAAGTGCTATGCACCCTGGACTTCTCATCTCGAGTCAGCATGCGGCCAAACCTTCTAGACGCATGACTAAATTTGCCATGCATACTTGGCTAAATGCATGAACTTGAACGAATAAAATTTTACTAAGTCCAAAAAGATTTCATACGGCCAAGTGTATATGCGGCCAAGAGGAGTATGCAGCCTCGTTGTCTATACGGCCAGGAGCTATGCGTCCCTCTTCTTCTGGACGCATAATGTCACCCCCACATTTCAAATTAGGGGTATTTTCGTCTTTTCATAATTTAATGTTTAAATAATTGCATTATAATTAATTATATTTAAATTATCGTAATTTTATTTTATTATTGCACCTTACCGTTGCTTCGATATTTAGAGCGCTACCCTAGCTTTTGCCTTCCAACAAATTCCACAACCTTGTCCTAGTCGTATCCGCCTACCATTTTGACCTTTGTGTAACTCATAATCATGCTCTCTTGTACATTATTTTAGTCGTACAATATTCGTCGCAAATATTTATTCTTAATTCTGAATAAATTCAACCTTGTATCCTTGTGCGTTCCAATCAAAATTGGAGACACAATCTCGACCCATTTTAAGCAACCCAAATTATAGAAATATTCTATTCTGAGTCTTCTATGTCTATGACACTTGTGTCCCACCTAATTTTAGTCCCTTTTACTTCTAATTTATTTTAGAACACCAATTGTATTAATTTTAATTAATTAAATCATAAATCCAACTTTGTGCAATTTTCCAATTGTTGGGCACTTTTATGCAAAAGTGTATTAAGGTATCCACCTCGTTGGATACGACACGTAAAGAAATCCATTTCTCCTTCACGTGAAATTTTCCATAATTTTTTGGAGTGTGTAATTCAACATCAACCTCCTTGAACCCATAGACATCCACTTTTGAACCAATGTAATCCTAGCCTTTCGTTTTGAACCCATTTAAATCCTAGCCTATTGAAATACCTACATGACAACCCAAGTCCAATTCTAAGAGATGTTGACCAAGTCAAACTTTTCTAGATCAAACCAAACCCCCCCTTCCATGTGTATATAATCCCCTTTACTTTTAATTTTCCTTTTCTTTTCCTTGAACCATATGCACAACCGTTGTTGTTTGATAAAATAAACGGAAAGATAAATATGTGGAAACAAGGTCTTATACGAAAACCAGGCCTTCTTTTGTGTTTACAAACAAGATTGTACAATTTAATCCTATACGAGGATGTCGAGTATAATTTATTTAATCTGGGTAAATATTGCTATAGGAGTCTGATCTGCAGTCGATCACTTTGGCCCTTGGACCACACGATGTTGAAGAAGTGCCGTAGAAGACAGGAAGCAGCTTCGAAGGTTGCTAAAGAGGGTGGATGCCCGATGCCAAAGTCGTCGATCCCTTCTCTTTGCCTGAGCTCTGGATTCTTCTCTCTCTCTCTCGACCGTTTTCTCTCCCGATTGTCGACCTTGGATCTGATACTGGATTCCTTAACCAATTTTCGATCGTTCGACCTTCAATTTTGTGACCTCCTTTTCTCGACCTTCTTCTCCTCCCGACCTCTGTCAATAGAGGTCTCTATTTATAGAGTTTTAGTGACAGCGACCACTCAGTCGGCGTAAAAACCGAGTAGTGGAAAGTATAGCACCCTTATACACGACGGTTTAAAATAACCAATGACTGCATACAGATGACCTTTTGAGTGAGCAAGTGACGCGTGTCCAACTAAGGGACAAACGCGTATAACTGCTGCGAAGATCACGGCGTAGAAGCCACGTAGGTAGTTATCCCTTGTGTAAAAGAGGTTGGCGTAGAAGCCAATGACTATCACCATGGCGTAGAAGCCAAGTAGGCATAGATGCCGAGTAGGCGTAGAAGCCAAGTAGGCGTAGAAGCCGAGTGGGCATAAAAGCCGAGTGGGCAAAGAAGCCGAGCAGGAGTAAAAGCCGAGATGATGTGGACGTTTTAGCCGGAATTATGGCTCTTGGAGATATAATCAAATCTCTTGCATTAAATGCTGAGATCTGCCCCCATCCTGCGTAATAAATGCAGAGGCTTGTCTTTAAGATTTGCCATCATTTTGTAAATTAAATGCAGATACGCGCCTCGAATTCTGTACGAAGAGTAACTGCTGACGTGGCGGTCTATTTGCCTTCTGCGGAGCGTAAGAAGCTCACGTCTGCCTGTGTAAAACTGGGCAGCGTATCCCCTTGTATGCGTAAGAGCATTTTGCACAAAGAGAATGTCACTAGACGATGTTTCGGTGATATTTAATCAAATCTCCTGCATTAAATACAGAGATCCGCCATTATCCTGTGCATTAAATGCAGAGGCATATTTTGAAGGTCTGCCACCCTTCTGCGCATATAATGCAGAGACGTGCCTCGGGCATCTGTCAGTATTCGGTACATTAAATGCAGAGATGTGCCTTCAGAACCTGTCACCGCTCTGTGCATTAAATGCAGAGACGTGCCTCGAGCCCTGTACGAAGAGCAGCTTTTGACTTTGCAAGCTGTTTGTCTTCTGTGGAGCATAAACAGCTCACATCTGCCTGTGTAAAACTAGGCGGCGTATTCCTTTGTATGCGTAAAAGCGGTCTACGCCAAGGAAATAACAGTAAATGACAGCCTGGGTTGCAGTACCGCGCCATCATTATAGCCGTCGCTTGGGTCATCGTGCAGTACTCTTTGTCAGGAATCTAGACGTTAGGTTCATTACATGATCCAACAGGTTCATTTCGAAGAATACGAAGCATTCCTCGTACACTTCAATGCTGCATTGAAAGCGGATGAGTTTTACGCCATAAAGGCGATATAGCACCCCTTTTTACGCTGAAGCAGCCTGGACATACTGTATTACGCGGATGGTCCTTGAGACTATATTTTACGTTGTGTTCAGCAAAAAAGCTCGGTTGCACGCTTGATGGCTCCGAGATCCTCTGTTTACGCTGCCCAACATCAACATGCTGCGTAGAGCTATCCAGCATATTTTTCATGCTTCTACAGCCGTCATATCCCTCATCTTCTTCCTGTTCACCCTCTCCCCGGCCTGCCATCACCGTCGGCATCCTCGCCGGAGAGCCATCCTGCCGGATCCCTCTTCTCTCCCATCACCACCACCCTCATCGACATCATCTACACCCCTGCTGAGTCCTCCTCCCGCGGCTAACCCGCTGAACAACAGTCGTCCATCCCGCCAGGTCTAACGACCCCGCCTGAGCCTGCCACGACCGCCCGACCCTGGCAGCGCCCTCACCCGCCGAGCAGCGGCCAACCCGACTCGACCAAACCTAGAACCGCCTCCTTTCCTTCCTCCGGCGAAACTCGACAGCAGCCATCAGCTCCCCACCTGTTCGACCTCATCTTCCTTTCTTCCTTCCAACTCCGGTCATCCTCCTCCGCTCGACTTCCCTGTTCTCCTCGACCTCCCTACGACTCCCCCCCCCCCCCGCCTGTCAGCCGGAGCCAACCCGCTGGACCACGGCAGCCCCGCAGTCTCGTGCACCCCTTCATCTCCTCTCCGTTCTTCCCGACTCCTCCGGCCAACTGCGCAACAGCCACCCTGAGCAAGCCACTCACCACCACCACAGCTCACGACCACCTTCTTCCTTCCTCGATGAGCATCCGCAACCCCTTCACCTCGTCGGACCACCCCGAGCAGCCTCGACCCTGTCTTCTCCCTGTTCATCGTCGTCAACATCGTCACCATTACCATCACCATCATCTTCATCATCACCTTCACCATCATCTTCACCATGATCATCACCATCATCTTCACCATCATCTTCACCATTATCATTATCATCACCATTCACCATCGTCATCGTCGTCATCGTCGTTATCATCATCGTCATTATCGTCATAGTCTATCCCGTGCGTGCCCGCGCAGGTTCGTATCTGTCCCCTCCTCCATAATTTTTATGTACGTATGTGTACGTATGTATTAGTATAGGCATTTAGTATGTGTTAATATGTATATTGGTATATATATATATATATATATATATATATATATATATATATATATAAGGTATATAAACTCAATTAGTATGTATGTATTAGTATATGTATTCCACTAGTATATGTTTAATAGGTATATCATTGGTGTATATATATACATATATAAATATAGTATATATACTCAATTAATCTACATTTGGTATATGAGTATTGTTCAATTGGTATAGTATTAGTATGTACATATATTTAGTATGTGTACATTATTCAATATGATATATATATATATATATATATATATATATATATATATATATATATATATATATATATATATATATATATATATATATATATATATATATATATATATATATATATATATATAGTATGTATATATTGTTCAAACCAGTATATATTATATATGTATTTAATTGGTATATATATATACAAATTGTAAGTATTAATGTTATATGCTAGATAATACTATATATAAATATATATGTACCAGGTGGCCCAAGTGTAAATACGGTTACCCCGTAGATACATTGACCTTTGACCATGTAACATGTTAGCAGACTGCCATATACACTGACGTACTGGTTAGACCCATGATATTTGACTGTCTGTTTTGCACAGCAATTACAGACGTGACACCCTTGCAATTTGACGCACACTTGACCCTAGTTGACCAGTGTCGTACCTAGTGTAGCCCCTGAGTTCAGAGTATTTATGATTGTGTGTATGTTAGTCTGATGTCTGATGCAATATTATATTATTTAATGATGTCTATAAGATTATTGGATTATTCAGACAAGACCTCGAAAATCGAATATTATTATTGCCAGCAGCAGAACCGACAAACGAGTACATTCTCTGACAGTTTTTATTATGTTGATTATCTTTATAATTCTAGTTGTATAGCTTACATGATTCCGATACTGTTGTTTACACGAGTTGGCATTATTGAGACCTGTCAAGAGGAGTCATTATTTGGAATCCATCGTGCTAGCTGGGAAAAAAGGGGAAATATTAGTAGCTTATGTGATCATACCCAACTCTACATGCATCATAGCTCACCCACACCTTACGTCGGTACAGCCTGACCATTACATGCCTCATAGCCTATTATATGTGATTAGCCTAACTATTGCTCGCATTATAGCTATCTGAATGGTTAGCCTGACCTTACATGAATCATAGCTAATCATATGAAACAAGCCTTATCAGTCCCAAGTCGATCACATGATATGCTAATATTTCACACACTTAGCTAGATGTTCTTGACATGTATCACTAGTTATTGATCTAGCATTTTCTTATGTTCTAGTTATGGTTCTAGCATTCACTTATATATACCAGTTCATTATTCTAGCGTGCACTTGTATTCTTGTTTATTGCTAGTTGTACCATTGATATGACATATATTCCAGTATTTCTTTATTCCAGTATTTCTTATTGACAGTATTTATATCTATCTTGTATTTTTTTATACTGTGTTATAGATTTTGTCAATATATGTGGAACTGCTGTTAGTGCTTGTACTTCGTTCCAATCCTGACTGGATATTTTTTCCAAACTGTGACATAGTAGACTTATTTCCGACATACTTGGAGATATGGATGTTATTGATTGCAGGTTAGACTATTTATTGTTGTTTAGACTTGTCTTGTATTTTATTTATTTTCTTCGATATCTCATCGTGCTTTAGTTTATGTGATTAAGTATTTTCAGATTATATTATGATATTCGTGTCTCCTTATGGAGTTGGATATTCGTGAGAGATTGATTAGATAGAGTATTGACCTAGACAACGTTCTATCGTCGATGCTGTGGCGTAGGCTGGACGGACCCACGCACTCGTGCCCAAATTTTGGGTGCGGGTCATGACATATTTTTAGTGGTGGCCCATGCAGGTCGAGTTTCACAAGTTATGCGATATCGTGGTGGTGCGACAACTTAGTTGAACTACTGCGAGCCTGCGATAGGATATTGGACATAGGATACTAGGATGAGAGAGGATATTCAATCACAAATTATTTGAAAGATTCCTGGGAAGACCCTTGAGAATCTTATTATAATTTCTAATTTAAATCTTTTTTCTTGTTCCCGTCAGTTCTCACTTGTTGTTATCGAATTTGGTTCTTGTTGATCAGTTGTTAAACTTAATTCTTGGTATCGTTGTTGAGTTTGATTTCATATCGAGATAAACTTTACGGACTAAAATTTACGGTATCATCTGATGATATATGTTGATGAGGACAGTGAGAAAGATAAAACGTCTACTTTGGTTATGGAGCCTAGAGTTTATCGCAGCCACATTAGCTGTCGTGGCAGAAATATAGGAACCGACCTTAGATGTACATATCTTAGTTGTAAAATTTAGAGTTACTCGTAGCCATACCGGTTGGCGTGGCGAGGATCATAGATGACATGATTACAGAGTTTCATACCTTAGTTATGGAACCTATCGTTTATCGCAGCTATGCTTACTGGCGTGGAGAGGATTCTGAGTGTCATGATTTCGGACAGACATATATGATTATCAGGTTATATCTTAAATTGGTTCTTAAAGTATTATCTCAATACTTATCTACTTTCGTTATTACAGGACTTTGTTCCATCACTTCTTTTCTTTACTAGCAGTAGAAATACCTTCAGTCCTTAATCTAATTCCTTTTTGAGCTTCTTTTCTTTGAGGATTCCTTGTTAGTATGATAATTGGTGACTTACAATTTGGTCTGTGTCTTATATTAGTATTGATTGTTGAGAATATAACTTGTGAGTTTGTAAGTGTTTCTTGGTTGGACATGTGAGCAGTAGGCATCAATTTAGAGATAAACCATAGCGTAGTACCATGTAGCAATAGTTATATAAACATGTGTTATTATAGTTAGTATTGGTACTATAGGTAGAAGGAGTAAAGAGTATCAGTGATGGTTCCAAGAGTTAGTAACAGAGTCAGCATGCCAGTCCTGGATAGTCATAAATTTATGTAGTTGGGTGATCCATGTAAACAATTAAGTATCAAGGATTTGTGTTAAAAATTAATGGAGCATGATATTCAATTTGATGGTTGATACTTGGGTGTGTCAAGAGTAAATGAATGTATACGCATAAAAGGGTATTAATGAGTGTCCATGGGTAGAAAAATATCAAGATTGATCATGAAAGGTATGAAATGTATCACAGATTAGTGTATCATTCCGTAAAAGATTTAAGAGAAAATACGTTTACATCAATTGAGATATGGGAACCATATGCCTGCCTTTGAGAGTGAAGTAAAGCATATATATTATAGAAGTTAATAACTAGTGCAAGTGATCATGAGTTCTAATAAGTGTGATGAGGTGATCTAATGATGAAGCTAGTGTTACCATACCAAGGGTACTAATATTTCTATATCGAGGATTAGTTGAGAGGTGCTAATAACAGTAAGTACTTCGTGTGATGATAATTAGATTGATGTATCAGTTAATATAAAGAGAAAATCATTGGAGAAAATACGTGTGATGATAACTTTGATCATTGAAAGTAATAGTGCAAGTAATCTGGGCAGTACAAAATTTCAGTTCACAGTTGAGGGTTATAGACAATTGGTGTATTTGTGTGCACCTTGTGTGTTAGAGACTGTGAGTATGTATATGAATACTTAGATCGATGTGGATTTAAATTTATAATTTAAAGATTGGAAATAAATTAAGAATTTTTGAGGAGTTGAGATTTTATGTTATTAAAATTTTTGAGGATTCAAATTCAATTCAATAAACATAGTCAAAGCTATAAAGATTTGTGGAAGTGATTAAATTTTATTTCAATAATTGAATATTTGACTTTTGAGGAAAGCATATGCATTTTATTTGAAATTGTTCAAGAAGTTAAATTTTGAGGATTTTATTTTGAGGATAAAATTTTATAGTGGGTAAGAAATGTATATTTGTATATGAGTGGATGCCGTGTATGTATAAGGATCGGTTGGCTTGAGCATGCTTGAGATGGCACTGCAAACTGACTTGGGTGTCCATCTAGAGTTGTATTAGAGAGAGTAGTACTTAGTATAGTGTGTTGTACTTGGTGTGTACTGAAGTGATAAGAACAACTAGTATAAGCAGTTGCGGTAGGTAAGAGAGTTAGCAGTGGGTGTGCTTGTAGTAGAAACTGTGGTACCAAGAGGGATACAGATATTAAACTTTGGATGCATCATTAAACTATAGTTGTGTTAGTAGGTTTTGTTCTGTTCTTTTTTTTGTTCTTTTCCATCTATTTGATTGATTGATTGATTCCTTAGTACCGTAGCTTGTATCAGTAATTTTCTTACTAGAATATAGTTAGTAGTACACCCCGACAAAGACTGCAATACCATGACAAAAGTAACCATAACCATGTATACTTTCTCTAGATTGCATGTTGTGTGACTGTAGGTAGAATTTTCTTAGACCGTGATTATTGAGATTTGACCGTAGTGAAGATTAATGAAGAGGTTACGACTTGACAAAGAGAGACAAAGTGCCTTCAATTTCGAGAATAAATATTAATTTAAATAAAGAGTTAAGAATTTAATATGGCAGAATTGATGATTTATTGATTTTAGGAAGATTATGATTTGATTGAATTTGTCATTAAATTTTGAGGAATTTAAGAAGATTATCATTCTATTTATTTGACTGCAAGATATAAATTTTAAAACTTATGATTTGAATGTTGTATTTGAAGAGTTCGTAAGTATTACATTGGTTGAGTATTGTGTGGAAAAAAAATCGAGGAATAAGATCACTAATGGATTAGTGTTTGAATTTAATTTTTGGGATGAGATTTCAAATTTTATAAATATACATTAGTTGGATTTAAAATTAGAGGATTGGATATTAAGTTTTGTATTTAGCGATTAGCTTAAAATTTTTGAGAAAATTATGATAAAAATGAAATTCGATTTTATTTCGAGGATTTTTAGGAAATATGATAATTATAGATTTTGAAAAATTTTGTGAAATAGCAAAATGGATTTACTTCATGATTATGTGATTTGATGAATTTAAATTTTTTTGACGGTAAATAAATAAATAAATGAATACGACTATTGAGGATCTCAAAATTTCGAGGACAAAATTTTTTTAAGGAGGGTAGACTTGTCACCCCCATATTACAGATTAGGGATATTTTTGCCTTTTCATAATTTAATGTTTAAATGATTGCATGATAATTAATTATATTTAAATTTTTGTGATTTTATTTTATTATTGCACCTTACTGTTGCTTCGATATTTAGAGCACTACCCTAGCTTTTGCCTTCCAACAAATTCCACAACCTTGTCCTAGTCGTGCCCGCCTACCATTCTGACAATAGTGTAACTCATAATCATGCTCTCTTGTGCTTTATTTTAGTCGCACAATATTCATCGCAAACGTTTATTCTTAATTTCGAATAAATCCAACCTTGTATCCTTGTGCGTTCCAATCAAAATTGGAGACACAATCTCGACCCATTTTGAGCAACCCAAATTATAGAAATATTTTATTCTGCATCTTCTATATCTATGACACTTGTGTCCCACCTAATTTTAGTCCCTTGTACTTCTAATTTATTTTAGAACACCCATTGTATTAATTTTAATTAATTAAATCATAAATCCAACTTTGTGCAATTTTTTAATTGTTGGACACTTTTATGAAAAAGTGCATTAAGGTATCCACCCCGTTGGACACGACACGTGAAGAAACCTATTTCTCCTTCATGTGAATTTTTCCATAATTTTTGGGAGTGTGTAATTCAACATCAACCTTCTTGAACCCATAGCCATCCACTTTTGAACCAATGTAATCCTAGCCTTTCGTTTTGAACCCATTTAAATCCTAACCCATGGAAATACCTACATGACAACCCAAGCCCAATTCTAAGAGATGTTGACCAAGTCAAACTTTTCTAGGTCAAACCAAACCCCCCTTCCATGTGTATATAATTCCCTTTACTTTTACTTTTCATTTTCCTTTTCTTTTCCTTAAACCATATGCACAGCCGTCATATCCCTCATCTTCTTCCTGTTCACCCTTTCCCCGGCCTGCCATCACCGTCGGCATCCTCGTCGGAAAGCCATCCCGTCGGATCCCTCTTCTCTCCCATCACCACCACCCTCGTCGACATTATCTATACCCCCGCCGAGTCCTCCACCCGCGGCCAACCTGCTGAACTGCAGTCCTCCATCCCGCCAGGCCTGACGACCCAACCTGAGCCTGCCATGACCGCCCGACCCTGGCAGCGCCCTCACCCGCCGAGCAGCGGCCAACCCAACTCGACCAAACCTCGAACCGCCTCCTTCCCTTCCTCTGGCGAAACTCGACAACAGCCATCAGCTCCCTTCCTGTTCGACCTCCTCTTCCTTCCTTCCTTCCAACTCCGGTCATCCTCCTCCGCTCGACTTCCCTGTTCTCCTCGACCTCCCTACGACTTCCCCCTCCTGCCCTCCTATCAGTCGGAGCCGACCCGCTGGACCACGGCAGCCCCGCAGTCTCGTGCACCCCTTCATCTCCTTCCCGTTCTTCCCGACTCCTCCGGCCAACTGGACAGCAGCCACCCTGAGCAAGCCACTCACAACCACCACATCTCACGACCACCTTCTTCCTTCCTCGACGAGCACCCGCAGCCCCTTATCCTCGCCGGACCACCCCGAGCAGCCTCGACCCAGCCTCCTCCATGTTCATCGTCGTCAACATCGTCACCATTACCATCACCATAATCTTTATCATCACCTTCACCATCATCTTAACCATGATCATCACCATCATCTTTACCATCATCTTCACCATTCTCATTATCATCACCATTCACCATCGTCATCGTTGTCATCGTCATTATCATCATTATCATAGTCGATCCCGTGCGCGCCCGCGCAGGTTCGTACCTGTCCCCTCCTCCATAATGTTTATGTACGTATGTATTAGTATAGGCATTTAGTATATGTTAATATGTATATTGGTATATATATGTTTAATAGGTATATGAACTCAATTAGTATGTATGTATTAGTATATGTATTCCATTAGTATATGTTTAATAGGTATATCATTGGTATATATATACATATATAAATATAGTATATATACTCAATTAATCTACATTTGATATATGAGTATTGTTCAATTGGTATAGTATGTACATATATTTAGTATGTGTACATTATTCAATTTGCTATATATATATATATATATATTGTTCAAACTAGTATATATTGTATATGTATTTAATTGGTATATATATATATAAATTATAAGTATTAATGTTATATGCTAGATAATACTATGTATAAATATATATGTACTAGGTGACCCGAGTGTAATTACGGATACCCCGTAGTTACATTGACCTGTGACCATGTAACATGTTAGCAGACTGCCATATATACTGACGTACGGGCGAGACCCGTGATATTTGACTATCTGTTTTGCACAGCAATTACAGACGCGACACCCTTGCAATTAGACGCACACTTGATCCTAGTTGACCAGTGTCATACCTAGCGTAGCCCCTGAATTCAGAGTATTTATGATTGTGTGTATGTTAGTCTGATATTTGATGTAATATTGTATTATTTAATAATGTCTATAGGATTGTTGGATTATTTAGACAAGACCTCGGAAATCGGATATTGTTATTCCCAGCAGCAGGATCCACATGCGAGTACATTCTCTGACAGTTTTTATTATGTTGATTATCTCTATAATTCTAGTTGTATAGCGTACATGATTCCGACACTGTTGTTTACACGAGTTGGCATTATCGAGACCTGTCACGAGGAGTCATAATTTGGAATCCATCGTACTAGCTGGGGGAAAACGGGAAAATATTAGTAGCTTATGTGATCATACCCAACTCTACATGCATCATAGCTCACCCACACCTCACGTCGGTGTAGCTTGACCATTACATGCCTCATAGCCAGTTACATATGATTAGCCTGACTATTGCTCGCATCATAGCTATCTGGATGGTTAGCATGACCTTACGTGAATCATAGCTAATCATATGTAACAAGCCTTATCAGTCCCAAGCTAATCACATGATATGCTGATGTTTCACATACTTAGCTAGATGTTCTTGACAAATATCACTAGTTATTGATCTAGCATTTCCTTATGTTCTAGTCATGGTTCTAGCATTCACTTATATATACCAGTTCATTATTCTAGCATGCACTTGTATTCTTGTTTATTGCTAGTTTTACCATTGATATGACGTATGTTCCAGTATTTCTTTATTCCAGTACCTCATTATTCCAGTATTTCTTATTTCTAGTATTTATATCTTTCTTGTATTTCTTTACACTGTGTTATAAATTCTGTCAATATATGTGGAACTGCTGTTAGTGTTTGTACTTCGTTCAAATCCTGACTGGATATTTTTTCCAGACTGTGATATAGAGGACTTGTTTCCGACATACTTGGAGATATGGATGTTATTGATTGCAGGTTAGACTATTTATTGTTGTTTAGACTTGTCTTATATTTTATTTATTTTATTCGATATCTCATCGTGCTTTAGTTTATGTGATTGAGTATTTTTAGATTATATTACGATATTCGTATCTCTTTATGGAGTTGGATATTCGTGAGAGATTGATTAGATAGAGTATTGACCTAGACAGCGTTCTACCGCCGATGCTGCGGCGTAGGCTGGACGTACCCACGCACTCGTGCCCAAATTCTAGGTGCGGATCGTGACACATAACTTCTGACTGACTTGGCACTACTTTTTATAATTTATTTTTTCTTTTGATACACTTTTATCATATGTCACATCAACCATTTTCTGACTTGACTTGACATGCATTTATTGTTTGTCACATCACACATTTTCTGAAGAGTGGACTTTGCTCTGTTTATGTGGCATTGACCTTATACGGCCTTGACCCTATGTGGCCTTGACATTATGCGGCACCTTGTTATGCGCCTTGATCCTATACACTTATTATTTCTTATACACTTTGGACACTTTCTCGGTTTAGTGTGGATATTGATTGAACGATTATGATGCTGTGTATTAACTTAGAAATGACTTGTATGACCGAGATATGACCATATGCTAAATAACTAAACACCTGGCATGAGCCTATAGATATTTCCCAACGTGTACTTACTTGCTGATTAGGATACTTTCCCAGGATCACTTTATTATACGTTGGAGATAATAAGGGGCATAGTTCAACTCGAGGGAGGGTCTGCAATCTCGGTTCTTTTTTGGTTTAAGGATTGTGGATCTAATCTCGAGGGGGGTCCTCGCACTACTCGTATTTTATCTATCGTTATAATAAAGTGACCAATTAATGTGACCATTATTTGACTGTCTTATTTTAAATACATTGCTACAACCTTGATGCTAGAACTCGTTCCTGTCCTGACTATTGTATCCGTGCTGATACACTTGATCGCACCAAGAATGCTACTTGATATATAGTGAGCCGTCGTGCCACAAACACTTTCTACGTAGTAAATATAATTATTTTCTTACACGGATCTGGTAGTTAGATAGTGACTTAGCCGTGGCTAGATAGTATTGATTGTTATATCATACTTGGGTGAATCCATATTTAACTTTAAGAGACAATATGGATTCGTATCAAGAGTGCCCGTACTTAAGATAAGATATTTAGGAAGGAATGTTCATGTGACCACAGTATGAGATTCTAAATTACCTAGGGTTAACTAGGCAACTTAATTTGTAGAGCATTGGGAGAAAACGGTATCTCGAGTCGTATATGCCGAACCACCCTAAGTTAGATGGGAGTAAAGTCTAGCCACCACGTATACTGTATATTATCCGTACTAGTGGAGTGCAGTATCTGACTTATTTATAAGCCGAGCCAGTATCTTTCCTATTGAAAGCCTGAAACTGCTACTGATTATTAAATTAGCTCAAGGCCCTTGAAAGTGACTAGTGCATCATATATTCTTGCTTGTATATTATAGGTTCAACCAGCCCTGCTCGATTATGGCAGGATCTAAGGATACTTATATATATATTGCATTACTGGGATAACTTAGAGACCACATATCAAGCCGTAACACATGATTGGCTATTAAATCTATTTTAGTTAGAGAATTGGACCGTTATTGCTTGAAAGTTCAACTCATGTCCTTGTTTGGTTATTGAGTTGCACTATTATCTTACAACGGTACACGGATCGAAGCTACTTGTTATCACTATGTTATTATTACTTAATATTATATCCTTGCTTGTGTATTATGCCTTCTGTTGAGTAAAATTAGGGACATAGACTATCGTGGCATGATAGTTCAACTCATGTCCTTGTTTGGTTGTTGGGTTGCGCTATTGTGTTACGATAGCCAGTGGACTAAAACTAAAACGCAGAATTATTCTAGCTTGACCATAATCAAGGGATGTATTCTATCTTGATGTGATGTGACACTTCCTGTCCTTGTTTGGTGAAGGGGTGTCGTGTCATGTCATGGATGGGACATATGCCATTGATTATTGGTTTAAGCATCTCATGCTATAGAACTGGTTTTGTTTCTTTATTTCGTACTTCCTTTGTGGTACTTGCTATTTGGGGTCTGACCCCAATGGTTTTGCATGGTCAGGTTTAGAGCTAGCACCTGAGGATCAAGCGTATCTCACCCTCACTGATGGCAAGTACCAGAAGGATGGCTACTGAGGGTTACGAGTGGGTTCCTTCATTCACTGCTCGCCTTTTGTAAACTATAATCGTTTGGGTTTTTAACTAACCGGCACGTGTTAGCCAGATAATTCGGACACTAGTTCCCTACTTTTGATTGTGTATCTGGCATATCACTTGTATTTGCTAGATCTCTAGAATATTCTGATACGGCATTGGAGAAGCCTTACTGCTTCTTCTAAAATATTCTATGTTATTGCTACTTGTTTGAATAATTAAGATATAGAAGTTCTTGATCATAGAAGACTTGATTATAGAATGCACCCCCTTGTCACTAGATAACCTTAACACATTACGGGTTTCTTCAGTATTCTACAAGGTGTGGTTGGCTGAGTCATTCCTCCGCTCTCCGGTATTCTGGATCTGGGGCGTGACATCATTTGATGCATGTTCTGCATCATGGTATGAATGATTTTGAGTGCATCCTCTAATGATTTGGGGTGTTGCATGGTACCTCCTGATGGGAAAGCATCTTGTTCATCACCAATAGCATAGAAACTAACTTTTCTATGTACAACAGAGGGGCTAGTAAAAAGTACTGTGTAGTTGGAGTCTACACTGTCGGTTGCAGACTCAAGGAGTTTGCTACCCCAGTCTCAGATTTTGAGGAATAAAGATTCCCGCTAATAGGGGTTCTCGTCTTCTGGAACGGATGTTCTAGTATACACCATCAAAGGAGTCAATGAGTTGATCAAATCTCCCCTGACTGGGTTTCCTTGAAGAGCTTCGTCTTGAACGCTGTTCTTCTCGGAGAAGATACGAGGCCATGTACACTGGGACAAAGAGTAGTTTATCTTTATGCTCATGTTTGTCGATTTACTTTGTAGGTCGGTTTCTAGATGACATATTGTAGGTTAACCGATCAAGCACAGACCGTTTTGCTGATGCACGACAATAATTTATTATAACTTTGTAGCAGCCGCAATGATGCTCACTGGAAAGCGTCACTGTAGGACTAAGTGATTCTCTTTTCCTATGCTTTTGTGCAATGATTTTGCGTAAGTCAAAGGGAGGAAGAGTATAATAGAAGGAAGGCATACTCGGCCATCTTACATTTGGCATTTTAAATCTTCTATCTACAATTTTGCTTTCCTGCGTATAAAGCAGGGTGCTGACTTGGTTGGCGTATGAACCTTCATCTCCAGAATTCTTGTTCTTTATGGGCAGAGGAAGATTATTCTGTACTGTCTTCTGGCGTACGTGCGCATAAGTCGCAAGTGGTGAAGGAACATGGCCCTTCTGGCATATGTTGTGTCACTACCACGTTCCAAAAATAGGGGTATTTTTGACTTTTTGTATATTATTAATATTGTGTGTATTAATTTATAAATAATTGTATGAGATGTGTATTTATAAATATATTATGTACTGTATTCTTAATGTTGAGCTAGTAGACTTTACCTAGAAACCCACTAGATGAACCCCTGACCGAAATGTAGGGTTATGAATTTTATTGTATTATTTAGGATTTAATTATTGGAGATAGTAATTAATTATCGTAATTTTATTTAATTGTTGTGCCTTGCCGTTGCTTCGATATTTGGAGTGCTACCCTAGCTTTTGCCTTCCAACAAATTTCACAACCTTGTCCTAGACATGCCCGCCTTCCATTCTGACATTTTTGTAACTCGTAATTATGCTCTCTTGTGCTTCATTTTAGCTGCATAATATTCGTCGCGGACGTTTATTTAATTTCTAAATAAAATCTGACTTTATATCGTTGTGCGTTCCAATCGAATTGGAGGCAATCTTGACCCATTTTTTGTGCAACCCAAATTAGGGTAATATTCTGTTCTTAGTCTTCTTCACTAATGATATTTGTGTTCCAATCTAATTTTGGCCCCATGTACTCCTAATTAATTTTAGAACACCGCTTGCATTTATTTCTAATTAAATTGGGGATACCATTTTGACTAATCCTGTTTAATCCCAATTTAATCCAAGTACCCCATTAATTATGCCCATACAAAACACACAATACCTCCCTCACCCTACAAAACACCAACCACCATTCTCCCATAATTTTTGCGTCATTTCATGTGTCTGTACAAATATCCAAATTTAAGGGGGCTCATTTACAAATATTGTATTAGGTGTCAACACCCCATTGGTTTAACCCAATGGAGAAGCCCTAATATTGACTAGTCAACCCAACCCTCACCCTTGCATGAGTAATTTCCTCATGACAAATCCTGACAACCCATTCAAAATGGGAGCATCAACACCACTCATTCCCACACACCCCTTCCTATTTAATGTCTCTTCACACACTCTTCCCAAGCAAGCCCTAATCCCCAAACCTAGGGAAGCCTCATCTTCTCTCTCCTCCCTTCTCACAAGCCCCTAACCGTAAAAAATTTCCCATTATTTTTTCCTTTCTTCTTCTCTTCTTCTTCTTCTTCATTTCTTCTTCTTCTCCTTCTTTTTAAATTTTAGAAGGGGGATCTCCACCATTACACCACAGTTCACGAACCCCCTCCGGCTATCTTCTCCAGCCGGCCACCCAGTCCGGTCACTTTCCTCTCTTTTTGGCCAAGCCTCGACCCTGCTCCACCGTCCATCACCGCTGCTCCTCCCACTGCAACTTCCTTCGGCCAACCGTTCGAGCCCGAGCACCTCGGCCACTGTTTCTTCCTCGGCTCACCCTGCACCTCGCTCCTCCCTGCATTCCCTCCTCCCGCTGCCTCTACTCCGGCCACCCCGTACCCGTAAAAACCACCACGACCAGCCTCCCGTACCACCAAGCCCCCCCTCGACTTCACTGTCCGCTGACAGACCCTCCATCTTCTCCGTCGAGCTATCACTACCACCCATATGGAACTATCACCACCACCACCATATCGAGCTATCACCACCACCCTCCATCGAGCTCCACCCGACCTCGCCAGTCCCGACGGATCATCTCCGTCGACTGAACACGGAAGCCGCTGCACGAGCCGCTGTCTGCTCGTCGACTCCTTCACTCATCGACGAGATCCTCTGCCGGTCTGTTGGAAGCCCACTTGAACCGACCAGTCCCCGAAGCCGACCTTCCTCCGTCGAACTCCGCCTGAGCTGCTGTCCTCAACCTCGAGCCGACCATCTCCTCGACCTGTCCCTCTTCCCCGGTGAGCCAGCTCCGGTCATCCCTACTCCGGCCACCATCAACATCAGAACCACCTCCTCGTCATCGTCGTCGACGTATTTGCCGTCGTCGTAGACGCGCACAGGTACAATTTCTTCCCTCGCGTACATGTGCGTGTGTATGTGTGTATGTATGTATGCAAGTATGTATGTAGTATTATTAGGATTCGTACATGTATACGAATATACATATACATATATATTGTATTTCTCTATTTATATATATGTATTCAATATATATATATATTAATATATCCGTATATATATGATATAATGTTTGTATTGGTATAAATATACCTGTATATAGTATAAGTATTATTTTGTTATATATATACATATATATATATATGGTATATGTTTAGTAAAATATATTTTGGTATATATATATATATATATATATATATATATATATATATATATATATATATATATATATATATATATATATATATATATATATATATATATATATATTCAGTATATATGTATATTCCTTGTATACGTATAAATATTGGTTGTATATATATAAAATATGGTATATATATTTTAAACATATATATATATACATATATATTATATAATTCTATTAGTGTATATACACTTATACCTATTTTTGTACGTAATTATTGGTATACACTTGTACCTATTTTTTATATGTAATTATTGACATACACTTATATATATATTATGTAAGTATTTAATTGGTATATATATTATGAGTATAATATGTATATTTATATATATATATATATATATATATATATATATATATATATATATATATATATATATATATATATATATATATATATCTACTAGGTAACCCGAGTGTAAATACGAATACCCCGTAACTACACATGACCTTGTGACCCTGTGAACTGTTAGTTGACTGCCACATGTACACCGACGTACTTGTGAGACCCGTATCACCTACTGTCTGAATTCACAGCAATTACAGACACGACACCCGCGTAATTAGACGCGTACTTGACCTTAGTTGACCAGTATAATACCTAGCATAGCCCTGAGTTTAATGTATTTGTGTTTGTGTTAGTATAATGTCTGATGCAATATTGTTTTGTATTATATGTCTATAGGACTGTTGGATCATCCAGACGATACTCTAGGACAGGACATTGATATTACCAGCTAAGGACCCAAGGCGAGTACATTCTCTGATAGTCTCTTATTTATGATATCCCCTATGTTCATTGTATCTAGTATAAATATCCATATTCTTGACACGATGGTTACACGTATTGGTATATCCGGATCTCGTCATGAGATGTTATTCCTTGTTTAT